>JAJEKB010021314.1:1408523-1493380 GCA_022393335.1 Macrotrachela quadricornifera
TATTATTAGAACACTATTCTCAAATTTGAACTCAAATTAAATATTTGAATAGTAACAGATTATTTTGTGTTCTTAATTTTTCAGTGATAGTTAGAATATCTCTTATTTCATATATTTTCTTGTCGTTTCATTCTGCTAGCTAGTAATATGATTGCTAGTAGTTTTATTGCCTTTTTCAAATACTATATTACAGGACTATCACAACATCAGACAAGAATGTTCAATATTTACAGGAATGATTACAAATTACAGAACTTAAGAATGAAACTTATGGATTAATTACAATCAAATGAAATCAGTTGCTTGTAAATAATTTAATCGTATGTTTTAGAACCAAAATCTATCAATTTTGCTTAAACAACATTATGAATTTAGCAACTGGTTTTCTTTTTACTTGTACAGTTTTATTTTTTGGAATATGGTCGACATCTTCTAATCACGTTAAAATTCCTGAGCGTGATTTTCAATATATTGTTAATAGTTTACAAGTGAAACACAAAATGACTTATGACGATGCAAGAGGTTGCGTTTTAGAATTAGAACATTTTTATACTGGCATTAAAAATAATGTTATTGACAGTGTAATAGATTATCCTTCATCAGTCATTACAGATGCATGGGAAACGCATATTGTTTATACATCAATGTATTATAATTTTAGTCATTCAACATTTGGTAGATACATCCATTATAAACCAACCAAACAAGATAAAGGACAGTTATATGTTTATCATAAACTCAAAACATTTGGAATAGACAATATGAATGAAACAATTTGGCTGATGGAATCTCCACAGCTGCTTGCATATTTGTTATCAACGACACGGTGGAATACTTTTTTTAATCAATCAAGCACTTCAGCAAGCTTTAGTGGAAATGGAAATAAATTTCTGAAGAAATTTATCGAAGAACGCAATCCGACACCGCACAATTATCAAGTGTTAGATATGGGTATGGGACAAGGACGAAATTCCATTTGGCTTGCACAAAAAGGTTACAAAGTGACAGGATTTGATACATCGATTGAAGGCATAGAGATAGCTAAAGAACAGGCAAAACAATTGAATCTGACTACGTTACAAACATATGTAGCAGACGACCAAAACTTTGACTTTGGTTTTGAACAATGGGATTTAATCGTATGTATGTATTTTTCAATAAGAAATATAACTAGTTACCTACAAAAATAGAACAATCATTAAAATGTAAAGGTTTATTAATAGTTGAAGCTTTCCATTGGGATGGTTTATATGGTGAAAATTCATTGCCAATGGGTGTCACTTATAAAACAAATACTATACCATCATTATTCCCAAATTTAACAACCATTAGGTACGAAGAGCCCGTCGATTACAGTGATTTTGGAAAGCTCCTGACAAAACTTATTCGATATGTAGGACAAAAACAGCACTCATCTACTTGTTCATGAACGAAAACATCGAAATTTTCAAGTTAATTTTGTGAACATCTTTTTATCTATAATTGAGCAGGAAAAGCCTATAATAAATATTGACAATGCGAAAACTGCAGATTACATGTTGCACCAACGAATTGTCTTGAAAAATATCACCTATTTATTAAAACCAGTGCATCTTGTTTATAACCGCGCGAATAACTCTTAAGTGTAATCAATGTGCTATAAATAACGGTCAATTAATATTTTGTTTCTATCTCCGTTTTTTGGGTTACTTGACTTCAATTTTTTACAGAAGAGTCCTCATCAGCTACTCTACAAAGTCGTACGATTTTTATTATATTTTTTGCTAGTTCATTTTTCTAAATAACGAAGACTAGAGATCCATCAAATCTTATTCTTACAAAGTAAATGTAAAATGATGAAAATACATGGAAGTTTTTCGATACTTGAATGATTTCGTGAGTGATAAGACTATCAGACATTGATGTCATTGATGTAAGAGGATCTCGGAAACTGGCTCTTTTGCTCTGCCAACACGTTCTGAACACCTATAAACAATTTGACCGAAAGAATTATTTCAAGAATTAAAACTGTTTGAAAAAGATAGAGAATTATCCATTCGTAAACTTGGTATTGAACTAGAAATCGTCAATACATTTACATGTTGGATGCTCAAGAATGATTCGCATCTACCATCCTACAAGAAAATAATCGAGTCCGCTCTAATGAAAATGCACAAAATCAAACCAATTCAGTTCACGAATTGGATATGGATCAATTTTTGAAAAGCAAGCATCATGTACATCCCCTTCTCACACGAGAAGATGTTCATTATTGATGGTGTTCATAACATAATAAATGGATGCATATGAGCTATCGATCGCATCGAAGCTGATATGAAAGTAGATAATCTATAGAAGATTTTAGCACAATCTTGTTGAAATTTAAATATGAAACACGTTGACACAATCGAGTCTAAATAAAATAGACGCCATAAGGTGTGGATAATGCAAAATTAGAGAAATCATTTTTTGTTTTTTTGTATATGATTAGATGGATCTCCGCCAGTTAAGTGAAAATATGAATTTTAATTGTTTTCATTAATTTTCGACGAGAAAACCTGAAGTTTTTGATAGTCTTGAGTATTTCACTATTTCTAACAAACACATTTTGATACAAAAAAAGTTATATTTTTTGTTGATAGCTTTTCAATTTTTCAAATTTTTCATTTTGTTGAAATTGTAAAAATGGCGTATTTGCATTCTTTTTTTATTTCGAGAAAATGGTCATACTATATAATGATAATAGCGTTTCTAGTAAAACTTGTACAAAAATATGGTAAAAGTTTTATATTCTAGCATCTTAATTAGAAAATTGTCTGCATGAATATACGGAGTATGCACTAAGAAAATCTTTTTATTAAATATGTTTGATTTGCTACTAAACAATAGTCAATTATATTTGACATTCTTATTGATCAATTCAAATAATATCAAATGATTTTTATTGAAAAGATTTTTTTTTTATCTTTTCGTTTTGTATATCATATCTGAATAATTCATTTGAAATCTTATTAAAATGATCAGATCTATTCAAATCAAGTTTACATTTTATTATTTATTGATTAAACCTTCAAATAATTTTTACCATTGAAATTCTATTTTTTTCAATTGAATAGATTTTTCTTCTCGTATTATATATAATATAAATGTCAATTATCT
Source organism: Macrotrachela quadricornifera (assembly GCA_022393335.1). Classification (NCBI taxonomy): domain Eukaryota; kingdom Metazoa; phylum Rotifera; class Eurotatoria; order Philodinida; family Philodinidae; genus Macrotrachela; species Macrotrachela quadricornifera. Next base: position 1,411,662 of record JAJEKB010021314.1, read on the forward strand.
TCGTAGAATTTTGATACTCTTCAAGACTTTTTATAAAATGAAAATATATAATAGAAAAAGAAGAGAAAAATTAAAATTCTTAGTTAATTATTTATTTTATAATATGTTTCAATCAGAAATATTGAAAATTTTGAAAAAATTGTAACAAAGAATTTTCTCCTGAAAACTTACCCAATAATAGATTTCACGGCTCGTATTATATCCTAAAAGTTTCATGTCAAACGAGTGGTTTTCTTCTGAGATAATATGTTTGCAAAAACCACTACTTTCTAACCAAAGTTTCAAAAGTAGTCCATTTTTTAGATATCCATATCTTTAAAAGAAAACTCACCTATTTGAACTGAAACTTTCAGAACATAATGAAGATCATGAAGTTTATTGTTGGGGAAGTTTTCAGGAGAAAATTCTTTGTTACGATCTTTTCATAATATCCTATGAGAGGCTGAAAATTTAGTAAAATAAGTATAACTCCAGAAGAGAGACCTATTAGTACGAACCCCTTTAGGGTTTTTATATAGGCTATGAGTCCCATCTATGGGCAAAATATGAGGTAAAACTGTTGTTATCAACAAGTATCATTGAGTATAATACTAAAGTGAATTTAAACGTCTGAAGTTTTCAACTGTAATTAGATTTCATCGTTCAGAGGCTACAAAACGAAACTGAAAATCTACAATATCAAAGGTGGTACACATAGCAGTGTGCTTCATACTGTATGTAGTTTTTGTATGGCAGAAGTCGATGAATTAACCGATAGTTCCGAAGAAAAGTGTTCCTTTTTTATGCAGAAACACAGACATATCTAAAACACTACGCTACGATCTGGTCACGTAACGATCCAACTTTTTCAGTCTATCTTGAAGCATTGAAAATAGAAATTTCATCTGATGATTTCAGAATTCTTTTCTTCCAATTTTATGACATCACTATATTTCTACAGTAAAATTTTCATCGCAATTGAGTTAAATCTTGATCTGTAGCATCGAAAGAGAGGAAAGCTCTTATGTTGCCAGGTCAAGCATGAATTTTGCCGTGAAAAAGACCAAATCCCCTCTTAATCCTCTTTTTTCACGATTCATCCTCTTAAATATCATACTGAGAATGATATCATTTGTTATTGATCATATTGAATACTATTTTCTCTTCTTTTGTTGATAATTAAAGCAGATAGATCTTGTTATCATCAATAGATGGTGCTCATTGACACTAACTATTATTTATATTATTATTCTTTTATCTTTATTCCTCTTTGAGGTCAGCTCTTTTGATCTTTGGTCATGACTGACTGATTTTGTTATCATCTTTTTCCTTTGTCGTTTCTCTCGCTTTTTCCTTTTACGTCTCTCTGCTTATTATTATCTTTCTTTCTTTTTCTTCCATCATCATTGGTTTTCTCTCCTCATTATTATTATTTTGTTATCTGTTTTATTTGTTGACAAATAAAATTTGACTTGGTTATTAGACCCGGTTACTACTTATTCAGATCTTTCATCAGCTAAATGAGGTACGCTGTTTATGGTGAGCTCTCATTTAGTAAAGCAGACTCTATCCTCACGTTCTTTATAAATTTAACCTCCGTTTTAAATGGAATTTGAAGCCTATTAATACAAATAGAACGAGAATCTCACAGATCTCATTTGATTTGAATAATAATCAATTATTTCTATGAACTTTTATGTGAGATAGAAAAGTCTATGATGAAATGAATACGAATGTTTGAAAATTAAGATACAGAAATATTTTTATGTTCTGTATATAGAAATAATTCTGAAATGTTATTACTGAACATGAAACTAAATAACATTAATCCAGAAAAACATGTTAATCAGCCTCGATTAACTCCACAAATGTCTATTGTTATTCTCTCAATTGAATATTATCATCGATTATCTTCATTATGTCGAACATCAATTAGTGAACCAATATGTTTATCTCCAACACTGTCTATTTAAATATTTGATGGCAATATTTCCTTAATATCAATACTTATTGATCGAATTGATATTTCAAAAAATTTATTTTGCTCATGTTATTAAAGTTCTATATGGCACAATTATCTTTCATCTGATAATCAATCAACAACAGTTTATATTAATTCCAATTAAAATATTATGCATCTTATTATACTTATTCATTATAATGTTTGATCATGTCGTGATTGGGATTTTTGTATAGAGAATAAGATAAAGAATTTCTTAGATTTTTGAAACAGATATAGAACTAAATGCTATATAACTAGTCTCATTGTCATGATTCAGTTTTTCGTCTAGTATGTCATAAGATAGAGAATGCTTCGCAACAAATTATGAGAACATCTAAACATAAAAAAATAAATAATCTATCAGATGAAGAATTAGCCGCCTTAAAATCATTAAAATCATTAAAATCTAATAATAATATAGCCATATATAAGGCAGATAAAAGTAACAGCATAGTCATATTAGATCAAGAAATATACAAGGAAAAAGCAGAAGATATTTTAGCGGGAGAACAATTTGAGCAATTAAATAGCGATCAGTTTCATCTTAAACGAGAAGAAGAATTAAATAAATATATTTTTTTATTGTATAATGTTAATGTAATAGATAGTAAACTTCGTCATCAATTCAAATCAACATGTTCCTCTATTTCGGTCTTTTATGGACTTCCTAAAGCACATAAAACAGGATATCCTCTACGACCAATAATATCAAATATAGGAAGTTATCAATATCAACTATCAAAATACTTAGCTAAAGCTATAAGAGATGCTCGTTCACGGGCTTCATCATATATCAAAGATTCATTTGAGTCCGTAAAAAAGATCGAAGATATAGTACTTGAGAAAAATGAAACATATATAAAATGTAGTTTTGATGTAGAAAGTTTATATACGAATGTACCAGTCAATGAAGCAATAGAAATAACATTAGATTATATGTATAAACCTAGAAAATTAATAGATGTACCTTTCCGATTCTATAATAAGACATATAAACAGATAGACGGTGTTGCTATGGGTAATCCATTAGCATCTATAATAGCCGATTTATGGGTGCAGAAAATGGAAGAAAAACTAAACAGATTTCGTATGAATAGACCCATAGTCTGATTAAGATACGTAGATGACATGTTTTTGTTTATTTATCATCTCAGAAACTTAAATTTAAGGTTTTCACTCATGCATAAATAAATTGCACGAGAATTTGAATTTTACTCTTGAACTGGAGTCGAATAATTTCATCTCATTTCTTGATGTTTGTGTAACTCACAATGAAGAAGATAAACTAACAATATCACTGTATCGTAAACCAACACATATAGGACTGTACATACTCTGGGATAGTAATAAAAATCGTTGCTATAAGTTAGGTCTAATAAAAATGTCAGTAATACGTATTTATGGAATTTGTTCGAGACATTCAATAATAAAAGATGAATTAGATTTATTAAGAAAAATATCAACCGACAATGGATATCCGCCACATATAATTCGAAGAGGTATAGCTGAAGGAGAAGAATTTATTAGGAGAATGAGTCAAAATCAACCAAAGACAAATAATAATAATGAGACCATCTTTTTTTGCGATCAGATACTACAGACAAGAGTCGATTATTTTTGCGTCTAAAATTAAGAAATATTATCGAGAATTAATTTCTAGTTTGAATATCCAATTTCCGTTAAAGAAAAATACGAGTTTAGAAAGTGTCTTTTTACCTATATTTAAAGGAACAGATAAAAATAAACAGAGTAAGAACCTAGTACATTCTATCCCTTGTTTAGATTGTAATAAAGTTTATATAGGTAAAACTAGTCGCACGAAAGAAACTCGAATGAAAGAACATAAAGCGAATATCAGGATCTTATCAACAAAATTTAAAATAATAGAATATATTTTAACACATTAACATCAATTTGACTTGATTAACACCAAAAACACTAGCATTAGAAAGCGATTGGAGAAAACGAGTCATCAACGAAAGTATTTTAACTAGTAGAACTTTAGGGAAATTGATAAATAAAGTAAAACATATCATGCAAGTAGCTATATAAATAACATTCATAACTAATAAAAAAAAGCAAAAAGAATAATAATTAAAAAAGTAAAATAAGAACATTCAGGAAATAATAAAAACACGTTATTAACATAGATCATTCAGTCAATCTTACCTTTCTTATTTATATTTTCTCAAATAATATCTAGTATATAAACTTAGTCGGGTTTATGTTGTGAGAAGTGTTCCATCTTAACACCAGGATCGACACCCTCCATATAAATACAACTAAGTTATGCACATAAATTGTTTTAGTCTTTTTATTTTCATTAATCATACTTCCCTTACCTATGTATTTTTAAAAAGAATGTCTTTTATCAAAATTTATCTCAGTTATATTGTGAGAAACTTATTTCGTTCATGTTGGAAGATGTGTTTCATCTTGGAACCAAGCTCGACACTCTTCACTTAAGCAATGATCACTTACTTGTGAATAATGTACCTTCATTTGATTGTTTTTGTACTTTTCATATTTTATTGATGTTTGTCTTGTTTACTTACCTTTTTTGTCATTGCCTTTCTCCACTATTTATTTCGTTTGAAGCTGATTTAGATAACTTAATCATAAAGATAACACTAAGAAAGAAATAATAGGAAAAATAAGAATTACAACAATAACATCATAACTAGTATCACTGTATTTTGTAATATTCCATCATCTTATCATGAATGTAATTTTTATTTTAATTCAAATAATAATAAAATTTTATAATGTCATTCTTGATGATGTGTTCAGTTCGAACACGGAAGCTTGAATCTCCATCTTTTATTTCTGATTAAAATAAGCTTTTCTAATGATTTTCACAGCAGTCCTCTCTTTATTTTCCTATACTTTACTGCTCCCTCTCTTAAGTATATTTTTTCTCTTTTTTTTCTTTTGTTTTCTTATTGAATCATTTCGCCTTAAAAGAAAAACCATTTCTCTTTGAAAAAAAATCATTATTCCTTGCCAGAAAAACCGTTTCACTTTGAATTTCGATAGATGTGCAATTTTAACTAATAGATTATATGCAAGTCATTTTCTCTTCTCTTTCATTTCATACTTCTACATGTTTATATATTTTTCTATTTCTGCTGTATATATACAATTTTATGCGAGTGATCCATTTCTGCTAAAAATGGAATAATTTCCCGATTAATTGGTCCAATAGTCCACTGCCGAAGCAACCACAACTTTAGATTGTGTTAAAATCTCAACCCTTTACGATGGTGTCGTTATGACAGTATAGAATAGTTAAGTTCTATGTTGACAAGCAACAAATTAGTTTTGGATGCATTAAGACAAAATCTTTTTGATAAAACACTAATAATAATGTTCGATAGGCTTAGGACGGCAGAATAAATGCAAACAGTACAGCCGCCAATGATAAAAAAGCCATACAATAGGTGATTAAACTGATGTTTGGTTGTAGATCAAGCTTTGCATATACAAAGATAAAAACAACAAACTTAAGTAGGATTGGTGTAATTAGGATATGTTTATCTTCATCAGTTTGCTTCTTAATAATTTCAAGTTACAGTTGAAATCTTTTATTGTTACTACCGATGACGACCGTACCGTTCTTTAAAACTGTTTGTTGTGTGGAGTGAAAATTTTTCAGAATAACAATGACGCTATATACTAATGATTATTATAAATATAATTTAATATTATTTACAATTAATTAATTAATATATTTACGAAAAATATTCTAAACTATTTCAAATAAGAATAATACTAGAAGATGAATAGTATTCTCTCTCAAAATATTTATACATTGATAAATAAAAAATACATAGATCTAATTGTTCAATAAACTAATTTTGTTCTTATTTTCAAAACACATATTTCATTTCATTTATTTAATATATTAATTTAAATGTTAATAATATGTAAGATGAATATATATTATGATGAAAATTAAAAAGAAAGATATTCTTTTGATTAATTTTCTATGGAATATGTTTTGTTAGAATTGTATGTTTTAGTGATAGTTTTAGAAAAATCAATTATATGATTATTATGTATTGAATACTTATTAAATGAAAGAAAATTTTTTGTTGATGATTTTGGTTTTATTAGGAAAGGAATAACAGAAAGAGATGATGAAGAAACGAAATGTAGAGAAAGAGAGAGAATTGTATATGTTTGTATATATGACTTGACTGAAAGAGAAAAAAAGATCACATACATATGATCATCATAAGAAATGTACTATATATAACATATATGCACGAAAAAACAACATATTTAAATGTATGAAAAGAAAATATCGAAAAATGCTGTTTATTTTAAAAGAAATCAAAGAAAAAAAATTTTATGAGTCTTTTAAAAAAGACTAATGTATCTGAATACGCACGCAAATGTACATTGCTTGTGAAGATTACAGCAAAAGATAAAAACAACTCGATCTTATGCTGGTTAATACCATAGAACATCCTAAAAAATATTTTCAGAGAAAAATAAATTTGTTTATTTCTTCACTTCTTACTTGAGAAATGTCAAAAACATTACGAATATCACTTTCACTAGCAGCTCCATGAAGATCCGTTTTTGTTATCAATATCATAATTGGCATTTAAGAGAAGTTTTTGTTAGTCAATAGATTCTTTGAAAAAAACAATCCTTTAACATAAAAAATAATGTAATACAGACTGATAATTCTTTTTTAGCTTGTAAAAAAACACAAGCATTGTTTGCGTCGATGAGAAAATGATTGCATCAGCATTAACACCTGAAACATTTATTAAAAACGATCTTTATTATTATCTAAATAATTAAATATTGATACTTTGATATTGTTTAGGTGTAATTCTTCTGAAGCGACAGAAAAATTGTAATGAAAAAAGGAAAACTATAAATTTCATATTATTATCACCATTTGCTACTACATCACCACCTGAATTTGCTTTAAGAGTTTTAAACATTATACTTTAAAAATAAAATACATCTTTATCTTTTAAAAAAATTATCTATTTTACGTTTCCACTTTTCGACAACCCAATGACTACTCATGTCACCACTTTTTTAACGACTGCATCGCAGTTATGCATAATAACTGTGTCGCAGTTCGATCACAGTCCAACATATGGGCCATACATTACTAATTTTGATATCTAATTCTGTTTTAAAAATTAGTTAAATATGAATAATTTAGAAAAAATGTAACTTACTCAATTGTTTTTCGAGTTCTTTATCTCAGTAAATGTTCGTTCAACGACAAAAGAAAGCAAAACTCGTTGAAATACACACTCTTTTTTTGGTTCTTCTGTTTTAGCATTGTTCCGATTGTTATTTTCGTTTTCTGATTGTTTTCCAAGCTCTTCAAGACGTTCAATCTAGGTTTTAAAAACGTCAAAATCTTTAATCATAAAAGTAATTTTATTTACATTTCCAGCTGAATTTTCTCGAGTATCAAGAATTTCACTTTGGTTCATGATGAATAAAATCATCTACAAAATAATAAGTTTTTCTAATCAAATAAATTAATATGTTTCATATAAACTTTCATTCTAATAGAAAAAAGATTTGAGAAATTATTATATTGACCATAATGAATTATATTCTATTCATAACTTCTTCGAGTTTATTTAATAATAGCAGTATATGAATGATATATTGGAAAATTTTCTTTACAATATAATATCATAAATGATATTGATGAATTTATAATTTTGTTCAATATAATTCATATAAACAGGTAATGCTCGTCTGAAGACTCGCGCAGCTCTTTCTCATAGAAATCGTGTTTCTAAACTACCGTCAAGCTATTCATTCATAAAATTAAAAAAACCGAAGTCAGATTCTAGTTCCTCGACCTCAACTGTCTTCGACCAAACTTCATAAAAACAAATGCTTTTCGTTAAAAATTTGTCGTTTGTTTGAAAAATTGATCTTAAAAAAAATTTTTATGCAACTGACTTCAGATTTTAATTCCTCGCCCTCGATTACCCTTTCGTCAAGTGTTATAGAAAATATTAATAGAAGGTTTTTTTGACCTTGTGCGGACATGCAAGCAAACAAATAATTTATGTTTCTAAGACTCTTCTCTACAAGAAAGAGAACATTTGGTAAGGCTAAAAAGTTGTTTTTCGTGATCAGCAGTTCACACTCTATTAAATGATGTAAAATTAACGCAAAAAAACTTTTTATTAAAGTTTGAGTTATATGTACCCTATATATTCTATAAAATTGAATAGATTAATACTTTTAAATATTTATATTGAAGTTGTTAATACTTTTGCCTTTTTACGCGTGTTCTATAAAATAACATTGCATTGAATTTTTTTAATGCGTTATACTTCTTCAGATTGTACTTAGGGATATTCAAAAGTAGTGGCGGTGGTACCATTTTTGCTTACAGAAAGCACGAACAAATTTTCTTTTTTTATAAAAAGATAGAGCGTCTTTTGCTCTATTTTTCTATGCTATTTGATCACTATTTATCTAATATCATAGTAAAAAAATTTTGATCAACACTGTTTTTGTTGACACCTAGCTGGTTATTTTAGATTATAACAGATGAAACACTTTTGAATTTTATTTTGTCATTTTATCGTCGTTCAACAAATTATATTAAATAATCAAAATATACCACAAGAATGCACGATGAAAAGCTGCACAATTTATAAAGGACTACTTATTTTATAACTGCACTCTTTCGTTCTCAGAACCAGGAAAACTGTGAGCGGCGAAGTGTCGACGTTGCGAATATAGGATCTTTTTTTGGTAAAAGTCGTATTCGTTTTTTCCTATGTCATCTGCTTATATTTGTTCTTTGGAAATTGTAGATCGTTTGAAGCTGCATCTTGTAGTGTATTTTGTTTTTCAAAGAAAACTATCAAAAAATAAGAAGACGACATGGGAAAAAAGGAATACAACTTTTACCAAAAACAAGGTGCTGTTTTCGAAACGTCGAAATTTTGCCGCTCAGAGTTTTTCTCATTTTGAAAAGAAAAAAGTGCAACTACAAAACAAGCAGGTTTTTATAAATTGTAGAGCTTTTCATCCTGCAGCTTGTGGTATATTTTGATTTTTTAATACAACGTATTAAACGATGATAGAATGAAATACAAAATGCTTCACGTGTTTTGATCTAAAATAACCAGCTAGGTGTCAACAAAAACAGTGTTGATCAAAATTTTATTACTATAATATTAGATAAATAGTGATCAAATAGCATAGAAAAATAGAGCAAAAGACGCTCTATCTTTTTATAAAAAAAGAAAATTTGTTCGTGCTTTCTGTAAGCAAAAATGGTACCACCGCCACTACTTTTGGATACCCCTAAGTAATTTACTGATAATATGCCTTTTGAACTTCCAGATTGAATGCTATCTGGGCTACGCAAAAGATGTTGCAGATGACACTCTGTTAATAGAATAAAAGAAAAATACACTTTGTCACACGATAGATTTCACTACTTATTATAAAATTTTCTGTATGGAGGGTTCGACTAACATAGAAAGAGATTTAGTTGAAGTGAAATATAATTTTTATGTTTATGTGAATTGAAAACTCATTTTACATTTGAAAATATTTGTTCATATAATATGCAATGATGATAAGTTGTCAAGCTCTGTTTATCAGATAGATTAGTAATATGAATTCATATCTTTCTAGATCATTCAAAGTTATTATAAAATGCTAATTGAGTGTGAATAGTTCCTTTCTGGAAAACTTTTTATTTTTGAGAAAAAAAGAGATTAAATATAAATATATGTAGTCTATGATTAAGATATTGATTTTAACAAGTACAACCTTTGAATGTGTTTTGCTTGCATATTATATATTGATGAGTATGATCTTCAAAATAACTCCACATACGTTTTATTGTTAATGAAGGTCCATCAGCTTTTGCATCAACATCATTAATACCAACAACAAACCAGTCAGACCATGTACCACTAAACCATTGTAATTTGAATGCAACAATCTCGCCACATTTCAAATATAAATCAATATTCGTATCAAGACCAGCTTGACTCCAACGGCCTTCACCACTTGGAGAGAGTATACCTGAATCGCTACAAACAGCTTGTGTTGATACATTAACTGATGTTTGTTGACTATACACAGCATATATCATTGAGAAAATAATTGACAAGACATTTGAATTTTTCATTGTACAAACTGATATCTTTCTTTCACTTTTATATAATGCTACAGTAAATCAGATTACTCACTCTTTTTTAATTTGTGTCACAAATCGAATGAGTATACTGCTGTTATATATACTGCTCGAAATGAAATGAATTTCTCATGAAAAATAGATGATTTACCCTCTGACGTTTCTTTTTGAATAAGAAATCATTTTTCACTTATTCACCATTGTGGGAAGAACCAGTTATTTGCATATACTTCCGCTTTTTAGCATATTTATTTTGGTGAATGAATATTTTAAATAAATAATCATACCTTACTTAAATGTAAAAGGTGAAGTATTTTTATTACGATATTACAGAAGAAGTGAGAAACTACGCAGTGAAAAGTAATACATTCTAACGCAATTTTTAAGCAATTAACAATATAAAAGACATGTCAATCTATTGCGAAGTTCGAAAATATAATGCAGTTTATAGCAAAAGCTATTTACGAGTTATGAATCAATACCTTGAAAGATTTTTTAGGCGAAGAGAATTTTTATTTTTATTTTTATGGAGCTTAAGTAAGGCTGTTTGTTGATGAAAATTACGCTCAATGTTTCTGTTGTTCAGTATATTTTGTCGTAACTTAAGATTTTCAACTTTTAAAAGCATTATATATACGGACTGTGTTAAAATGTAAGAAACTATTGACAAACTTTGTTGTGCTTTTAAAAAGACATTACCATCCAAAAAAGTGGATTCTTTTCGTATTTCTATAGTTATATATAAATAAATGTCTTATTTAATAGTGTATTTAAAAAAACATTTAGATGACTAATCATTTCTATTGTAACAAGTCGGTCGTTGAAGTTTCAGCATTTATAAATCTATAGGGATATAGATGAAAGGTTTGTATAAAATCTAGTCTTGCATAGAAGAAGTTTTGTACTCGACAAACTTTCTTAGTTCTACTCTTTCTTTTAGCAATACTTTGTTTCATCTGGTTAAAGAAATCAAAATAACAATAAGAGATTATTGGAAATGACGCAGAAATCAAAAGAATTAAATAATTTTCGATTCAATTATAACAATTTTATTTTTAAAACTCTATCAATATTGCCATATATGAATTTTTTTGATCATTTAACATGTTGTGTTGAATTTGTACAGAAAGAGATGGAGGTTATCAATAGTGTAACAATCACTTAAACCGACAAGCGTGTATAAACTACAATGGCCTTTAAAAAGCCACTAAATTTTAAAGTCAACTCCGACATATATAATTTCAAGAGAAAAACGCATCAATATATAATAATAAAAACCAATAGCACTTGCGCCTATTTTTTACTAAGCTAAAAAACTGATAGAATTATGATTGTCAACAACCACCAATCATTTAAATGTTCTGTTAATTTTGATATTATACGTGAATTATTTTGCATATCATTTTAATCTCTGAATTGTTAAATTTCTTTGAAACTATCCAAATCCCTCAATACCGTAGACAACGTCCCTAAATTAGAAGACACTTTTAAGGAGTGATGTGCTCAACGTAATAGAAGATCCCACCTTTGTTCGCTAATTTTCTTGAAAAATTGGTGTTTTAATTAATTAGGATTGACCAAGAGTTCGTAGAACGATGTTTAAAGTTTTATAAAATACTTAAAATCGAAAGATTTTTTTCATGAGTACAAAATAAAATGTCTCGTCTATAATTCTAACTGTCTTTCAGATAGAGTCTAAAGTACAGTGAATATATGAACATTTCTCGTTCGGGGTTTGAATATATTTAGGATTTACCAAAAGGTCAATCTGATATTTAATAGAAAGCACGATTCGGAAATGCTGATTTATTCACACGAAGAAACTAAGTGAATCGAATGAACTAATCCAATGAACAATCTTTCACTCTATATACCGTCAAATGTAATATTTAAGTACATGAGTCAAGAAAATACCATATGAGAGAGAGAGAGAAAAACGTGCGAAATTCAGAAATATATTCGAACTCTGGACGAGAAGTGTTTATATATTCGCTGTATTATAGATTTTATCTAAAAGACTGTTAGAATTAACTATTTATCATAAACCAATTGCTGGACCATATATTTTACCATATACATCTGAGCACCCACGTCGTACACATCAAAATATATCAGATGGTGCTCTATTACGTGCTGTTCACATTTGTTCCAATATGCATGATTTTAATTCAGAACTTGGTCGTGTTGATGTATCATTATCATTGAATGGTTATCCACTAAATTTCATTATCAAATAATTTCATGGATTTCTTCTTTCAAGCAGTCTTATGGCTGGATTCAAACTAGTGAATAAACAAATTTATCAACGTATATATAAAATGCTACTACATCAATCAACAAGATGTGAAATAAAACTTAATAAAATGACCAAAAATCCAATTGATAAATCATTCGTATTGCAACCACAAATGTGGAAATCAAAACGGATGTATCCAAAATATTCATTTGGCAGTAGACAATCGATTATTCTACGAAAAGAATTCATGGAATGGTGTAAAGAATATTATGCATATTCAGATTGCAACGTTGATGATGTTAAAGTTCAATTGATAGTAAACACTTATCGTACTCTCAAGAATTTCTTCAATCATAACAAATCTCGAATAATGAGGACAAATACAACGATAACAAGTAGCAGCGCAAGAAAAACATAAAATATCCAGAATGTGGGTCGAAATTGAATGGGATCATGGTAATTAGTGAAATCTCGGCTTTCTTGAACAAATAGTTGAATCATGCAACGACCCGTTTCTTGAAACATATGTATGAGAAAAAATGAATCTCAAAGAATGATAGGAACAAGTACAGCTCAATGAGCTCGAAGGATTTGCTACCCTGAAACAGTTAGCTTTGATCCAAGAAGAAATTAAACAACATAATAAAATCAATGCAGTAGAAAAAACGCAACAAGCAGATAAAGAACAAACAAATCCAATGTCAAAAATAAAATGCTGCGAACTTTGTGGTTCCACTATTAATTTAAAACTCACGTTTATTTTCTTTTTTCATTACACATGTCATACAGAGTAACATTTTGACCTTTGCAAAATAAATACAAATAGAAATACAAATCATTGAATTAAACTGTTCAATTTCTTATTGTGCACAAGCCAAACATTCATTTAAAATATCTTTCCTTTCATATACAATATGCTATACAACAACAGACTAAAAGATAACTCATCGTCACCCTAAAATCCAGCATATAATTTATTCATACATGATATATAAGGTTATAGTATAAGTAATGGAGGATCTGTATTTCATACAACAACAACGAAAATAATATCTTGAATGAAAGGTTATATCAGGAAAATACAGCCTGATGAAAGATCCATCGAAAAAACTCTGAATTATTGTGCATTGTTAGTGTTCTTTCTTGAAACGTTTCATCATATAGTTATAGAATGTTATTCACTCACCGTTGATTGATGGTGCAATGAATGGTAGACTCTAATGACACTTAGAATCTTAGAAAACACATAGAATTTAACATCAAAATGTTCAGAAGGGTTTAATCTATCTATTCATATATAATTCGCTGGATTATAGTAATGAAAATCAAAAGAAGCCAATGCAGTTTTACACGCCTCCGTCCTATCCTACGTCTGCGCGTGAGCATCTATCTTATTTCAACAGACAGAGCATTTTGAAGTCGACCGATATGAATTCAGTTTATTTTCCATTTGGGTAATCGAATCATTGACTTGTATAACATGATCAAATAAATCTTTCAAATATATTTTTGTGCTCTCTTGTATAATTTGAGTTTCTTCTTCTTTTTGTAATATAATTATAATTTCTTTTAATGGTGAAATACTTGAACGTAAATAGAACATGCGATGTTTCATCTCATAGATTGATTCTAATGTTTTACGTTTAAGTGTTTTCATAGCTTGATTATCAATAGTGTCAACTTTCATACGCATTTTATCCAAAACATCCGCATAGTGGTCAACAATGATATCGATCAGTGAATAGAATAAATAGTCGACTTTTAATTTTCTTAAACGACCTTTACCGTGTCGAATGCGATCTATAGTTTGAGAATTAGTAATTGAGAAGAAGAAAATGCCGAAAAGACAACTCACTTTTAATTGAATCGAATAGATCTTTGGGTGTTTGTTGAAAGGTTATGAGAATATTTTCTTTTAAATAGAAGCTGATTTGTTCGATAATGATATCTTCAGAACTGCCAAGATCGCGAAAAATGAGTTTGCAAACGAGAAAGAGTGCATCATTGAAAATATCCAGTTTGGTTTGTTGTTTTGTGGTCATGATATCAGTTTTTACAAGAGTATGGATATCATAACGATTACCGAGCTGATCAATAATATCTTGTTGATGAACACCATCGACATCGATCCCTAAAAAAAACAAGTCATTCGTTTTTTGCTGTCAACTTCAGTTTACAAGGGCAATTTACAAGTCATGGGTGTTGTAGCTACCAGTGATGCCTGTGGAATATCATCAACTTTTGTGTAATTTTCCTCATTGAATGACACTTCATCGTATGTAAATACATTGAGCTGTACTGGTTGTCTAAATATTTGAAGAAAAACAAAGAACCATTGATGCAAGTATTCAGTCGATCCTATGACTTACGTCGCGATGTGCACAAGAGTATCGGATGAAGAGGCGCCAAAAGCATATTGTGTCAATCGTTGATTGATCGATCCTCGAAGTTTCAAAAAGCCTAAAAAAGTTTTGTTTTAGATTTAACATTCAAGTGTGATTTTTCGAAATAATTGTCCTTAACAAGAGCTACAAACACATTTATAAGTTTTCCATTTCACTATGTTTATAACTCGGCAAGGTTCAACTCTATGACGCGATTTTCAAGAAGAAAAAAAGCTGACTCCAATCTCAGGAAGTTCCGGTGGAATTCCATGGAGTACCAGAGTCCTCAAAAATAATATATTATATATTTTCTTCTCCATATCTACAAATTCAGTACTCTCTAATTACTTGATTACTGAATTGAGCTCAACGTGGTACTAACGGTAATTAGTGATAGTTAAGATAAATTCTCAAATTATAACGTATGAACAAGAAAATATTGTATATTCTACTTTCAAAGAATCAAGAATTCGAAATAATTTGGAGTACTGTAGTGTGCTTTTTCTCCCTAAATGACTTTGAGAAATTAAAATAAGACCTCGCCACCTTTTATGTAACGTATTATTGAATCAGTATAATGTTTTAGTTTTGAGTAGTAGTCTCAAAGATGGTTCGCAGCTAATTGGCTATAATTCAGTGCTCAATCATTTTAATCTCCAAACGCTCAACTGACATCCGTCTGGATCCCAGCCAGTTTCATTTTGACGCTATACACATATGGCATGAGGTCTAACTTTGCCGCGTTAGATATGCCCTCTCGAAGATTGGTAGAGCACCATTCGATACAAACTCCCACTTGATAAAATAGAAAAAATACATAAAGTTAGCATTTTGATATATTTCATTTGTAGAGGCTTTGCAGAAGAAACTAATGAGGGAACTAAAAAGAAGACAACTGCATTTGAGCTATAGTGAATATCATGTCTTTTATTATTCATTCCAAAATAGAATACACTGATCTGTTCGCTGAACAACTCGGTAACGCTAGCAGTTATACAGTTCAAGTTTTTACAATTATAAAGAGCAATCTTCGAATTATAAGTCCTCATGAGAACCATAATATTTGAAAGATTTAATTAGGATTTTCCTAAGGCTTTCCAGAGATTCTCTAGAAAATATATGAAAACTCCGCGAAAATCTTGCATGTATTATGATTCTCATGAGAACTTATACCCCGAAGATTGCTCTTCTTAACAGCATTATGGAGTTATTCAGCAACCAAATGAGTATATTCTATTTTGAAATGGATAGTAAAAGACATGATGTCTACTATAGCTCAAATGCAATAATATTCCTTTTAGTTCCTTTATTAATGTCTCCTGGAAAGCCTTTACAAGTGAAATATATCCAAGTACTACCTTCATTTATTCTTTCTATTTCATTAAGTAGGTATTCGTACGGACGTTAGGTGTACAATACGCGCCCATTCAATCGGTGGGCGTTTGAGGGTTAAAAACATAGTGCTGGTTTATAAATACATTACATAAAGGCAGCGAGACCTCATTTAGAAGTATGAATTCTGTTCCACAAAATACATCAGAATCCAAATTTGAAAGTTGCGTTATACAGGCGAATCCTATCCAGTTCACTTATGTGTCAAACGGCATATAGAATAGTTTTCTGCGATTTTTTGATGACCAAAAACAAATAAAATACTAAAAATGCCTTAGAAAGACCGATTCTTTCATGTTGAACGACAATACGTAGCAGCATTTATTCTTATTTTGAAACATGTCTACCTGGAATAGATATTACCATGAAACACTGAACTGCTTAGAAAATTTCATCGATTCTTATAGAGAATATTACACTTGATTAGTCGAATTAGTATGATTTCAATACTGAGATGAAAATTCTGCGGACCATGTGAAGATCTACATTTTTGAAATAGCATTTTGTTGAATTCTGAGATTGATCTGTTCACAAGAACATGTTTCCATCGATCCTTGCTGATATTCGACGTGATCGAATGAAATTAGGTCGCTTAATGTTATCTTATTTGTAAATATCTCGTCTTTCGGGGTTTCTTCTGTTAATAATATCTGAACTTTGTTAATAGTAACACTGAATATCCTAAGTTTTAATCAATCATGAGAGAAACATATTGCACGAACAATAGTGAAGTGAAAAAATGAATGAATGAGAATGCGTGTGAAACGCAAAAATGGCTCGGTTGATGTATAGTTTTCTGTTGTGCATTTTGTTAAGAGCAAAAGAATCGTTTGATTCAATTTTCTGGAAAAAACTTT
Organism: Macrotrachela quadricornifera; assembly: GCA_022393335.1. Classification (NCBI taxonomy): domain Eukaryota; kingdom Metazoa; phylum Rotifera; class Eurotatoria; order Philodinida; family Philodinidae; genus Macrotrachela; species Macrotrachela quadricornifera. The sequence continues at coordinate 1,428,676 of JAJEKB010021314.1, forward strand.
AAAAAATCTAAGACAAATTTTGATGGAATGCAAATGTTATTAAACACTTCGCTTTCATTTTTGCTCAACAGAGAACTCAAACTCCTTCAACCTGATCTCATTATAACCTTCTTTTAAAGTTCAGTTAGGTTGAAGCTTTTTTACAAGTCAAATAAGTGGTCACTTCGACGTCCTCTATGCTTTTCATATCAACTGAACTTTTAACAGCAAAAACGTAAGTGTTTTTAAAAATGTGTATCGAAAAGATAGACTCAGACACAAATGATTTGTTGACCATTTCTACACTGTATCATTTCAATCTAGGGAACATTTGTAAGGAATTATGTTTCATTTACTCTTCATTAGATATTTCCGACCGAAATACAAGAAAATGACCTCTCTAATTCATCAAAGGACATATTTTCAGAGAATGCGCTCTCGAAAAACGTAATTTTTGAGAAAAGGATCGAAAATGACCTATTGCTATAGACGTATGCATTGAAGATTTCATTCTCGCAGCTGTTAGTTGTTCATCGAATTTTCTATGAGAAACCGACATAAACTCTCCAGCTGTGCTTAGGATTTTAATCGCATTTTTACAGTTTGTAGAAATATTGTGCAGCTTCTCACGGTTTCATAGAATGCAAAAAATCGAGCAAGAATATATTTATGCACTATGCATTACTCAATTCATCTCCATTCATGTATTTTACCCCGCATCCTTAAAAAGAAACATTTTCAAAAGGTTCTTATTAATTTTCTGAAAACATGACTTTTTATGAGAAAATAACAACGAGTACGGAGTATCTCAATATAGTACATTTGTAAGTTTTATTCTATTTTAAACCATAAAGTCTGACATAACTTTTGTTCTGATCAGATTTTTAGAATTTGATTCCAGGGATTTAAAACATAAAAACTACTAGTAGTGAGTGGTGCCCACTAAAGGGATTTTTTGGATATGTGACTCAATTTCAGTATAAAATACGCCCAGATTAGAAGCCGATTAGTTGATTGTAATTTAGCACATATAATTCCAAAATTTTCTTGATAGTATAACTTTTCACATTTTTCAAGAAATGAAGCTGCGGTTTCGTGAAACAGTAACAATTCATCATAAGTTTGAGAGCACTGAAGATATGATTCACACGCCTAATAAACCTGGTATAGCGTCTCTTCGAAGTAGGATCCGTAGTATCAAGAATTGTTGCGAAGCGGTGAGGATTAGGAGAGGTGTCTGAAAATGTTTTTTAACCGAGATAGTACAAGGAACGCGTGAGCCATTGAAGCTCGCTAGACTCACGTCAGTCGAATGTGTTCATACCTGTTTTCTTCTCTTCTTGTGCTTCACTTTTCCATTTGTCAACTTTGATTTCGGTCACAACGACAGCAGCACTTGTTTCGTGTTTCTTTTGAGCATCTGAAAAACAGCAAAAATATCTATAGCAGTTTCTCGTCTATCCTATCACCCGAGCTTTGTTGTCTTGCAGGTCTATAATCAGTTTCAAGAAACAAGCGTCGGTTTTTGAGAATACTTGCCAATGATTTCCACCCTCGAGAAAATAGATGTTAAACCAAATTCTGTCAGTTGGATTTTTACATTTGTGAAGTATTCTGAGATTTTGATTTAATGACCAGAACTTTTCAGAAAAACCTCTCTGTTCGATTTCTTTAGTAAGGAACGTTTGTTTTCCATTTTGAAAAAGGCTTTTCAATTTGTCAGCTGAAATCAGAAAGAGTATTGCTTATCACTCGCTCTTGCATATATGTGCTAGGAAGAAATGAACTATTAGTTTCCCCCTTTTCAACCACTTTTGAAGCCGTTTTCTAGTGTTTGGCTAGCTGAGAATTTCAAGTTCCAGGAACAGATACATGATGACGGTGTCTTGTCAACGATATTTGTCTCAAAATCAAACACACTCAATATTGTCTATGATTCTCTTACCAATCGATCTTTTGTCCGACGGAGAGATGGGAATCACTGGTTCCAAAAGTGGAGTAGGAGACTCAATCTCTTTGAGTTGAATCATGTGAAGATCAGGTGCTGGTTGTAATCAGGCGACAACTTTGAACTGTCGAGCAGGAGGAAGAAGAATTTCTTCCTCGGATTTCAAATACGAATGATGACTGATATTTTTACCCGAGTCACAATCGATGGTGAAAATTGTTCTCGCCCCTGTTGTGCCCAAAAATTCTTCATCTTCGTGTACTTCAATGCTTGATATGCACGATGAGAACCCCCACCAAATGAAAGTTTTTTCTGCTGGGTATTGTTTGCTTAAGTCCATTTTCACTCCTCGATAGACAAAACTACGCGTGGGCGGGAGTCGAGCAAGAGCAGTAAGAATCAATTTGAGGTAGAGAAACCATGGTTTCAGTTTTTGTCGATCTTCATCACGAAGAGCGGCATTGAGGATGTAATAAAGACACTTCGTGTGAGGCTCCCATTCCATCGTGTAGAGCATAATAGATGCTGATTCATCTTGTGACAGACCATCGGCAGGATCTTTGCATCTTTGTTTGGCTATATCCACATAATCTTGCACTGAGGGTAAAATGGAAAGAAGTGGCTCGACGGCTTCTTCGAGTGACACCAAAGATTTTTCGTCATAACCTTTAATAGGCATCAACATCTTGTGCGTTTCACCAGCTATGTCAGAGACTCGCATATTTTGCGTTATAGCTACGTCACCTGTGGCCATTAGAACAGTATGATGTCTTAAATCAATCTTATGGAAACAAATTTCTGAAAAGACATAGAAACAATGATTTTATTGCCATCGACCGAATTTTAGTACTGTCAACCTGCAATGTCTGCAAATTCAGTCAAAAAAAAGACACACATATTATAATTAGTATACTCTCCTTGGAATTCGTGGTTATGTTTGTTTTAAAGGAATATTCTAAAGAGGACAATTATTCAAACAAAACTAGTCAAAATCACCTACGGTTATCATACTCAGAATATTTTGATAAATCCGACGTTATTACACTCACATGACACACGTTTGCAACATAGAACGAAGCAAGACAAGAAAATGAGTAAAAATAGCGCTCTTACCAAACGAACGTGCCCTTTTTTTAACTGTTTTACGCATCGTTCTGATGAGTCAGTGATGTGACTTGCCTTACCTACAGCTGGTAACTATTGGTATTAAATATTCGGCTGTAGTGTGTACAACACTCTATCCGTCACACTCCGATGGCTTCTTTTAACGACTGTCTCAGGAGAAAAAAAAACGTTTTTTTTATTGTTCTCTAGTAAAAACGTTTCATCTATGGATGAAAATAGTCTGATTCATTATATTTTATTTTCTTGAGTAGATTTCTTAGAAGTGGTTGATACTTCAAAGCAAGAAGAAGTTATAATGTACATTTCTCGTATACTTGACGTATTGGTGCTAGAAAATGAATCAATTCATTGAATGATAATTTGATAAAGAGCTTCTCGTTTGGATTTGAAGAAGAGAAAAATATTTCCAAAATTTAGTAGCAATCATATTTGTGACTGTGATACATAATGATAACATTGTTTTTCTAAAAGAGTCGATTATCTCTTCGCATTAACTATAGAATGAAAATCAGTTGTTGGTCTGTTTGTGTTTATCAATAGGAACAAGGCGATGAAGGACGACGCATATTGTAGTTGGGATTACCTTTATATGTATGGTTGTGTATGTAAAGAAAAGTGGAGATAGAAATTCTATTAGTTCATTTTCTTCACCACTGAAGATAGGTGATTGAAAAAATATAACTCTGTTTGAAAATATATACATCTTGAGTTCGCACTTTATTAGGAGTGTCAATTTAAGTCCTCTTTGAATTTAATTTACGCGTGAATAAAATTATGCGTAAGCTTGACATAAAATAAATTTAGCTTATTTTTCTCCGTATGTAAAAGAAAGAGGCCGTATAAAACTGACAATTGATCCGCAATGCAAAAGAAGGGAGATCGTTCGGATGTAAAATCGGCGCCCTCTATCTCGATCCTATAGTACTAACTTTATGCTTCTTTGTGGTATTCGGCACCATTTTAGATGTTTTTCTTCTATATTTCAATAAACAGATGGTTCTGAGTCATCTTAAATTGCACATCAATTGATAGTCCGTGATCGATTCTAATGGTGACATGTAATATGTTCATTGGTCAAGACGCTAATGCTTATCGATGCGGCTATATTGATGAAAGGTTTTCAGCGATCATGATTTGATCTTATTCAATGTAACAAATGTTTGTCAGTTACAGGAAAACACTGGGATAATCGAAATGAAAAAGTCAGTTGCGATGAGAGAAATTAGAATAAATAATCTCTCGAAATTTTATTGTGAAAGTAGATGTAGAGATACAGTCGAAACGAGAAGAAAAATAGTAACGAAAGTTTGATTTCGTTTTGTTTCGAAAATCAGAATTACCCATCATCTTCATTACTAATTGAGAAAGGTTTCTGAGAGCATGCAGCGAGATTGTGCTTGCCAATGTTCAAAGGATAAGAACCATACAACGGATATCACATGGTTGGAGCAGCCAACAAAACGGTTTCTAGCACGGTAATTATATCATTAGTCTACTATTCCATCTTTTGTGAGTTGACTGATATGTGCTGATTGAGTTAGAATTTAGATGATGCTAGGGAAATTCCTTGCATCTGTGAATCGTATAGTTCACGTGCCTTGTAAAATTTTTTGATTATTTTATCTGCAGATAGAATTGGAAATTTGTTCATAATATCGGTGTGACTATGTTTGCTCATTATGATGAGTATTTCTTCAGATTATTATTTTTGAGATATTACATATTACAGAAAAAATATAATTATGATCTCGTAATGAGTAATGAAATTACCGTTTTAAAATATTTCTTTTGTTTTTGTAATGATATCATTTTCTCTCCATTCGAAATATTTACAGCTGTTGAAGTATTCGTAGGTGATTTATAGCGATTGATTATCAAATATACAATGAAAAGATTTTGTTCAAGATGTTATATGGGCAGAGAATTGAAATTGCTTAACTTGAGCATTTACAAGCTTTACCGCCTATTGCACTTTCGTTATACATCAAAATTGACTAACTTCGGCTGTTGTAAATTGTTGGCGACCATTGAGAACCGGAGTCAACGCAACGTTTAAATCAAGGCTTTTTATGACTTCAACGAAATGCACAAAGTCCATTACCAAAGTAATTTATTTTCATCTTAAATGCTATTGCAGCACGTCAATCGAACATTGTGAATCGTGCTCAATTAATTACTAAACAAAAATCATCTTTTTTCGATAACGCTTCGATAGTCATAGAAAACAAGGCGGTTAGCACCACCATCGGATCAATATTTCAAATGCAGTTAGCTATAGTTTTCCATCATCACCTATTATTGAAGTTCAATCATCTCTTCCATCAAAACAATTAGCTTTTCTTGCCAATGGTCCAAAGTATATACCTACTTGTCAAAATCATTTTTCATACTTATCAATCAAGCCAATTATTCTTACATAGTTGATATCAGGGACCTATATGTAGTAAGTTGATATAGTTATAATTGAAATCCCCGGAACATACCTAGAAACCTTCCGTTGTATGCGTTATCAAAAAAATATTTTGAATATATGCAAAAGACAAAGGCTCACAAAGAAATAGAAAGTGTCATTAATCCATGTATGAATCGTTATGATCAAGTCTTAACATTAATTGATTATTTGTTAAGAGATGATTCATGAGGTCATCGAGGAATCGAGGCATTCGATAAAAATTTGTTTTTTATTTGATTTGATGTTCTCATTTTACTCAACATCATCTGAAATCTCTAGATCCAAATTTTTAGCGGATTTGGTTGAGTTGATGAAAGATTAGCTCAGTTTTACTATCGAGCACTTACAAAGCTATTTTGAAACTATGATAAAAAATCCTCAATATAAAGTTGAGTTATTTTAGCCGATAAAAAATTAACAAAACTTTTAGTGTAATATATTAGAAGATAGACCGTGAAAAGCTGAACAAAATGATGTACTTACATATTACTTTTCAACGGACTAAAATCACTTTATTAGTTAAGTACTTGCGACCACTGTTTTTTTTTAAGTAAAGAGTATGTGGAATTCTTTCATTGTCTTAATTACCTTTCAGTCATTTTATGAGATCCCAGACTGAAATTTACATATATTGTACAACTTTTTCTTTTCTACAAAATGATTCTAAAAAAGTTTCAAAAAAAAACCGTTTACTGGGGGTGAAAAGGGACTGACAATGTTGATCAATTCTATAGTATTTATAGTGAAAATTTACGATATATTATTTTACATAAAAAAAAATAATAGTTTCAGTAGGCTATTGACTACAGTGAGTGTTTTGTGTATCGTCGCAAGTTTTTATCAATACATACGCGCTTCATAACGATTGAAATATAGGCATATGTTGTCATGTGTGAAATTAAATTTTATAGTTTGACCTTGTGCTCGTTTATGATCATGTTTAACAAAGAGTAGTATAAGTTAATAATAGAATTAGAGTTTAAAACAAATGCTTATGAAATTAGTACAATAAAACGGTTGAAAGTATGGAATCGTCGATCAATACCACGAATCATGTAATAGTAAGAGATACATAAATATAAATGAAAAACTTCTCAATTATATCCTTTTTCTTAAATATACTATCGAAAATGTTAAGGTGTTCTTGAAATTATAATTTCTTTTCTTATTATATGTAGTAATTTTAACAAATGAAAAGAATATTTGTGCTATAATCGTTTTAGACTTACGTTGCACTTGAACTTGAATGTCACGATTTATACATTGCGGGATACATTAATTGATAATAGACTAAAATTCATAAAGATAAACAAGAATCTTTCAAACATTTTTTTCCTTAGTGTACATCGGCTTCTTAAAATAATACGTTGTTGTTCATTAATAATTCTTTTTAATCTTCTTGCTACATCCACATATGGTACTAATGAATTAAAAAGATCGAAAAGATTTATTAACGATCTGCCTTGATTTTCTTTTAAAAAAAATCAAGGTACAAAAAACTACCATGAGGATGAAATACTTTTATTTCATGTTAGAACGCCCCCTATGACGCCTTTACCGGCGTTACCATCTTGACCACCTTGATATGTTTCAAAATCATTAAGAGAAGTCTTGATGAACTCATTTAACACTCTGATTAAATTTTGATCATTGAATACCTTTCTAAAATATCTGGAAAAAAAATTATTTAGATTTCCCATCATTAAAATAAGTAGCTACTGGTCAAAATGTACCGTATGGTTTTTCATTGATCTAAAAAACAAAACAGTTTTGCCAATTGAATTTTAATATTAAAACATTTAACCGTTAAATTTATAAAATAATGTCTTCGATCTAACGCATATATTGCCTTAATATTGATGTTATCTTTTTGATAACTATTTTTCTAAGGATCGAGACGTACGTTCATCAAACTGCAACATCTCGTTGTCCTAGAAATTGAACAAGTAAAAAAGAAAAAGACATATATAGAAATCATTACTTCGTCTGGAACATCGTTCACAACGAAACCTCCTTTTACAAGGCAGTGCACTGAAAAAAAAGGTTTCGGGATTTAAAACGAATTCGAAACCCTTTTAGAGCCGTCACGAAACCATATTTTAGTTTCGTGTGACACCTTTTTTTCAGTGTATTGAATTGAAACCATCATTGAATCATATTTTTCAGGAAATACATTCTTGTGAAGACTTAACATAGCTCGTAAAAATTTTTGATCCGACATGGTTGATAATAGATATTTTTCAATTAAAATTTAAATCTTAAAATAAACAAAAAGAGATTTATTTTTGAAAGAATTTGTGGTAAGCGTGAGCTAAGGTGAGAATATGTGAGCATCGTTAATAAGAACAGCTGGAACAAGTGAACAATATTATTTAGATTCAATATTCATCTCATACCATCTTCATTTAAATATGTTAATAATAGCTGATCATTTTTATCAAATGATAATAAGATAAGAAGACTAGAAAAAAAAAGCAAAAGGTAAAGTCTTATCTATAGAAAAATAGATATATTTTAATTTAAATCGAATAAAAATGTAGTGTGCTGAAGTTGCATCACATGCCACCATGTAAATGTGTACCGAATTCACTAACTGATACGAGAAAGTTGATGTTGTTTGAAGCAACAAAATTCTTTGCAAGACTAACGATTGTATTTGTTAATTACAATTCATCATGATGATAAACTGAATTTTCAGCAAGTTTATCAGCTAATTGTGCAACTTTTATTTCACTTATTGAATTTTATGTAAAACAAGCAGACATCATCTTATGTTGATCAGGGTTGAGATCATCTTTTCAAGATAAAACTTCAAGAGAAAAAAAGAGATTTTTAGATAAATTAATTAATCATAATAGTTGAAATTGCTTGTTCAATATTAGTGACGTAAGCAGTAAATTTTTATAGAGCGGGCAAAAGGGGAAGGGGACAAAACCGTTTACGGAGGGACATTGCATCCCCGTTCCCTTTCCCTCCTCGGTGGTTACGCCACTACTAAAAAAGAACGAAGAATAATATGGTGAACAGTGATTTGCAAATAATTGATTGATTTTGATAATTCAAACTTGTTGAAGGCTTGTTGTACTGTGACCAGGCGTGGTCGTTGTTTGTGCATAACTTAATCCGATGATGACGTTGCGGAGGTTGGTTTATATGATGTTCTTGAATGTAACACTCCATTCATTCTATTAAAGCAGCGCCTAAAAGAAGATATTTATACGTTTAGTCATTGAGTCAAAAAGTAATTTACCGTCTTGTGGTTCAATGCTCACCATGGTCGCAAGATCAGACAAATTGATTGATTTATGAATGTGACGATGATTCACTAAATTATGATAACCACAGACGCGTATATTTCTGCTAGAAATGGTCCTACCTCCTAGTCATCGTCCAGATCATTGAGAAAAAGTCGAGTATTTGGTGTTAGTTCCATTCATAGTCAATATATATTGTTGTTGAAGATATTGATATAATTAGTGAGTTAGATGCATATTATATATTTAAAGAGATTGTGTTCTGTAAATGGGCAAGTTCGTGGACGGATGAATATGTTCAAATAGACAATGAACTTTACATAAATGAAATGGATTAACCATGAATAATCGAGACACTCAATGGCATTGGTAATAAGCAAGAAAGAGACGTCGCACAATTCATAATATTCTTGACATATTCGCTATCCTACTCAATTTCAAACGCACATACTCTCTAACTTATCTAATTTCGTTTTTCTCGTTTCTGTTTCATTGTATTCCATTTCGTTCTATTTGTTTTGCTTGTTTACTTTTCCTTTTTTCTCTACTTAAAGGAAGCTAGATGCCTAGAAATCCTTGATTTTGCATTGAGTTTGACCAGTGGTAACCAGGCACGGGGCATTTGGATCTGGAATCAGTGGATGAATGTGTTGTGCCTAAAAGAAGCTAGATAGCTGGAAATCCTTGATTTTGTATAAAGTTGGGTTAGATATAAATGGAGATAATTGATTGTCCATGTCATTAAAATCGCCTGGGCTTGGACGATTAAGCGCGATTTTACAAAATGTTAATGATTGAGCACGGTTTTGATCAAAAATCACGATTAATCGGCGATTTTGTTATATTAGTACTAAGTTGCGACTAAATCACGGATTTACTGAATTTAATATTTTTTAATTCAGAAAAGAATAAACAGCAATTATAAACGAAGCATTGACGATCCAAATCAGTAACTCTGTTGTGTGAAAAATGACTATTCATAAAATAAATTTCTACTATTGATGTGATTACTTTCGTGTCGCTCTCATATTAGAATACATTCATGAATATCAGAATAAAACAAGACATATAAGATACATATAGTGCAGCTAGATGCAAATAGGTATTGAGAGTTGAAACATATGCATCAGATTATTGTTAGATTTAAGTAAACTGATATCAATAAATATGCTAAGATCGAATATAAAGGCTTCTATACATTTAGGTGAAAGGCCCTCAGATAATAGGTACGAGAGATTATAGCAGTACCATCGTCTTAGCCATAGGATTCCATTATTTAACGCTATCTCTAATATTTTTCTATTAAAATAGAAAAACAAATGCAAAACGTCTCTATTATTGTTAACAAAGTAACTGGATATTTTCGCAACTGTATTAAGTTGGCATCGGCATTATGCAAACAAATACTGCTCCTAACAATACAACACTATACTTGCTGTATTTTTGGACATTTGTCCTCAGAGTCATAACAATTTTGTTCTCTTTGCACATTATAACTCTACTCATATACCCAAATGAAGCTTACGTGAGTAAGATAAATGTTTATTGTGCTAATGCTAACTTCATACGAATGTTAAAGCATTAAATCTTTTTTGAAACTTGCAGAAGAACGTGAAACTATTTCTTTTTGAGCAAACACAACATTTTTAACATTGTTTTTACTTTCCTGCTGACCACACAAGCCGAGGTTAGACACTGTTTTATTGAGTTAGATATAGATATAAGCGCTAACTGCTAGTAATAGGTGGTTTAGTATAGATATAGGAATTGACACTTTATTAGCAATGGCGAGATATAGATATTTGAATTTAAAGCATAGCTAAAATAGGAAAGGCTCCGCTATGAGGGGTTAAATATAGGTATCAAGTCAGATATAATTGCAAGTGGTAAGATATTATATTAATATAATAGCTTCAATATATAAATAACGGTTCCATTATAGTTTAAGCATAGGAGTAAGGGGTCAGTAATAGTTATAAAGGGTTGTATATACTTCCGAGGAATATATGTAGAAATAAGGAATTAGATATAAGAAATAAAGAGTTAGTGATAGGAAGAAGAGGTTAAGGATAGAAATAGACGAGTAGATGTAGGAATAAGGGAATATATATAGGATTAAGGAGTAAGGGATATAAATAAGGGATAAGGGATAGAATTAAGAGGTTAAAGACAGAAATTAGAGATTAGATATGAAATTAAGGATAGGAATAAGGCACTTACCGCTTCAAGAAAAATCTCATTTTTGGTGGGTCATATAAGCTCAGTGTAGGAAGAATAACTTTTGAACGATAAATGATAGAAAGATTAGACTTGCTTAGATTAAAAGAGCAGACATTAGGCTATCGAATGATCACCTTGAAGTGAGAACTCATAGGAAAAATATTTTTGTCTGATGACGCACAAAACTTTCAATGACAACTAACACACCTTGATCGAACGTTAACCTATTGAATATAGGATTACATTGTACCCCAGAATAGTCTCTTTCTAACGGTAAAAAGATCAGCTCACTAGCTGCAATAGTTCAGGAGATATTCCTCGTAGAGTTTTATTCATTTAATTTTAGCGTCGACATTAGCTGGGATTATTTAAATAAAACTGTTGCTTGGTACTAACGCATTCTTGTTAAATGAGAAATATAATTGTTTATTGTGGTCTCCAAGAAGATTTTCAGATTTATCAATTGAGTTCTTTCATCAATAAGATATATTAAAAAAATATTTCGAGAGAAACCCGAGGTAATGTATTTTGAGATTTTTTACAAAAGATTCGATAGAAAATTCAAATTTCAATATGGTTTGTGTCAAAAATCTTCCAAGTAAGTTTTCTAACAAATGTGTGATAATGAACGAAATCGAAATGTTTTTCAACTTAAAATAAAGCTATAAGGAACCTGATAATGGTGATTCGTCCAATAAATTTGAATCACGTCAATCCTTTTATATCTCAAGTATCTTGAAAATATATTAAATCAAACATCATAAAAAGAGCGTATCAATCATTGTTGGCTCGTAAATATCTTGCCATCATTTTACTTATCTCACCTGAATAGCACATCAATGCGTATGTCATTTTAATGATATAGTATATATGGAGGCTTGTAGACGAGTAAATCTTTAGTCAATATTATTTTGCTGAATACGTATTATAACAGAGTAGGGCAGATATTTTATGTTGTATTCAATGCAAATAGATTGACTAAAAGACAAAGAACAGGCATTTGAGAACAATGATAGTGTAAGTTAGGCGCATATATATAAAGATTAATTGTATTTTAAGCGAGACACTATCACAATTTCATTGTGATAGTGTATATCTTCATTGCCATAGGTTTGTTTCTGTAAACAATCTTGTTTTTAAAGCTTCTATAATAGTAATAAGTGGAATAATGCAAGACGATCAAGAATGATGATATGCATACTTTTCTTAGTTTTTCTTGGTTTATGTATCACAATTAATTTCTTTTATCTTTTTTTTGTTATTTACTATTCAACTTCATTGAGAAGAACAAACCGTACTGCATATAGGTCTCCTTTTTTATACAGTTTGACCGTCCTAGTTCCAATGGAAAAATAAATGCTTCTGAAAGAAAGGATCATTTTTCTTCCATCAAGTGGATATGAAACTCTTCAACAACATTCTTCAGTACGGTTCATAGTAAGTGTATCAAAACGAAAGCAATAGAGATGACTACCAACCGACTAAATGTACATAGACACAATAGTACCATTGCTATGAGAATAGGCATGTATTTCGTCATGATTTCTTTGATTTTTGTAGTAAGAAGAATATCATAAAGTAGATTAGTTTCATCGTTTATATATATATATATCGAAATATAGATGCTAAATCACCATGTTGACAAATCGAATGAAATACCTACTCAAAAAAGTATGTATTACGTGCCAAAGAAACTATTTTGGCTTGTGGCACTCGTGTTGATTGCTATTTTCATTACTCTACTTGTATTGACAATCTATTTTGGTGTTAATCAAAAAAGCCAAAATGATGTCAGTAATGGATTACGTACAACATTAACCAGTACTACTCTTCCGACTGAAACAACAACATCGAATACTGTGACAACCACTCTGGCTCCTCTGCGACCCGTTGCACTCATACCTGATAACTTGCAAGAGCAACTCTATGAATTGATTATTACGCCCGATCTTACCCATGAAACATTCACAGGTGAAGGAAATTATATATATGATTCTAAGGTGAAAAAGGAGCTTGATATAACAACATGGGCGTTGCTGGCCTTTAGACGAGGAGGAACAATTGTCTCTCGTGAGACATTTGTTTTTTTTTTTGAAAGTGAAAGCGCGAGAAATGAAGTTTTTATTACCGAAGTACTGAAAACTATGCTTTTACCTTAAAACATCTTCCTCAAAAATTAATTTTGGTCTAGACACATGCAGATGGACTAAAGTTTTCAGCGTATGTTAGAAGTGATGTAGAGAAACTGCAGTAAAATTTTTAGCCCTATAGTATGACATTTGACAGAGATATGATCTACATAAGAGCCAAAAATAGCCCATTTTTCTCTGTCCAGGCTCGTTTTATGTATTAAATTATTTTTTGTTTCAAAGAACATTTCAAGATTCCGAATTAAGTCAAAAAAGGGAATGACAAGTTAAATGACTCAGAAAATTCATGAAAAATGGGTGTTAATTTTCATAAGTAACTGTATGTATAACCAAAACCAAGGTTAATTTTAAAAAAAAAGGACTCTGGTAGGTGCTGCATTTTGACGTAGTCTTTCAAACAAAAAAGAATTCAAATATACTGTATGAGTCGGGACAAAGAGAAATGATTTGTGCAATCAAAAGAGCATAAATTGGGAAAAAATGAACAATATCTTTCGTTTTCTTAAAAATAAGTTAATGAAAATCGTTGAAAATTTTGACCAAAAATGTGGAGTCGAAGGAAAAACAATAGCGTTACTGGAAGAGCAGAAGATGGGCTATCTTCCCGAGGGCAGAATGCCTGAATATATCATACATTTTAAAGAAAACCTGTTTCTGGGAAAATCTTCAACTTTTCGGAAACACATTTGGAAACCACCACCAGTTTACACAAGGGCTTTTGGTCTTCTAAAGCTTTTAAGAAAATACTTTCTTGGTTTTCGAAAATATCAATTTGGACATCTTGAAAGTATTTACGAATGCACAAATATTATATTCAAAGTTCTAATTAGTATTCTCGGAAACCAAAAAGGTATCTTAGGAAACTCATATAGCGAAGAAGATTCGTGTGGTATTCAAGGAGATATCTGAAAATATCTTTTCGATTTTCGAACTTTCTGAATCTCAAAATTGTATAAAAAGAAATCTAAATCGATTTTTGAATTAGTTTTCATCCTGCGAACCATCCTGGAGTTTTAATGAATCTCAAAATAATTATCACAAAATTTGATGAAAAATTTTCGACATCCAAAAATTTAATTCTGTAAAAGCATCAAGCTCAAAATTTTGAAAAATGGATTATAGATTTGAGTTAACTAATCCCACAAGCCTTTGATCAAACTTAGAGTTTTGTGAAATTAATTTTCAAACTTATTAAAAAGAGTTGCTTTAAGTGCATACTACAGAAAGTGTTTATTAAACATTTCATAGAAAAGGTACTTTTAAGCTGTAATTGTGCACTCTCAATAAGGATCAATTTATAAGGAAGTTTCAAATATATATGTTTATATGGCCGGTTTCGAATTCGGAGATGTACAAAAAAGTCAGGGTTCAAAACTATGCTTTAGTGACGAAATTAGTTTGGCTCCAAAGTGAAAAATAATATAATATCTGTTTGAATCCTTTTAAGTGTTGTAAAGAGTGCCATTTTTTTAGGGTATAGTGAAATTTTTATGACACTGAGAAGTTATCGTCGAGTTTTAGCGTAAAATTTCAGTCAAAAGTCGAGAATTCTACAATTTTAAAAAATGGCACTGTAGGGAAAATTTAGATCCGATCTACCATCATATGAGATTTCTGAGAGTTAGGCACTTTAAAAAGGAATAACATCTGTTATAGAAAACTCGTAGCAAGCGGATGCAGAGCATAACTTTCAAAGAGTAATTTTTTGTTAAAAATTTTTGTTGTTTCATTATAAACTCGATTAAAAATGACTCTATTTCAATTTAATGCTTGCTTTTGAGAACAATTAGAACTATAAAGATTTAAAAATTTGATCGCTTCGTTCTTAGAAATAGAGACAAGAGATAATTTAACGGGCATAGATGATGACCAGAAATTTTTCAGTTGAATCTGTAACCTCCACATTTCATGATCCATCTTTCAGCTTACTATCATGTTCTGTCTAACTTTTTGTCAATTTGAAATTTGTTTTAAAAATTTTAAGATACTCCATTTCTAATTCGATTCGATAGAAGATCAGATTTATCTTTTAGCTATGATATGACATTTTCTCTTATCTTAGGCGATCTTCTATTCACGTTCATCTGTGTCAAGGCCACTGATCAAATGATTCTTCACATGGCAGACTTGCTCATTGAAAATTCCACTATACGCATTGTCAATTCATCCTCCAGCTTGTTACCTACATTTCTTTCATGGTCCTATGATGATTATAACGAATTTATGATACTCAATTTTTCATCGAGTTTTATACCAGGAACCACTTATACAATTCGTATGATCTATGAAAGTGATATTAATCGTAATTTGCATGGCCTCTACATAAGTGATTATGTCGATGTCAATGGGCAAAAAAATACGTTTATGACTTCTCAGATGGAACCTACATACGCTCGAAGTGTTCTTCCATGCTTTGATGAACCTGCTCGCAAGGCCATTTTTAAAATCAGTGTTCTACATGATCCTTCCTATGCGGTATGGTCCAACGGAGAAATTGAGCGAATAGAAAGATTTAGCGATGGACGAATACTTTCGCATTTTACACCAACATTAAAAATGTCGACATTTCTACTGGCACTCATTATGGCACCAATGTCCGATTTCGCCTGTCGACCAGATCGTCTTATCATATCCAAAAACATCAGATCGAGAGTATGTGGACGTGTTGATATTCTTTCACTTTTAGCTTATGCCGATGAAGTAGCCTATAAAGCATTAGAATTTTTCAATACATATTTTGATATTGATTATCCATTGCCAAAAATCGAACATTTTGCTGTTCCAGATTTTCGTGGAGGTGCTATGGAAAATTACGGTAAATACGGTTTTTTTTTAAACGAAACAAAAATCAAATGAAGCCGAATTAATAGTCGAATTTTGTTTTTCTTCCTAGGATTGTTGATATACACTGAATTAGGCTTGTTTTTCGACGAGAAAACCGTATCAGCTTCAAGAAAACAAGACATCACCATGTTAGTTTCCCATGAAATATCTCATCAATGGTTTGGCAATTTGGTCTCACCAGCCTCGTGGGGTGAACTGTGAGTCTCATTTATTTTTCGTCGTTTTTCATCTAACTCTCTTCCTATAGATGGTTAAAAGAAGGTTTCGCTAATTATATGGAAACATTGGCATCTGACATTATCGAACCGTCATGGAAACTAGAGGAACAATTTATTGTCGACAAGATCTTTGACTTTATGGAACCCGATTCGTTGCCAACATCGCGACCAATCAGTATTCAATCAACGAATCCAGCAGATATTTTTCAATTGTTCGATTTGATCACTTATGATAAAGGAGCAACACTCATTCGCATGATGTCGATGTTTTTGGGCGCTGAAACATTTCAACGTGGTGTTCGAATGTATCTGAAAGCATTGAGTTTTAGCTCGGCAACGCAACAGGATCTATGGAAATATTTGAGTGAAGCTGCAAATAATACGGTTGACGTAGGGCGAATTATGAATGGGTGGATACGACAAGCAGGTTATCCAATTGTTGAAGTCAGTCGGGTTTATAATGCAGCCGAAGCTCGTATGATGATTAGTCAACGACCCTTTAGCCTTTTCTCGACGATACCAAAACAGGACGAATGGTGGATTCCATTCAAATATTTAGAGCAAACATCTACAAAGGTAAATGAAGATTGATTGTTGATATAATAGACTAGACGGAGGAGAATTACTTAGTTCAGTCATAGAAACAAAAGTAACTAGTTGATATTTACAAGTCTTGAGTGATAATGTTGTGATTTTAACTTTCTTTTATTCACAGCAATTGACTGAAAGTGAACTTGTATGGTTGAATCACACATCAACAACATTGACAATTAACAGCTTAGATTCAGACTGGATCTTGGCCAATCCGAACTATCTCGGCATCTATCGTACAAAGTATGATCAGCAAAATTTTCGCCTACTTGTGACTCAACTTCAAACAGATCACACGCGCATTCCAACTATTAATCGAGGTGCTCTGATCGATGATACTTTTGCGCTGTCACGTACAGGTCTCATTAACGCAACTGATGCATACGAATTGATTCGATATTTGAAGAGTGAAACTGAATATGTTCCATGGATAGCGGCACTTTCAGCGATGAATCAACAAGAAGAATTACTTGGTGATCGTGATATTCTTATTGATATACAACGTTATTTTCTTGAACTTGTTTTACCAATCTATAATAAAATCGGATGGGACCCAATCGATCAATCAACAGATTGGCTTCGAACACTGTTGCAACCAAATATTGTATCGGCTGCTTGTCACTATGGCCATCCAAAATGTATTGAAGAAGCACGCAGTGCCTATCGTCGTTGGAATTTGAATCCAACTCTTAATACAATTCCAGCTAGTCTACGTTCGATTGTCTATTGTACAGTTGTTTGTGAAGGTTCACGATCAGAATTTAATTTTTTATGGGAGCGTCTTCAGACAGAATCAATTGCCAGTGAAACATTGAATCTACTCGAAGGTCTTTCTTGCACTGAAGATCCATCATTGATTGTTTGGTTTCTTGATCAACATTTGAAGAATGAATCTGTCATTCGTGAACAAGATTTGCCATGGTCAATTGAAAATATTGCTCGTTCCCCACGAGCTAATCAAATTGCTTGGAATTGGATTCGTGATCATTGGTCAACACTTTTTGACAAATGGGGAAAATCAGATACCATTTTAGGTGATATCATCGAAGCTGTATCGAGTCGATTTGTTACTATTCGACATCAAGATGAATTCAAAGCATTTGCCGATTCAATTATTGATAAAGGTAATTGATACATTTTTGTTCTCTCATTCATCTAAACTTATGCTTTACTATATACTCAGGTACTGCGTCTCGTCAATTCCAGCTGTCCATTGACAAAATTAATGCTGGCTTACAATGGAATACAGCAAATCTCGGTTCAATCATTGCATTTTTTCGTTCAAACAATGCATCATCCATTCCTGGTCATCGTCTACCTTCGGATATCGTTCCAATTCATTACGATCTCTATGTCAAACCCTATTTAAATATTACCAATGAAAATCTTCGTTTTTCAATGTTTGATGGACAAGTTCGTATTCATTTCAATGTGACTCGTACTACAGATCGCATTGTTCTACACAAACGTTTCATTACCATACGAGAACCTATCGAAATAACTGGCGGTGTGTCTATAATACAAACGATATTTAATCAAGATCTGGACTTTTTCACTATTGTACTAGATCGAAACCTTCAAGTAAACGAACAACATACATTAATATTGAATTATGTAGGTGAACTAAAAAATGATACGGATGGTTTCTATCTCAGCTCTTATGTGCGATCGTCAGATAAAGTTCGACGATATTTGGTTGCTTCACAAATGGAACCGATCGCAGCACGACGAGCTTTGCCATGTTTTGATGAACCAGCTTTCAAAGCATCCTTCACAATGGTAGTTGAACATGAACAACAATATCGAGCATGGAGTAATATGCCTATTTTGAGTAGTACGAATCAATCGAATGGTTGGATACTAACACAATTTCAAAAATCTGTACCAATGAGTTCGTATTTACTGGCGTTAGTCATTGCTGATTTCGATTGTTTGACACGAAATAACACAGGACGTTTTAGAAATATTACAACAAGTATATGCGCTCAAGCAGAAAAAAAAGATGATTTAAACTATGCACTTGAAGTAGCAACACAGAATATGCGCGATTTTGAAGAACAATATCAAATAAATTATCCAATATCTAAATGTGATCATATTGCTGTGCCTGATTTTGACGCCGGTAAGGAACTAAAAAAAATATCTATCATTCATCATTCTATATTATTCAGGTGCTATGGAAAACTTTGGATGTATCATTTATCGAGAAACACGACTTTTTTATAACAATCGTACATCATCGTCATCCAATAAACAAAGTGTTGCATTGGTCATTGCTCATGAGGTAAATTTGGAAGACATCCACCATTATGTTCATAATTTTGTTCTATTTCTTTTTGTTGTTTTTTTAGCTCGCTCATCAATGGTTCGGTAATCTCGTTTCACCAGCTTGGTGGGATGATTTGTGGCTAAATGAAGGTTTTGCAAAATGGATGGAATTCATTGGTACAAACAAAGTCCATCCAGAATGGGATTTATTTCAACAATTTATTGTTCAACGATGGCTTGCCGTCATGCAAGACGATGCTGTATCCTTTTCGCATCCAGTTAACATGAAAATTACACGAAACGACCAAATGACAAGTATTTTCGATGCAATTACCTATTCTAAAGGTTCTTCATTACTTCGAATGATGGGTAATTTTATGTCGAACGGCACATTTAATAAAGGTATAACACACTATCTCAACCGTCATTTGTATTCGACTGCAAAACAGACCGATCTCTGGCGAGCATTGACCGAGCAAATGTCTATTGATAGTAATGAGTTACCAAACAATACAAGTCTTGAAATGATTATGAGTACATGGACAGATCAAATGGGCTATCCATATGTTCAAATTACACGTGACTATGCTACTGGACGTGTTACAGTAAGTCAACATCAGTTCTTATTCGATTCAGAAGCACAACCACCCAAATCACCACACAAATATTTGTGGTATATTCCGCTTAAATTTAAGTCATTATCAACATTATCATCAAGCATTGCATGGGTCAACCGAGAACAGATGAATGTGACAACGGGTATAAATGTACAATCGCATGAATGGCTTTTGGCTAATCCAGATTTATTGGGTTTCTTTCGTACAAATTATGATGCACGAAATTGGAAAATGATCAGTGAACAACTCAAAACAGATCATGAAAAATTTACTATTATCGAACGAGCAGGTCTTGTCGATGATGCATTCAATTTAGCTCGAGCGAGTAAGTACAGAAATAAAGCACAACTGAATTGATATAGTTATCATTTGATTTCTTTTTCTCTTGACAGACATCCTAGAAACATCTCTCGTATTCGATCTACTTCATTATGCTCATTTAGAACGCGCATACATCGTTTGGGACCGCATTATCACAGGTTTTTTCTATATCGAACAAATGATAGCATCGAAAAGTTCAGATCTCACTCTGTACGAACAATTTCAATCGTTTATGATCGATCTCATTCGTCCCATCTATAATCAACTTGGTTGGCAAGAACAATCAGCATTCACTACTGACAAATGGCTCGATGGGTTACATCGAGATTTGATTGTATCGACCGCGTGTCGTCACAATTTAGATAACTGTATTCAACTTGCTCAAGTTCTTTTCTATCAATGGTTTAATCAACCGTCGAATAATTCAATTGAACCCAATCAGCGTCTTGTTGTCTATTGTACGAATGTACGTTTAGGTAGTCAAGCTGAATTTCAATTTCTTCTTCTTCAATATCAATTATCGAATGATCCACAAGAAAAAGCACGAATACAATCAGCGTTGGCATGTACGCGTGACACAGAATTGATTCGATATTTGCTTGAAATTCATGGCAATCCTCAATTGAACATTATTCGGCGGCAAGATGCTCTTTCTGGAATACGAGCAATATGTCGAAATTTCATTGCCGAAACTGAATGTTGGGCATTTGTACGTTCTCGATGGCAACAATTATTTAAAGAATTTGGTGGATCATTAAGTTTTACTGAGCTTATCAAAGATGTTACAGGACGATTCAATACTAAACAACAATTGGATGAATTTGAACGATTCTTCGAGCAGACAATAGACAAAGTAAGTTGATAATTAGTTTCATTTTTTTTACATTTAGAAATGACTATTGATTCATATAGAATACTGCTCAATTTCAAGCGACAATCGAACGTATACGTGCGAATATTCAATGGATTGAAAAGGCAAAGCCCAATTTAGACGAATGGTTTATGAATCGAACTGTTGCTATTCGTCTGCCATTTGATTGGATTCCATCTGAGTATGAACTTCATTTTGATGTACGTCTTCGTGCAACTTATTTGAATAATGCTGAACCGGACACACGTTTTACAGGTCATACACGTATACTTGTTCACTGTAATAGATCAACAAATGAATTTCGTATTCATATGAAACAATTGCAAATATCATCTGTGACATTGAAACGTCTCAATACATTGAACAATCTTATCATCGATTGGACATGGATATCATCATCTGAAATACTTATTTGCCGATTACGAGAACGATGTATGACTAATGAAAAATATGTTTTGGAATCAGAATATACAAACGAACTGGACAGAAATATGGGTGGATTCTATTTAAGCCGATACAATGTAAGAAATACAAGTACAGGTAATATCACTACGCACAATATTGCAGGTACTCACATGCAGGTAATGAAAAACAGCAAAAACAAATCTTTCTCTAATTCATTATCTCATTTCTTTTAGCCAACATTAGCTCGGACAGTATTTCCATGTTTTGATGAACCAGGTTTCAAAGCTAAATTTAATATTTCGATCACACATGATCCTAGTTTTACTGTCGTTCGATCGAATGGTGCTATGCTCGACGGTGGTCAACCTCTACAACAATCCGATGGTCGTCATTTATCTCGTTTCGAGCAAACCCCTCCAATGTCAACATATCTCGTTGCATTTGTCTTGACTGATTTTGAATGTGTTTCAAGTGTAACAGCGACAAATATTGCAGTTAATGTCTGTGGAAGACCCGAAGCAATACGTAATAATGATGGCAATTTTGCTCTTGAAGTAAGTATGAAAGTAATACCCTACTACGAAGATTCCTACAATATATCATACCCACTGAGCAAATGCGATCATTTCGCTTTACCTGACTTTCCAATCGGTACGTATTCTCGATTCTGTTATACATCATTTATTGTTTATACCTGCTCTCTTTCTCATAGGTGGTATGGAAAATTGGGGTCTAATTACTTATCGTGAGACGGCTCTGCTCTACAACAATGTAACTGGCAATCTAGCTGATAAAAGACGGGTTGGCGAAGTTGTAGCACATGAATTAGCTCATCAATGGTTCGGTAATATTGTCACTCCACAATGGTGGAATGATCTTTGGTAAATGAAAAACTCATTGAATCAATATGACATTTTTTTTTCTCTGACCATTTTTACGAAGGTTGAATGAAGGTTTTGCTTCATGGGTCGAAGTACTTGGTCTTAATCATTCAAATCCAGAATTTCATTCTTTCGATCTATTTGTTATTGGTAAGCAATCACTTGACAAATCTCTTGTAAAAAGAAAGAAAAAAATATCAATTATTTCTTGTCTTTTATCTTCTAGCCGTTGTACATCGAGCTCTGGTCTTGGATAGTCTATACTCAAGCCATCCAATTAGTGTCGACGTTACTCTCACTCATCCAGACGAAATCAACTCCATATTTGATGCTATTTCATGTATATCCCATTCATCAAACTCTCTATTTTTTTTATCTTAAAAATGTTATCTTCTGTATACTTTAGATGATAAAGGTGCATCGATTCTTCGTATGATCTACACAGTTCTCAATGAATCGACTTTCTTTCATGGTATCAGCAACTATTTAAACCATTTTCAATATAGTAATGCTGTGCAAGATCAACTATGGTCTTTCCTAACCGATGTTGCCAGTCCAATCGTACTCGCTGGTCATACTGTCAAAACTATAATGAATTTCTGGACTCTTCAAGAAGGATATCCGCTACTAACTGTCACTCGTAACATTACTGATAGTTCTATTTTATTGTCACAAAAACGATATTCGCTTGATCCATATGCATCAAATCAAACATCAATCTATGTGAATCCATTTATATCTTTTCCATTTCAATGGTACATTCCTTTTAATTATATGACTTCGAGAGGCTTATCATCATTCGATTGGCTTGCTCCAAATCAGACCCGCGTTCTCTCCAATATTACACTGGCTACCGACTGGATTATTTTCAATGTTGATGAATTTGGATTCTATCGTGTTAATTATGATGAATTCAACTGGCAATTACTTATCAATGCATTGAAAACTGATCATACGCCATTCTCAAGTGTTACACGAGCACAACTCATAGATGATGCATTCAATTTAGCCCGATCTAGTGATTTAAACGCTACTATCGCATTACAACTTTCAACCTATCTGATCAATGAAACTGACTATGTGCCCTATAGTGCGTTTTCAACCAACATTCAATATCCATTGCTAATGTTTAGTCAAAATGAAGGAAGCACTGCATATCAAAGTATGCAAATATTCATACAAACACTTGAAAAAATCAGATATGATGCATCTGGCTGGTCAATAAATAACGATCCTCAATCAACGGATTATCTTGCACGTCAACTACGTACTCTTATTATCAGTGATCTCTGTGCCAATGGATACGATAGATGTATCAACGATGCTGTTGCATACTATCGTCAATGGTATGAAAATCAAAATCAAAATCCTCATCCAATTTCTCCAGACTCTCGAACTATTGCCTATTGTCATGGAATCAAAAATGGAACAACTAAAGATTATGAAGACATGCGAGAACTCTATAAACAAACCAACGATCAAGTCGAGAAGAACCGTTTTGGATACGCTCTAACATGCACAAAGAATGTCATTCTTCTCGAACAATTGCTCAATGCTACATTGGCCAATGACTATATTCGCCTTCAAGATGCATCGAGATTTATCAACAATATCCGTTTACAACCTGGTGGTCAAAAACTCGTCTGGCGTTTTATTAGTCAACAATGGTCACAGCTCGTTGCCAAATTTGGTAGCGTCAGTTTTACTCTATCAAATATTGTCGAAAATGTCCTGGAATATGTGAATACACAAGAAGAATTGCACACCATTCAACAATTTATGGAAAACACAGCCGATTTGTCTAGTGCCGAGAGAGCTTTTCTTTCATCTATCGAAAAGATTCAAGCAAATATTCGATGGATGGATACTATTGGAAAAGACATTGCCCTGTGGCTCGATGAACATGTCGGAACAGATCTAAAAAATTCAAAATCATCGATAAAGATGTAGTTGTCTTTCATTGAATTGTGAAAAAAGTACAGTTCAATCAACTGAATTAAAGAGAAACTTTTACTCTTATCTAAAGATCTCTAGATCATCGCTTATTCTTTCGGATATGAAAGGTTGAAGATCCTATACTAGAATTACCTCGTCTATCTTGCCATTTTTTTGAGTGTGCACTCTGTGAATAGTATATATTCTTCGATCCAATGCTTGGATCGAATTTTTGATTCAAAAGAATTTGAATTTTGCTGTTAAAAAAACTGACTTCTCGTTTTCCAATTCAGTTGAGAGAAGTATTCTGAAACAACCAAAAACAGATAAACCTAACAATTGTTTATTATCTGAAGTAGAAAACAAGCAACTTGAAAATGGAGCATTTATTCATCATTGAAGGAGAATTCGGAACAATGATTCGATTTAACTATTGGGTTGGTAAGAAATTTTTTGCGTCTTTTTCAAAAATTTTATTTTTTTCTTTCTAATACAAGAACACAACTATCAATCATTAATATATGCTCCATCACTATCTATGACTTGTTGCCATCGCTGTGGTAGAGAAAGAATCCCGTGTTCGTAAAAGTCTTTAGACTTTTGGTTGAAGAAGTTGAGGAGATCCATTTTGATATGGCTCTCATCGTTGAATTTTTTCTCTCTTAAATAATCAGAGAGAGAACGGTACAGATGGTAGTCTGTTGGAGCCAAGTCTGAAGAGTAAGGCGGATGGTGAACAGTGATCCATCCGAGGCTCAATAACTTTTGGCATGTCGACTTTGCTACGTGGGGTCTGGCATTGTCGTGCAAAAAGTAAATACGATCTTGCTTTCCTTTGAGTTTTGCTGTAACCCGATCCAGTTGTTGACAGTAGAGATCAGCAGTGATGCTACAACCATCAGGAAGAATTTCCCAGTGAATGATTCCTTTGACGCCCCACCACACGCTCAGCATCACCTTCTTGGGGTGTAGATCAGGTTTAGGCGTTGCTACACCTGTTTGATCAGCGCTGAGTCATTGTCGATGGTACTCGTAGTTAATATACAACACTCACTTCTCATCACCAGTAATAAGATTGTGAAGCCATTGATAGTTGCGATGAGAAGTTAATAATTCCATACAAGCATCAACCCTCTGCTGCAGCTGAAGCGGTGATAATTCATGGGGTATCCAAACTCCATATTTCCAAGTTTTGCCTAATTCATGCAGATGTGTTTCTACTGCAATGTGAGAGCATCCAAGTCGCTCTGCTAAATACCTTGTACTCAATCGAGGATCTTGTTCGATAAGCTGCTTTAAAAGATCCATATCCACTTCCAGTGGTCTTCCAGTATGGGGTAAATCATCGAGTTCGAAGTTGCCATTCTTAAATCGATGAAACCAATGTTGTGCTGTACGGATGGAGAGTACATTCTTGCCCATCGTACCACATATGTTGCTTGTTGCTTCCGTTGCTTTGCGACCCAAGCGAAACTCGTGAAGCAAAAGCACTCGAAGCCCTCTACGAGATAACTTCATTTCTGATTCAAGATCAATTTTCATTTCGATAATTTTACTGCTATTTAAACGGTATTCATACTACCTATATATATTCTTAATAAGGAATATTCTGGAACTTTCTCGGCTGCTCCAGGAAATTTTCGAAAAAAACGCAAAAAATTTCTTACCAACCCAATATGTAAAGGCTACTGTTTCACAGATGTATTTTCTAAATTAAAGCATGATTATATATGATTGGAAAGAGAGACTTGTTGGAAGTCTATCTACCGCTTTATGAATTATGAATAACGTGCACAGCCATAACTCCATATAGTTGATGAACATCATTACCAGAAAACATACTATTCTTCTTTGTCGCGCCGTTCACGAAGAATACCAGAAGAAAAAACAACTAGAGAGATTTAAACACAGCTGGTATTGTAACAGACGTTTCAGAAATAATGGCTACTCTTGTTTTGTTTTGTGAATATCTCAGCCAACTTTTGCGCTAGTCATTTAATTCCTTTTTTTAAAGAATTGTTTTGGAATACTTCAAAAAAATCATGTTCTTCTTTCCGTAGATAACTTCACAATAGCCATTCACAGAGCACGTCCATACAAAGATGGATAGATTAGCAAAAAATAGACGTCTTGTGGAGAGACATGGACATATAAATCCGATTTTTATCTAGACATGTTGCAGATGATCCATTTTCTGTTAGATACTCTTTCCCCTACAGTTTCTATAATTTTACGTTTTTTTGAATTATGTATTTTGTTCAAATGACGTGTGACCAAATAGGCAAGTTTATAGTAATGCAACTGACTGAATTATTCAAATCATGAAATATTTTGGTGTTTGAATCATAAATTTTATGCTTAAAAAGTACAAGCTTTCAAGATCTCTGCTTTTTGTGATCTAAAAAATTATTGTACAGCGATCTACAAAAGGAGGACATGATTTTTTAGAATATTCTAAAGCAATTCTTTTAAAAAAGGAATTAAATGGTTAGCAAAAAAGCTGACTGAGATATTCGTATAACAAAAAAATGGCCATTAATTTGAGTACATCTGCTATATGTTCTACTATCCAGCAAAGGGAAGCTAGCAATGATTGACTATTTGTCGAATATTTTTTAATAATCAACATACATCAAATAGCGTGAGCAAGCGAATAACAATGAGAAATTCTGCGAAAGAGAAATGTCTTGAGCAAAGAGTAAATCAAGTTGCATTTTACTGGTTTGAATTTGATTTGATTTGTCTTTTCCTTCTAAAAACCAGTTAGGATTCGCGTCGGTTCTTTTTGAACTTATGTTGGATATATAGTAACATGACGAGAGGGAAGAAGAAACAACGACAATAAATCAACTACTTAAGAGTGTTATGTTGATGTCAACTAGACGAATGCTCATTTTTTTAATAGCATATAAAAAGGGAGAAATGAATTGAAGAATTACGTCATGTACAAGCGTTTGATCATCATGACCATAACACGTGTAATTTTAAAGAAGAGAGAACGTAACGTTATATAGAGATAACATTAACTGTGTAAAAATATCCGGTCAAAGATTGTTTGATCATCGTCAACACTATTATATTTTGACAAAATAGATGAAAACTTTATCAATCAGTTTTGTTCTTGTTTTTTCAAAAATATTTGCTTTTCGAAAATTACTTCGATTTGGTTGGTTTTCACCCTGCAATGGGCACATGCACCAAAATTTTTACAATTTCGAGAAATATGGTTGGATTAATTCTTGGCTTTCTTTTCATCATGAAAGTGTAAGCGAACATATAAAATATTCGTTCACTATTCTTTTATATATATGATTTTCTTCTTTTCCTTCATATATGATCATAAAGAATTTTTCCTTTCCTTATGTGAATTCGTTCTTCTTCTGTTCTTTTGATCTATATTGAAATTTGTTATTTCCAAGTGATGGACTAAGTGATATCAGTTAGGTAGTTTCCTAGAAAGATCTTGTATTACAAGAGGTGGGAAAGTAATCACTTTCTTATGGTATAAATACTTGCGTTTTCTTTTGAAATAAACGAACTAGAACTATCACTAAGCTTCCAAATTATCTTTTCCTACGATTCACAAATAAGACTGTGACAGAAAGATCAGATATATTTTTATATGGTCATATAATAGCATGTTGGATAATGTTCAAATCAATTCATATTTTACTTTTAGCAATAGATTTGGTGAAACGTAAAAACGAATCTTTCCTCTTAGGTACGCAGAATCCGTTTTAGATTTTATATAGAGGGTTTCGTACTAAACTCTTTTACTAAAAAGAAAATCAAGTTCAGTAGTCAGGATTTTGCATCAAGATTTTTTTCTAAAACGTAATAAAGTTTTGTGCCCAACCTATATTAATATAATAACTCTTATCAACCTGCTTCTGTATCTGTATTCCTATATCTAAACTGAAATCCTCATACAAACACTTAGGCTCTTCTTAGTATGTTTGGGATGAGTGACGTGTATATACGTCATATTTCTGAAACAACTTAAAATTGACTTTTGTGTTTTTCATATAATATTTTCCTTGTTTCTTTCGTTCTTCAATGAAAATAGCAGCAGTCGCTAAATACTTGACAGGTATGAAATAAACGAATTTTAAACGTGAATACCTAGTTTTCCTTTTATATCAAATAGCTACTTACTAGTGCCCTTCCAAAAACCAATCCAAATGCTACCTTTCGATGTCACGTTATTGACTGCCTGAGGTATGTGTAATATTTCATTCCAAATGTTTGAATCTACCAAAATCATCATTTGAAAAGCTCACTTTATTTAGTGAGCTAGCGCCTTCTTCTGTATCAAATTCTTCGAACGACATGTCAACTATTTCGAAACTTCGGCCGCTTTTATACATAAAAGAACAAAGACAAAAACAATGAAGAAAGTACTGGAAATTTCCTTCTCTTATCTTACATATACTATCTATAAGACGTAAAAGCATGCAAAAATAACTTGAGAGATTTTCCGTATGATCGCAAAAAAAATGACTTATTATGTAATGATCTAAAGAAGAGAACGATGAATAATCAGTAGAAGATAATGAAAAGATCATTAAGTGCATTTATTAGAAGTTAACTCTTGACAGAAATGGAAAAATATCTAGAATTTATTTATATTATTAATCTTTGATAAGAATTTAATTTGTAAATTTTGATTTGATTCATTAAATTCTTATAAAAACTTCTCAACTGATACTTTATTTTTAATGATTCTTTATTAGATAATGATAATGGTATATAAATATTTTGCACTAATTAAATGAATTACTTGAAATTTCTATTTATTCTTTTTTATAAAATGAAGAGTCTTAATAGAAAAATTAATTGTTTCTCATTTGTATGTGTATCGCTTGAGAGAAAAAGTCAAAATAATAAAAAGAAAAATATAATATATCAGATAATATTGATATTAATTATTGTTTGCGTGAACACTACGACAATTCTGAGAGGAATAATGAACAACAGGTTAATGTATTTGTTTTCAGAATAAATAACAAGAGTTATTTAAGCATTTACAATGAAATAAGACAGTGTTGTAGTATCAAAAAATGGCTGCATCTTGATTGAGAAAAGAAAATAAAGAGAAAAATTGAAAGTATTGAGCATAATATCTGTTCTCCTGATATTAATGCAAAAAATAGAATTAGCAGAAGAACCTGTAGAGATAATTTCAATTAAATCGATTAAAATTTAAAACAGTTCATTGAAATATGGACAATATAGCAGGGATGTAAATATTATTGATAGCAATAAAAAAATTGTAATTTTTGATTCATATAAGATGGCAATGCGCAAAAAATACATGCAAAGTTATTAGTCGTCTAATACATATTATTGAACCTAGTATATTGCATTATTTATAAAATATATGCATATTGTCTCCGGTTAGAATTCAGTACTGATGAACCCATTTATATAAACAACAAAAGTATGGCAGATGTGTTCGATGAAAATATGAAAAATAAATACATAGCTGCAGGTGTTTTAGAATAACAAGCTGAAATAATAATAGAAAATAATTCAAATTGGTTAATATTTTCTAATCGTTGAGAGTTGACTAAGAGAGTGTTGGTGTTCGTGTTACGTATATATGTGCGTGTGAGTTCGATAACTTTATTAGAACGAACACAACAGAAAGGAGCAAAAGGAATAAATGAAATAACACTAACAATAGACACACAAAAGAAGGGGAAACAACGTGTATATATATATCCTAAAATATATATATACGCAATAGTGTTCAGCGTGACTACTATCACGCGCGGACAGAGTGATGTCCAACTAAAGAAGAAAAAGAAGAGAAGAGGAAGTAGATCACAGTGACAAATAATATATAGTGAAGTGAAAAGAAACCTATAACACCAATAGAGAGTAAATCACTAATGTTTAATCATGTTGAATCACAATTTTGGATTGCTCTCCACGTATCATGATCTAAATCAAAGATGTTCTTGTTTTAATAATAAAAATCATTGAACCAAAACTTTGAAAATATTATTTACAGATGGCCATAAATATTTGTTCGATATATCTATCTAAATATTGTGAGATTTTCATATAAGGCGAATTGTTATCTTAATTCTATATAAATAACATAAGCTTTGCATACTAATATAGTGAGAACAGTCTTTTTCAATTAATCAAAATCTCAGATAGTTTCATAAAAGGAACTTGATTTATTTTGAGATAGACATTACTTGTTGCTTATTAAATTAACCAACGTGGGATTTTTGATAGAGATTTTCATCCCTAGTCAACTACGAAAAATATAAGTTTTACAAAATTTTTTTGTCTATAAAACTTTATGGAGCTCGTTTCGCTGATCATTTTAGTAGAATGAATATTCAAATTTGCCCAATAAATAACGAAGTTTGAATCACACTGCTCAAAACTTTCGACTATTCCTGACCACTATTGAGTACTTGTTGATATTTTAGGACATTTTGACCCAAGCTCCGTTGTTTATTGAGCTAATTTGAATATTCTTTTTATCAAAATGATCAACGAAACAAGCCCTTCAAAGTTCTATAAAGGAAAAAAGTTCTGAAAAGCTTGTATTTTCTTATGGTTAACTATTAATGAAAATGTATGTCAAAAATACGTATTGCATTAATTTTGTCCGTGATAGTATTATTGACGTAAATCTAAAAAAAGATCTATTTAATTATAACCATCTACCATATAGTACTGTGATTGAATCATAATAGGAAATACTCTATATAACTGTTGTTTTCAGGACGAAAATTACCATCGTTTAATAATATGCAGCCGGTTACGTGCCGTATTGTTTGACCGGGATAGTTAGTCGTTTATTTCGTCAAAAAAAATGATGACAATTTTCTTCCTTCAAAAATCTGTCGTGCCACTAAAGCATTGTGTTCTTTAGTAATTATTAATTAAACTCACTTTTTCTGTCATTATTTCCGACGTTAATAGCACGCGCATATGAATACTTCTGAAAATGGAATGAAGAATGATCATTTCCTTACTTCTCTCTTTACATGGTGGTAGTCTCTACATCAAATAAAATAAAAATTGTGATAAACTAATATACAAGTTCAAAACAAATATGGCAGCATGGATTATTTCATTTCTAGCCTTCTTATCAAAGCAATTGGCTATATATTTGGGAATCGTAATGTTCATCGCCGGTGTACTTGGTGATATTCTGACACTCATTGTTTTTCTTAGTCTGCGCACTTTTCGCGAAAGTTCATGTGCATTCTATTTGATTATCATGTCAATTTTCAATATTGTAAATTTACTCGTCGGTTTACTTTCTCGAATACTAATTACCGGTTTTGGCATCGATTGGACAGTGACTTCTCCATTCTATTGTGCATTTAGATGGTATTGTCTTTACTTTGGTGTCATAATCTCGTTTACAATGATCTGTTTGGCAACCATTGATCAATATATGGCTACTTGTTCTCGTCCTTGGTGGCAACAATGGAGTAACATCAAACTTGCTCATCGTCTATCCATAGCAATGATCATTCTTTGGATTCTTCTTGGTATTCCTTATATGTTTTATTTTAATTTAATTGAACAATCAACAACACGTAAAATAATTTGTACAAGTACCAATGCCAATTTTCTCTATTATCATGTTTATGTTTATATAATATCTCTTTCCGGTGTTCTACCAGTAGTTATCACTATCTTCTTTGGATATTTGGCATATCGTAATGTCAAACATTTGACTCATCGAACTTTGCCATTAGTTCGTCGTGAATTAGATAAACAATTGACAACAATGGTTCTTGTTCAAGTTCTTCATAATTTCTTCGCAACGATACCGTATATAATTGTTACTGGTATTATTTACAGTACTATTCTTCCTAATGATCCAGTCATTACTGCACAAATTCAATTTGCAAATTTAATAACCATCTATTTATATTATCTAAATTATGCGGTGAGTATTATTCATTGTTATGACGATATGAAAAGAATTTTTTTTCTCAAATATTTTTAGAGTCCATTCTATATTTATCTCAGTGTATCCGAACGATTTCGCCATCAACTAATTTATGTTCTATTAGATATTCATCTTAAACGATGGCGACGACGAAAAGTTAATGTTGATATAGTGAATCTACAGTGTTGATAGATATGAATGAATCATTTTTATTTGAAATACAAACATCGTTTGTAGATAGAGGGTATCTTGAATTGAAGATGATTGTATCAACTAAAAACTTTGGTTTATTCTACTAAGCTGTGTACTAAAAAAAAAATCTTTTGATGGCAATATATCAAGCGTCAAACTGAAGCTTGCATTGTTTTCAAAAAATCTTGGTATCTAAAATATCTATGTATGCTTCCTAACATTATTTTAAAATTCATTTGATAGAACTGAAGTGTTCTTTCTGTCAACTAAAGCCAAAACAAAATTGTCTCTATTTTTTCTCATTCAGAAAATATTGCTTCATTCCAAAATAATAGTCAAAATATTATTGTTGAGTAGAAACTTTTAAAATTGAGATTTACAATGTTTATCCATATTTATTTAACGTTTTGAAAAGAACTTAGTCAAAATCTAAGATGTTCCGATATTTAAGAAATCTCAACATTGTGCATTTGATCGAACATTCTCGTATGGATCCTCTGACTAATTCTTATCTCACTTTGTTGATCACACTTTATTAACTTTATCGTCCTTACGAAAAAGGGAGCATGTCTAGTATTTCTTATGAGCAAATAAAAGTTTTGAAAAGTTGTATAAAACTTCAAAGTAAATACTTTCTTGCCGAACGATACCGTACAACATTGAACAGAACAGAAAGAGATTAATTGTATTCAATACTAACTCTATAAATTTATAATTGATGATTATTCTTTCATGTTATTGGAAGAGTTTTGCATAATGTTAAATATATTTTATTGAGAGATATTATGTGCAACAACTTCTAAACCTTGTGATGTTTCTTCATTTATCGTTAGTTCTTCTTTTCATACGCATAATCCACTTTTAATATATTTTTTCAAATTAATTTCTGTTAAAAATGATTAGGATTGAGGTGCATTAGTTGTATCAATAGATAAATTGTTATTTGCTCAATATTATCAAAAATTTGAAGGACTGCAAACATTAATTGAACGTCAATGGTTTGCATTTGAACATTGCTTCCAATATCAATAAAATCAAACATATATAAATAAAATTGATTTTGCATTTGTTTCTTTATGAATTTCTCAGTCTTATTACATAAAACCTGCCCAAATTCCTCAATCTTTAGGATATATATATAGTTTATAGTTTGAATATCGAAGTCGTTATTGCTTATAGTAAGTTGTCTGGTGTAGAAATAAAGACTTCGCATTGCAATATCCTACATGATATTGTAACGTTAAATCAATATCCACAGTCATAGATATCATTTCTTGAAGATGAGGTCACATTAACAAAGATGATGAAATATAGATATTGTTAAAGTAAGTAGTGAAGATCATCGATCATTAGATGATGTTAAACATTATTAAATACGTCAATCAAAAAACACATACAAAAAAAAATAAAAATTTATATTTATATTCTTCATATCTTTCAAGTTCAGAAATATTAGAACTTGAAAATGAATTCAAATTATGGAACTTCACTTTTTCACTAAACAGTATTAAATACAACTGAATAATTAGTTACTCATTGCAATATAGCCAAACGAATATCAAGTCATTCATTTTGCAAATATCATAGGTCATATGATTCAATATCAAATTTAATATTAATTATATCTACTGTAACTTAGAGACCGATTATCATTTTATCCATATCCCTTAATCATTATATACGCGATAAAATCTCAGCACTAAAGCAAAAGTTTATTTTTTCATTTGTTCATAGTAAAAACTGTGTGCGTGTGTTGTATTTTTGATAGGAATACAAAATGAAATTGAAAATGTATATAATTAAAGTATTAGAGTAAGATAATAAAATTCTTCCAGATTGATCTTGAGAATTAATGAAACAAAGGATAGCCATTAATGCTTGCTAAAAAAACAGTTAGAATTTAATATTATGAAAACGTTAAATAAAATAAATGTGATACAATGATATTGAACAAAATATAGACCGATGAATATTTTACATAAATCAGTAAAGTACACATAAATTATGTGACCACTCCTGTAATATTAAGTATTACACGACAAATACTTTAATTATGGTGCTCAGATATTCTGGTTTTAGCACGAGTACTATTAATACATATTTACTAGACGAGTGCTTCCATTAAGGATGATTCTAGGAAAAAATAAACTTAAGCATATACATCATTTTTAATAGATAAATTTTTAATAGAATATTTGATTGTTTTTCCTATTTATTATTCTGAAATTCATTTTCGATTTAACTTAATCCTTTTTGAGAAATATATAAGATACCTTTGTAGATAGCGTCATAGATTCCTCTTATTTCACGATATTCTTGAAAAAGTTTAAGGTAAGTCGAAAATAAATTTCAGAATAATAATTAAATAAGAAAACCAAGCGGATATTCCATTAAAAATTTACTACATAAAACAAATATCGACTTGTGTGATTTCTATCTCAAACATAAATGGCTAACCATTGTTACCTATGTAATTATGATAATTTCAGCATATTAATAGATGAACGCGTATGTTTTAAATTTTTTTGAAAGAAAATATTAATTCATCATTAACTGATCATAAATAAATAGTAATTATCTATTTTCATACATATTTTCAGCATTCTGATGTATTTCATATACATCGAAATTTATATAAACATATCAATTTCGTTTTATTTTGTTGTTAAGATAATGAAATACTCGAATAATAATGTATTAGAATATATTCTTAAAATATAAGATAAAGGTCGACTTATTTATATAAACTTAGAGAAAATACCTTTCATCAAAAGAATTAATTACTGCTGTTAACAATCTAAATTTGAAAATATTTATTAATTTAATAGTAATAATAAATAAACTATATACTTTTCTTGCTCTTCAAATAATTCTATAAGATCTTGTTCACATAATCATTGCTGTGGATATTTTTAAATTGAGTATATTGTTTATCATCAAAAAATATTCATGTAACATTTGATACACCATTATATCTTTTCATTAAATCATTTTTGATATGTTTTTCATCTACTGTCACGGATATATCATGAACAATGAATGAATATATAATTTTGTCATTCATTATTAAAATATAATATTCTTTTGCTTATCCTAATAAAAAATCTAATGTGTGTATGCGTATATATATTTAAATAAGATTTTGTAATGAATAAATGATGTAAGAAGGAAGATGACGATATTGATTTTTTCTCTTTTTACATGTGATATTCAAATAAGGTTGATTTATATAAGTCAAAAAAAACATAAATGAGTTTCGAATTTCTAATAAATCTATCAAGATTTAGTTGTATTGAAATATGATTTATAACAAATTAAAAAAATGATACAGATAAAATTTATTGATTATTCAGTATAGAACAAAATTAACTATAGGTCTATTGATTGAAAAGTATAAATAAAAAAAACGATTTTATTACATGATTAATTGTATAAAATATTGAAAAATATTTTATAGATTTGTTATTACGTAGTTTTATTTCTTTCACAAGTTTATCTAAAAATCGTGTAGAATTCTCTGTTTTTTTTAATTTTTTTTTTATCATTTATTTTTAAATATTAAGATAAAACTTGTGTTGCTAGTTGTTTTATTGTATCCTATAATATGATAAAGAACATGTTGCTAGTTGTTTTACTATGTCTCATTACATTTGTTCAAACTAAACCAATTATTCAAAATAAAGATTATGAAGTGAAAAAAAAATAATAAATACTTCGGTAAATAAATTTATTCAATAGAATATTTCTTTTATTTTTTATTAATATTTTTTCTAATAAAAGGATGCTCCAGCACCTGTAGCTCCATTTAATCAAGCTATTCAAATAAATTATATGTTATATCTTACAGGACAAATTGGTATAGATCCAAAAACTGGTCATATGATATCAGATGATATTCGTGATCAAACACATCAAGTCTTAAGAAATTTAGAAGCTGTATTAAATGCTGCTGGATCTTCTGTTGAACAACTAGCTCATTGTCTTATCATGTTACCTGATATAGAAGAAAATTATGAAATAGTTAATGAAATTTATTCCCAATGGTTTAAATCCCCCGAATATTATCCTGCACGATCATCAATGGGAGTTAAAAAATTACCATTTGATGCTAAAATAGCTATTGAATGTCAAGCCTATACAACTAAAGAAATTTAGTGAATAAAATATTTCAATATATTCTACATATTATTTTCTATAATTATTTTTTTTTAAAATCACATATAAACGCGTGAATAAATAACATTTTTTGTACACAATAATAATAACAAAAAACATTCATATTGTAAATTATATTTTTTCTGTTCAATTGATAAATTTATTTCAGGACTTATTTAATTATAGATTTCTATATGATGATTAACCAATAGTTGTTGTCACTGGTACTTGTTGTTGTACATCAGCTTCATGTCCATATAAAAATTTATTTGCTTCTCCAACACCATGTTTGTCATGCATATCACTTATATATGTACCCAATCCATCAGATAATGGTTTATAATGTTCAAAAAAAAATGCATTTATTTGTGCACCTAAAATAAGAATTGTTGCGAAATAAAAAAGAAATAAAAGAAGAATAACAGCAAAACCAATTTGTCCTATTGAAAAACAAAAAAAAAAAAAGAAGAAACAAATATTTATTTATATTAAATAAATAAAATATAATTAATATACCTGCATAATTTCCCATAAATCGTCTAACATATAATGGAAATAAAATCATAAATATTTCAAGTGTACAAGCAGCTACTAATGCACCACACCATGTTACTTTAAATGACATTTGTTTATTTGGTACAAACCAATAAATTGTTTCAAATAAAATAAATGCAACAAGTAATGAAAATATCATTCCAGCAAGAAATGTTCCAAAACGACCACCACCTCCTGGTATAATACTTAATAAAGCTGATGGTGCTGAACTAGCTGCAAGCATTAGTGGTATAATTATAATAAATACAAAAAGCATTCCAAAAGCCAATATATTTTGTCGAAGAAATGTACGTTCAGGTAAACGATAAATAATAGTCATACATTTATCAATAGCAATAAATAATCTAGATGAACCAAATAATGCAAATACTATACCAATAGCTAAGATTAAACCAGCATCTTGTGATAATTTATTAAAAGCAAGATCTACGACCTTTAAAAATTGAAAATTATTATTTATTTGAATTCTTTTTTTTTTTATTAATTATATTTACTTGTCTTATTCCAGATTGTGTAGTATTATCAAATTTAAATGAATTAATAATTTTATCTTTAACTGTTTGTTGTGTATCAGGATGATTTTTTAAAATTAAACCTAATATTCCAAATAATGCAACAGCAATTGGAAGAAGTGCAATTAATAAATTATATGCTAACATTGCAGAAAAATCCATTGACCAATCATTAAGAAATTTACGAAGAAAATGACGTATTGGTTTTGTTTTACGTTGACCTCCTTGAAATACAGCTGATGATCTTACATCATTTATCATTTTTATTTTTTGTTATATAAAAGAATTTATTAGATCTAAAATAAAACAAATAATTATTCTATAATGAAAACAGACATAGAAATTGTTGTAAAGGAAATATGAAAGGGTTGAGAGCTAGAGTATTGATGTGAGATAGAATGAAGAAAAGAAGAAAAAAAAAGGGAATGTTAATGGCTGCCCGTACCCGCAAATGAATCAACGAGTAAAAGAAGAACAGAGGAAAGAATAAACATATGCATATTATTAACGATATTGGCTTGGTTATATACAGATGCTATTCTATATATATACAACATTCATTAAATAAGTAATTTTGGACGGAGAAAAATAGAAGATATATCTTGTCCTATTTAGAGAAAAGAAAAAAACAAAAAATAAATGGGCTCTTAAACATAACTCGCTTTCATTATATACATTAGAGAACAATAATATCTCTTTATAGCAATAATTAATTGATGAATAATATACAGAAATTATATATGAATTTTTTATATAAAATTTTCATCTATTTATTGATATTGACTAACTTTGTATGAACCTATTTATTCATTCTAAGACATATTTTTATCTATTTTTTCTTTTCAAAAAAAATTAATATATCATACAAATAAGTGTAAATCTAAGCATATTTAATATTAAAATCAATTTTATTTTCAAAATTATTTCAATACAGTTCTTTTTTTTAAAATAAAATTTAGCAAAAATTGTAATCAACTTCTCACTGTTAGGGTCACTGAGTCATTTTTTTTTCATTCTCTTATACTACATGCACTCACTTCAAACGAGAGAAAATGCGTTGTCGCACGTAGGTAAGGGACAAACCATAGTAACATCATGGTCAAATAATGACTGCATATTATTTCATTGAGTGTATCTTATTGGATGAAATTATTATTCGATGATTTATTATGAGTTTGAAAAGATTTGTACAATACAACAATAAAAAATAGTTTCTCAGTAGTTTATCATAGATGAAATTGAAAAACGTCATTACCAATACGAAAAGCTTTTGAATACGCATGAAATTTATAATATATATATTGGGAAAGCGAAAATTGATCGAACGAAAAATGATAGAACGAAAATTAGCCGCCGATAATTGGTCGCTAAGAAAATTAATCGACAAATTTATAAATAAAGAACAAACTGTCTTCATAAAAAATATTGAATGCCACTTTTGAGTACAAAACTAACAATAATTATTTTAACAGACCAACGTTACACCAAAAGAATTATTGAATAGATACCAGTTGGACAGATACAAAAAAAGCTCGTAAACGCAAGAAAAATAACCAGATGAATATCAAAATTTTATATGTTTAAAGTTTAGAATGTGTACTACATTATTATCCGATAAATTCATTAAACAAATATAAATGATAGTTTCTGTAGATACATTATAGTTAATAACACGATCCCGAGTTTTTTCTTTAAATATTCGTATTTCATTTGAAACGGTATTTCCAAGCTAATGATGGTTATTAATTTCATGTAAAATGGTAGTATTAATAGAACATAAATAGTATAACTAAAACCATTACAAAG
The DNA here is from genome assembly GCA_022393335.1 of Macrotrachela quadricornifera. Lineage (NCBI taxonomy): Eukaryota > Metazoa > Rotifera > Eurotatoria > Philodinida > Philodinidae > Macrotrachela > Macrotrachela quadricornifera. The sequence continues at coordinate 1,467,908 of JAJEKB010021314.1, forward strand.
TGATAAAGGTTTGTTTCTTTGAGTTTTACTTAATATAAATGTTGATATTTTAGCGAAAAAGAAGGTGATCTGCTATAATATCTTGATTTATATAAACTACGAACAATCTGCTAATCTAATCATAAAGAAATTAAGCTTATTATAAATGTATTATTAAGAGAATTTATTTTTCTTTGTAGTAGTTAAAATTCTATATGGATTCATATAGATCAGAGAAAAAGAATTCTAAATTTATGATAATATAGAGAATTTATTTATTATTTTGTCGTCATTATTTAGTTCATTCGTCTTAGCTAAGTTTCGTTTTCAAATATTTTTTATTCAGTTACGAATGTGTAGATTATCGTACATAGCGACTAATTTTCGTAAACCCATATATATTAAAGGAAAACGTTTTTTACAATATATGATATTTTCTTAAGTTTGATAATTCTATAATAATTACAAAGATAATTTATTTTTAAAAGGAAATGAAAAAACTTAAAATATTAATACATAAGGAGTAATCAATTGGTTAACTGTTGAATGTATAGTAGCAAAATTCTAGCTAATGGAGAATATACTATTTATATTTCGATTTTTATTGTTATATTAAATTATTTTTGGAAAAAACGAATAATACATTAACGGCCTGATGGTGGTCGTGGTCGTGGTCGTCCATTATTTGATGTTGATACCGCTTTTGGATCAACACCAAGTGTAATATCACCTTTGACTGCACCATTAAGACCATTTGTTGTAAGAAATTCAACGGGTATGATTGTTGTTGATCCTCTTGCTTGATTATAAATTCCGTCTTCATTATTTCGTGTTCGTCGAATATTATGTGATGCATAAGGTGAAAGCTTAGCAACTTGATCAGTAAGAGTATCATTGAAGAAAATTTGACCGGTATGTGAAACATGACCACCTTTAGTGTAAATTGCTCCACCAATATTTGTTAAAGTAGCGCCAACATGTACTTTAACATGCATATGAGTAGCTCGACCACGATACCAACCTGGATAAATAGTATCAAAAACAGCAACACCTTGGTCGTTAGTAACTTGTTGTCCTAAAAATAAATAGTAGAATGAGAAAAAGATATGAGAGAAAAAAATATATACCTCGAAAAAAAGTTGAATCATCCGGTCGTGCATTAAATTGTCCAAGACTAGCACCGATATAATGCGAATAAATTCCTTCTGCATCACAGTGCCATAAATCAACAACAGCATTACTCAAAGGTGAACAAGTTGCTGTATCCAAAACAGTAACAGTTAGATGAAATGGAATACCATCATTGCCTTCACTAATTTATTAGTCAACAGTGTAAAACAAAAAACAAATAAAATGTATCTAACAGTAACTTACGTAATATCTTTACGAACTGTTGTATTCCAATAGTAGGGTCCTTCCGTAGATTGCGGAGCAAGAAGACAAGAGCCAGCTGCACGAGCACATCGGTGTACTGTCAAATATGTAAGATTATAGGATAGTTTTATAGAAAGTTTAGATTTTACTTGATTCATGTTGACAGAAAACTGCCGACACAACGATGAATACAACAAAAACGGTTTTGAATAACATATCTATACAAACAAATATATATTTATCGTAGCGAAGGTTTGAGTATAGATCTTATCTCTAAATTAAAATGTCTAATTATTTGTTTCACTAGATACGAACCCAACTTTTATAGCTACTGTATCTACTATATATTGATATGATGCGTTCCTATATCTAATATTGATGAATATATATAAAACTTCTCTACTCACCAATAATTGATTGAAATTTATCTATTTGTCACTTGTGTTGCTGTCTTATCTATATATACGTACTTGCATACCTACCATCAAAAAAGACTTCTATAACTAAGTACAACGTATACATCCACCCATTTGTTTCATTTTTCGCATTATAAATGTACTTTTATAAATTAAATCTGACTACAGTCTATATTATATTGCATGACCTTTATTAAAAGTAGATTCAAGTTTAAAAAAGGACATTAGAAGTAAGTATTATAAATCCAATAGTTCTAAAGTAAATATTTATTATTTATTTCGTCATCATCATCACTATTTGATTTTATTCTAGAACAAAATGTAAAAATAAAGGATTATTTCACTCTTTCATAATATCAGAAATAATAGGTCTATTATAATAATAAAAAAAGTACTATTGGATTTAATTTAATTCTATATTCATCATAAAATATTTTCACTGTAGTTTTAATCCTTAAGAAAAAAACATTTTTTGACTGAACTTTATCGAAGGATAATATTTTTATTTATTAATCTGATTGTTTTAAGCATCAAACACCCATTGTAAAAAATTTCGAACAGTTCTACAATGAAATATCAAATTGTTCAAGATGACGTAAAAGTCAGTTTACCGAAAAAAATATAACTTGAATATCTGTATTACAGCTTGAACAAACGAGCTGATACTTTTATCAATAGTAGAGACAAATTCAAACTTTACTTTTAAAAGGACACGCCTAGAAAGATCGTTTGTTAAGCATACTATTTTTCTCCTATCTGCGAAAAAGTAACATTTTTTTGTTGGAATCAATAGTAATGCTTAACAAAAACTCGTCCTAAATATACCTTTACAGATATAAAGCTTAGTATATGCCACTATCACTAATAAAAACATCAGCTGATGTGCTTGAGCCATAAAGAAGATAGTCAATTTTTTTTTCGGCAAACTGATTTTTACACCACCTTGTATAATGACATGAAAATGATGTAAAGAATATTTTTCAATCGCTTTTATTTATTCTAAATTTTAAAATTGTGCTAGTATAAAATAATCTTAGAATATGATTTAATGGTTCTCATATTAACCTTTTAAGTCCGATAGTAGCAAAAATACGACACATATTTTATAATTATTTTTCATAGTATAATTTACGAAACTTAGTGCTCTTTTCACTAACGCGATGTTATTCTTTCTTCGCTCAACGTAAGATTATGAGATCACATACTAACTTCTTTTGATATGGCCATTCTTCTTCCGGTTAATAAACTTCAACAATGAAAATTTTTATTCACGTATAGCTTACATTGAGTAAAATACAAGGAGTGAACATCGGAAATTTCGATCATGAAGTTTGATGAAATCCCGAATTCTTACGCAATCTTATATAATTTTTAGAAATCTTTTATAATCTTTAAAAGGTTTGCAATAGTTGTGTTTGAAGTCTTTTGAAACTTTCATACAGTCTTGTAAGGTATTGTTAGGTTTACAGTCTTCTCAAGTCAAAGACATCTAATGAAATGTTTCGAAGTCTCACGAAATCTAGTCAAATCTTATCAAGTCTTTACAAAAACCTTCAAAGGTCTTTAGAGTCTTGTGGAAATTTGAGTTTCTACACTAGAAGAATCATAAAGCCTGCTAAAGTCTTGAAGTCTCCTGTTTCATCTATGTGAATCACATACAAGAACATACTAAGTATATATGAAATTTGTTCTTATGCCTAAAACAAACTTATTCTAACAGTTTACTTGAAATCAATCCAGCACAAAAACATTTCGGATTCAAAGGGTTAATACATTTTAAACTTATATTTGTGAAAACTCAATAACAGAAAAATATTTAGCAACTTTTAAAAATTAGAGATGAGCATAATGATCGAAAGCCATAAAATCACAGCGGTAAAAATGATAGTGATTATTGTACAACGGAGATAAGATGAGAGAGATAAAATTTTTACCCATACAGACTGATGTACTACATTAGAGATACAAAAAATTGAGATGAATAATATATTTAGTATGTAGAACGAAAAATGTTATGGAAATAAGGAGGAAAAAAGGCTCAATGACGTAGTCTTAACATATATTAGAAATAAAGATGCTCAGACATTTAAAAGCTACTAGCATGAAACTTTAAAAAACAATTATTACTCGACTTACCTTTATTTGATTACCTTGAATTAATTGTAAAAATATACTTGATTGCTGAGATATATTAGGAGCGACCGCCAAAACATCAATCATATAATTAGATATGAAGGCGTGGGAATTTTCCCCTTGTGTATCCATCCACACTTTGCTCTTAATTCTCCACACAGCGGGACACATTTCGAATTAATATATTCAGTATTGAAAGAAAAAAAGTTTAAATCAATGATTTAGTATGGCAACATGTTTTTCAATACTCATATAAGATATGTTTCATAAAAGATTCTACCATTTTTTTAAGGAATGAACAAATCATGCCTGAAAGCAATTATCTTTAATTTTTCAAAATTCAATGTTCATCATATTACTCTTTTATTTCTTCCGATAGATGTCACTCAAATATATATTATTTCATCCATATAAAGGTTTACTATTATTCTTCTATTGATCATATATTTCTAGCCTATAATAAACAACTATGATTCGGTAGACAACTGATGATAGTTTAATTAATATTAGTATTCATTTTCATTCATATATTTAATAACTATTTTTTGTATTTGAGATGTTGACTCGGACTATATTCAATAAAATTTTTCTTTTCAAACCATCACAAATTTCACATTCTGCATTATTTACTCCTTGTTGCTCGATCACTACTGCTGCTCGAGTTAATATTATTAAATGTTTTTTTTTTATTCTGAAATAATATTTATATATATATTTTTAATATTTAGTTAAAGAAACAATTGAACATAGCATCTACACCTCGACCACATATTGAACGACCAGCTGGTAGTGATGAATTATATAAACGTTTATGTGTTGAAGTACGTGGTCATGATCCAGCTGTATTAGAAAGTTATGAAAAATTTGTTCGTCTTGTATCAACAGAACTTGATATTAAACTTGTTAATATGTAAATAAATATTTATTTTTATTTAAAAAAAGAAATTATTTTTTTAGTGAAAATCCTCCTTTTTTTACTGAACGATGGACTTTACTTCGTTCAAAATTTGCTAAAAAAAAATACTGGCGAGAATATGAAATCCGAACATATTATAAAAAATTTCATGTAAATATTATTATTTTTTTATATTTTATATATATATATATATACATTTTTAATAGTTTCAACATTTAACTGGTTCAACAGCTGATACATTTCTTGAATATGTTCAACGAAATTTACCTGAAGGAATTATGATGATTGTAGAACGAGTAGGAATAGAAATGAAAATGATCTAGATTTTTGTTTTCATGCACTTTTTTTTAATGAATTAATTATTTTAGGTTCGTTTGGAACCATTTCGTGATAATCTGATACCACCATCAACATCAGACAAGATAACTGATAAACAACGAACTACTTAAATCATTAACATATTATTAAAGATTATATTGTTAGTTTAATAAAAATAAAAAAATACATATCTATATATATATATATCTTTCTTGTTTTTCTTTTTCGTGAAGTGATTTAAAGATATCATATGACAGATAATACTAATAAATACAGAGAAGAATCATTCGAGCGAAGAATATAAACAAACTTACCTTTTCTCTTTACTATTATTCTTCGTTTAATGATTGCTCTATAATATACGCATAAATATCCTTCATAATCATACATATTTCGATTTTCTCATTAATCATATTTCTCATCGCATATCAAATACGACAATACGGTTTTTTTTCTCTTTACATTCATGTCGATTTATACACAATCCGTATAATCATATATTCAATAGTTTGCCTTGAATATACATAAGATAAAATGGCGTTAACAATCTTTTTATTTAAAGTTTCCGATCTTGATATTGGAAACACTAAATCTGATATATTAACTACTAAATTAGGACAATCAACACAAAGTCTTAGTGATGATAATGCATTATTATTATGTGCTAAAATCACATTTCGAGGTAATTTATTAAAATTATTTCTATGATAAATAACAAAAACAAAAACCAATATTATTTTTTTCATTAGGCAATAGTCTTTGGTCTAATAATGTTCCAATACAAAATGGAACAGCAAGTTTTCTTGCACATGGACAAAAACCAAAAAAAATTCATTTTACTTTAGGATCTGTATTAGTACCTGATGATAAAGTACTTATTGAATTTTTTTCAATAACTAGAGATAAAAAACGTAAAAAAGTAGTTGCAGTTTTTCAATTAATACTTGAATCATTAATTGATACAAAATATGTTGATTTACCTGCCGAACATTTATCAGATTCAAATAATGTTTTATTAAAATCAACTGTACAGCTTAAATTATATTATACACCACCAAGTTTTGGTGCAGCAGCAGGTGCATTAGGTTTTGATGATGAATCTGGAGTTATTGATTATGCAAGTAAATTTGATGAAGAAGATCGACATGGTGGTCATCGACGTCGTCATATTCATTCAAAACATGATAGTGGTTTGTAAGTTTGTTTGTTTGTTTTTTTTTGTTTCTTACATAAAAAAACTGAATATTTTATTATTTTAGTAAGAAACTTCGTAGTAAAGTCATGGGTTCTAGAGATGATGCTGATTCAGATTCATATAGTGATTCTGATTTTGATGCTCAAGAAAAATTAGAACAAAATGAAGCACTAATGACTGAAGAAGAAAAACAAAAAGTTCAATATAGTAATATTGAAATACTTGAAAAAAGGTTTGAAAAGATAAAAAAAGAATAAATATAATAATTATTATTATTTATTTTGAAATAATTATAGTTTGGGACGATATGAAGGTGATATGTATCAAAAAAATGAATGGCAAATTATGACTCATGTTATACAAGCACGAAATCTTCCTGGGCTTGATATTAATCCATATGTATGCGTTCAAATTGATGATCAAAAACGTTATACAGCAATAAAAAAAACATCTAATTCACCATTTTATGGAGAAGTAAATTTTATAAAAATGTAAATAAGAAAAATAAAAATCTTTTGTTTCGTTTTTTATTTTAGCTTTTTACATTTGATGTTTCAGCACCAGCTTCACAAATGATGGAGAAAGTTCTCTTTTTTAAAGTAAAATTTAAACTTATAATTATATAATAATATTTATTTTGAATTGTTTTTTAAAAAAGGTTCATCATGCAGCAAAAATAATTAGTGCATTTACTCATACAAAACCAATTGGTATATTTAAAGTTGATATTTCAACTCTTTATAATGAAAAAGAACATGCATTTGAACGTAGATGGGCGAAAGTAAGCGATCCTGATTCTGTTCAATCGGGTAATGGTGAAATACTTCTTTCAATTGCTGTTGCAGAACGTGGTGCACCATTAAAAGTAAATATTTTTTATATTAAAAAGAAAATTCTTTCCTTTTTTTTTTTTTTTTTAAAGAATATTCTTGGTGAAGTAATAGAAGGAGAAGATGATGCTAATTCAGCGTAAATATAAATTAAAAAAAAAATCTTTTTATTTTATTATAATTCATATTTTGTATATAGAAAAGCTTTTATACCAGCTGCAATGCCTCGAAATCTTCTTCCTGTTCAATTAAAAATGACATTTTTTGCAGCACAAGAATTACCAGCAATGATGACAGATTTTATGACAAATCTTTCAAAAAAAGTCTTTCAATCTGATACATGGGAACCAATTGATTCATATGTTCAAATAACATATAATGGAGTACATGGAACAACAGAACCTCGAAATGGTTCATCACCTGTTTGGGAAGAAGCACTTTATTTAAATGGACAATTTCCTGCACTTATACGTACAATTCGAGTATCACTTAAAGATCATTCAACTCTTCAACAAGATCGAATTATTTCAGCATTTTTAATTGATCTTTTTTCAATAAGTGAAGTTAATGTAAGTAATCCTGCAGCAAGTTTTTTACCAACATTTGGTCCAACATGGGTATTCTTATATGGTAGTCCAAGAGAATATACTATGAGTACAGATCAAGATGGTCTTGGTGAAGGTTTAGGTGAAGCTGTTTGTTATAAAGGACGTTTATTTATGGAAATTGACTGTCATCCAATAAGTGGTGAAAATGCATCGAGTACTGATGTGCAAAAACAAGTTGGAGTTTCACTTCCTGAATCTGTAAATTTCTCTTTTTATTTTCAAATTTAAAAAAAAAAATATTTTTGATTATTTTTGTTTTTCTTTCTTAGCATATTCTACCAATGAAACGTACATTTACTTTATTTGGTTGTATTTATGAAGTTGCAATGATTGATAATATGTATAGTAAACAAACAATTTTGTTTGAATTAAGTATTGGTTCAAGTGGATATTCAACTCCTAATCAATTATCAAATCCTACAGGTTTAACATCAGTAACAGTACCATATCCAACTGTTTCACTTAAAAATAATAAACGACATTTTCGTTTACCTATTGATTTACTTAAACCAATAATGACAACAAAATATACATTTTATGATTATAGTTATCGTATGACAGTATCAAATCGATTAAAACGAGCAGCTGAACATATGGTATTAATATTTGATTATTTTGTTTTAAATTTGAAAATTTTCTTTTTTTGATTTAGTCGAAATTAGTTCGAGATTTTGAATTAGTTATTAGTTCCAAAGCAACAGAAGATATTTTACAATTAGAATTTTTTAAAATAGAATCATATATAAGAACATTACCATGTGGTTGTGGAGATAAAAATAGTGTTGAAGAAAGTTTTGGTATGACTGGAACAGTTCATCCAACTTTATCAGAATTATTAAATGTTACACATGCAACTCTTCGACTAAATGCATTAGATGAAAAACGAAGAAAAAAAATTGTACAAAATTTAGCTTCATTAAAAGGTTGGATTTCAAGAAAAGTGGAACTTGATGAAACAAAATTAACTGAAACAGTTAGAGATTTAAATAAAATAGTTCGAGTACTTCGACAATTAGCTTATGATGTAAATATAAATTATTAATTATATTCATAATTTTATTTGACTTTTTTTTTGTTTTTTTCTTTAGGTTCAACCATCATTACCTGATATATTTTTATGGATGGTATGTGATTCAAAACGAGTAGCATATGCTCGTATACACCCTGAAGATGTTCTTTTTAGCATATGTGAAGGTGATAAAGGTTTATATAATGGTCATGTACAAACACTTTTTCTTCGAGTTTGTTATCGATTATTTCCTCTTCGATAGTTTTTAGTTTTATTTATTTAGACACCACAAACAGCAAATAAAGCAGCAAAATCATCAACAAATGCTAAAGTACAAATATTTCTTTGGCTTGGTACTGAAGAACAAGAACGAGCTATATATAAACAATTACCTCCTGGATTTGAAATGCCAACATTACCATTAACGGATGATGTTCGTCATATGCGATATAATAGTTAGAAATAAAATCATTATTAAATAAATTAAATATTAATTATATATTTTTAGAAAGAACCGTTTATGAATTACGATGTCATTGTTATACAGCAAGATCATTAATTGCTTTAGATGATACAGGTTTATCTGATCCTTATTTAAGTATTACTGCTGGTAGTTCAACACAAACAACACCAGTAAATTAAATTCGAATTTTTATTGAATAATATTAAAAAAATTATTTTCTTTTATAGATTCTCATTCAATCATTATGTCCACAATGGAATCTGACATTATGTTTTCCAAATTTAATGCATGTTGGAAATCGAGAAACAGCTGAAGAAATTATTGGAAATGTTGTTGTTGAATGTTATGATTATGATGAGGATGTAAATATTATTTAGTCTTTTATATTAATCGGTTTACTGTAGCTTTTCTAATAATACGAAAAGGTTCCATTACAAAATTAGAAGTTATAAATTCTCAGATACTTATACTATAGTTAGAAAAATTTGTTCTTTATTTCTTTTAAACTTACAGAATGTTTTTTTTTCATATAACACAAACGATTGATTGAGGCAAATATTTTTTCTACTTAAGTACAATATCTGTGAAATAGTTCGATCATTATATAATTAATTATAGAAGAAAAAAAAAATTATCTTATGTTTGTATTAGTGATTATCGAATATTCTACGATAGTAGAATAAACTTTAAGAATCAGGCTATATTTTGGGCTATGAAAGAAGGATGCTTTTTGTCCAGTGTTTTATCCAAAAGGATGTCATGCTTTCTCAAGAATCGAGTTCACTCATCTGAGAGTGGCAGTGATTACACTAAGAATCACATGACTTACCCTCTTGGAAACAAGTTTGACCTTCTCAAAACCGTAAATCATAAAGCAGAATATTTCAAAATTTCAACGGTCAAGGTAAAATTTTATAATTAACTACTTAAAAAGACCTCATACACAATTTATTGAAAAAAACACTTAATTAAAAAAATTATCTTTAACATTATTTACTTTATTTTTAGTCTAAAAATTCACCAGAATTATTAGGTCGATTTTCGACAACAGCTAAACTTGATTTATTTAATGAAGATAAAGTATACAAAAAACCGGTATTTCAATGGTATGAATTAAAACTTGGTGAAAAAAGAGCTGGAGAAATTTTAGCAGCATTTGAATTAATCGAAATTAATCCGGTAAAATATAATAAAAAAAATAATTAAATTTCTTCTTATAAAATATTTTATTTTTTATCTATATAGGAAAATGTTCAAAAGTCATTACCATGTGAACTTGAAGAAATTCCAGTTACACCACAGAATTTTCCATCAAAACGTTATATAACTAAATATATGGAAAATAGAATTTATCATATTCCAGATAAAATTATGCCAGAATTAAAACCTTATGAAATACAAGTAATTTTTGTATAAATATTTTTTTAAATATCATAACATAATTAAAATATAAATAGATCATGTTTTGGGGATTACGGGAATGTCGTTCAATTAAAGGTCTACCAATTCAATCAGCTAAAGTATCTATTGAATGTGCTAGTGAACGTCTAGAAAATGAAATAAAAGATGTACAAAATTATCCAAATTTTAAACCAAAAGATGGAACATCTGATATATACAAACTTACAGTGGTACGAAAATAAAATTGAAAAATGATTTCTCATTTTTCTTTATATTTATTTTCTTTTTAGTATTTACCAGAAGATAGTAGTTTTTGGCCACATTTAAGTATTTCTTGTGTAGAAATGCGTCTTTTTCGAATATCTGAAGTTGTTGGTAATCTTGTTGTTACTAATTTACAAAGATTTATTGAAAGACCACATGAGCATTTAAAATCAAAAGACGAATTAGAAGATGAAATGAGTGGAATTTTACACCCAGGTCAATATAATTTTAATCGTGTTCGACGATCAATTACTGATGCTTATGAAGGTTAAATTTATAATTCATTTTTATTCTTATTAATACTATTATATATCTTAAATCTGTCAAGAAAATTGATAGATAGAATTTATCGAGTAGATCACGAATCTGAACATTTTCTATTAATCAGAACCATAAATCAATTTGATAAACAGGGGCGGGGGGAGGGTGCTCTACAAATGAGAACCAAGTATAATCAAATTTCTGTAAGACTGCTTTCAAAATTATCAAAGAAAAGTGTCTCATACCTTCGAATGGATTATAAAAATTTTATTAGAAATATTAAGAATAGAATTCATATCCACATTCGAAAAAGTTTTATCGATCTAATCAAAATCTGAAAAATATTCAATAAACTATACTAATTATGTAAATTCCTTAGATCTGACGAACTTTACTTTACGGTGTAAAGAATTTATGATATTCTTAAAACAATTCTAAAATTTTTAATATGAATAGATGAAGATTTAAGACCTTCCCCTTCATCCTTCAAAAAACTATTTTCAGGTTAAGTATATTTAAATCGTATGAAGTTTTTGATAAAATTTTCAGCTCTATAACATGATAGTTGACAGAGAGATCAACCAAACAAGGATCAAATACAGCTCATTTACTATTCTAAAATTCTCCGTCCAGGCTCATTCAATATAAAAATAAAATTTTATATATTGAATGAGCCTGGAGAGAAAAGTTTGGAAAATGTGATCTAAAAAATCTAAACTGAGAAAGAACAAAAGACATTTTTCGTTTTTTTTTTAAATAAGCGTATTTTTTACGAAGAAGTTAACGAGAATCATTAGAACTTTTGGGTAAAAATGAGATGTCAAGGAAAGAAAGAGCAGAAAACGGCCTATCTTTCTATGAATCTATTTCAATTTCAACGATTTTGAGGAACACAGAGGGTGATGATGGCTTAAGAAAAAAAAGATCTTATCACAAATATCTTCAATTTTTTTTTATGACATATGATATAATTTTATTTTTTTATAGCTGTGGTGGCTAATAACGATGAAGATATTGGAAAGCAAAAATTAGATAAATTCGAACAACAAGCTGGACGAATAGCACTTAATAAATCTGCTTCAATAAATGAAAATGATGTAAGAAATTTTCAATATATAATTAAATTAAAATATTATTTAAATTAATCATTTTTTTTAAGGATGAAGCTGCCATATTAGGATCAGTAGGAAAAACGTCAATGGAAGAACAACCACTAACTACAGTAACTACTACTCAACAGCAATCATCAGTTGTAGACCCAAGACAGGCAATAGAACGAGCTAAGATGGAAAAAGAAGCTAATTGGTGGAGTAAATATTATGCATCAAAAGCAAAACTTGTATATTATGTTTTTGAATTTATTTGATAGAAATTTCTTTTCGTTTTTCTTTATAGGTATTAGCTAGAAAACAACGAAGAGAACAAGAAGAAGAACTTGAATTTAAGAATGAACTACGTGCTGATCTTTTCGAAGAGGATTCTAGTAAATATTCTATATTTGAATTGTTCTTTTTTATTGTATTATTTTAGGAATCGTTGTTAAATCACGGAAGTCATTTTGGAGTAAAACTAAAAAAGTATGGTTACGTACTGAAAAAGTTCGTAAAGGATTCAAAACACGTGTTATTAACGAAATTGAAAATCTTGATGATGATGTAAGAGTAAAACAATTATTTTAATTTTCTTTTCATAAAGGTTTTGATTTTTTAGTATAAAACAAAACTTGATGAACGTTTAGAAAATATTGATCGTGATCATCTTAAAGAATTAACATTATTACAAACATTTGATGTAAGTTTATTCTTTTATTGTTTGAAAAAAGAAAATTTTAATTAAAATATTTAATATATTGGGTTGATAAGACATTTTTTGCATTTTTAAAGAAAAATTTCTTTTTATTTTTTCACTACAAAACTACATTTAAGTTTTAACAATGTATACTCTATTACTATCTATGATTTATCGCCAACGCTCTCGAAGAGAAAGGATTTCTTGTTCATGAAATTACTGGGACTTTTGGTTGAACGAGTTGCCCAGGACCATTTACCTATCCTTGTGTGAAGTTCCTTGTTTGACATTGCTATACTGCTTTGTCCAACTCCCCGTCATTGTCACTTGCACCTCGGATTGATATAAATTACGCACTTTCTATCGTTAGTAAAAAAATTGCGAAGTCACTCATAGTTACGGTGAGAAGTCAGTGGGTTCATATATGCATCCATCCTATGTTGGAATGGAAGTGATGGCAATTGGTACGGTATGCAAACTCCATATTTCTACATCTTGCCGCACTCACTCAGATGTTATAGCGTGTAATTGATCTCGCTTCTTTTGTAATTAGCTGGTTTAATGTATACATGTTCACCTCAAGAACAGATGAATTGTCAAGTTCGAAGTTACTATTTTTAAATGGATTGACTCAATGTTGTACTGTGAGAATGACGAGTACATTGTTACCTATCATGCTGTATATGTTGTTTGCTACGTTCGTCACTCTATGATCCAAACGAAATTCATGAAGTAAAAGTACTCAGAATCTTCTGTGAGAAAGCTTCATTTCTAATCCGAAACCAGTTTCTTTACTAATAGTTTTATCGTTAATTACAAGATATTTGTACTCCCTTTATATATATCCTAAGCATGAAAACTTGATATTTCACAAATTTTTTAGACAATTTAAAAAAAAAATGAGAAAAATTTCTTACCAACTCAATAGATAATTTTATAAGAAATCTTTATTATTTTATTTAGGTTTTTGAAAAAGAATTAGAAAATGTTGACTTTTATGAAGGTTTCAATGATGCTCTTGATACATTTCCTTTGTAAGTTTGATTAAAATTTAAAAAGATATTTTATTTTATTTGTTTAGATATAAAGGAAAAGGCACAAGTCGTTCAGATGAACGAGGTGATGAAAAACGTGTTTATGCTAAATTTAAAGTCAGTTTATTTTTCAGTTTTTCTTTTTTCTTTATTAAATTTTTTAGGGAAAATTTCGTATTCGTGAACTTACAACAGACGATATATTTCACGAAGATGTATCTAAGATTAATAAAGATTCAGATGAACCTCAACAAGGTATTAAAGAAACTAATGCACATGCAATTATGCGTCAATTTGATTTAAATGCAAATCCAATTGCATTTAAATGCCGATTATATGTTGTTAAAGCAAATTTATTTCGTTCTTGGGATCGAAGTGGTAAAGCTGATCCATATATAAAAGTTTTATTAAATGATAATGTCATTGTTGATGATGTTAATTCACACATTAAAAATACATTAGAACCTGTTTTTGGAAAGTAAGTAATAAATTATTTAAAAACTAATATTCAATCTATCAAATATAAATAATTTTAAAATTGAATAAATTTTTTTCTAAAGTGATATTAAGGTATTGAGAGCAATTCTTTAATAGGGACGAAAAAAGATATTTGTACCAAACACAAGTCTTCATAGATATGTTTGGTAACTTTTCGAACGATTAAATATAATTATAGACGATTAAAAATTGTTAATTACAATTAAAATATGATGCTCTTCTTACATATATTTTCAAAATTTTCCTCTAACTCGCTGCTAATTAGTTGTAAACAAGCATATAAATCAATAAAAAAAATTGTCATTTGGCATCATATAAATACATTTTCTTTCTCTCATTCGTAATTTGTGTAAAGGATATTTGACGGTAGTTTTTACTTCCTATTGTTGTAACGAATTTAATATTCTACAAAATCATAAATTGCAATAAGCTAGAACCCAAAAGAATCAAAAATTAGAAACATTTTACGAAATAGTACTCATTATATGAGATGAGATTTTTCAAAGTAATTTCTGGTATTTAAAATGCAATAGATTGTGATCATTTCCATTAATATATTGAAAGCAAAGTAAATTGAACATTTTGTTGAACAAACTTTCTTCAAATTTCAATGAAAGTAAACCTAAACTACAAACATCATCTTTAGTTTTCATCAAAGATTTGCTCTCAATAATTTAATTTCACATTAGAAGAAAATTCTAATTCTACTTGATTAATTCTCATTTTCTCAAGTTACTTCTAAGTGATCGGAAAATGAACAAACATTTACAACAGGGACTATCTAATCTCATCATAGTTTTACTTTCATATACAAACGATGAAATTTTTATTATATATAGTTTTGTAAAGTTTTCACAAATTATATCAAAACATCAATAAAAAAAAATAGAAATTTCATTCGATTATTGAGTGATTCATATCTTAAAATATATGTAATAGGTGTTATGAATTTCAATGTATAATTCCTCAACAATCATTATTACGTATTCAAGTTTGGGATTGGGATTTAGCATCGGTAAATGATAAGATTGCTGAAACATCTATTGATATTGAAAATCGTTGGTTTTCATGCCATAGAGCAACATGTGGTTTACCAAGACGATATGACAGGTATATTATTAATTGTCTATTGAAAAAAAATTTTTCTTATATAGAAACTATCTGTTATTTTAGTGCTGGTTATAATGCTTGGCGTGATACAAAAAAACCATCAACTATTTTAGAACGGCAATGCGTACAATCAGGTTTGAATGTACCACTTTATACGGAAGATAATCATTCGTTAGCTATTGGTGCCAAATCTTTTATGTGTGATCCTGAATGTATTGAATTTGTCACGAATGGAACCGCAAATACTATGGCATATCGTAAAGTTCATCATGAAACAAAAGATGAATATATTAAACAAAATACAGCATTAGCTGCACTTCATTCTTGGGGACGTGAAATTGATCGAGTAAGAAATTTTTTTCTTAATTTTCATTAAAAATATTCAATTTAAAAAAAATATAGAAAGGTGCTTTGCTAAGTGAACATATTGAGTGTCGATCACTTATTAATCCAGAATATCCTGACATTATACAAGGCACATTAGAAATGTGGTTAGATTTTTTTCCAATGTCTCGACCACCATCTAGTGCACCAATTGATATAACTCCACCAGAACCAAAGGCATATGAATTACGTTTAACTGTTTTTAATACAACAGATGTCGAATTAAATGATGAAAATATCTTAACAGGAGAAAGAACATCGGATATTTATGTAAAAGCATGGATTTTAGGAGAAAATGAAGATGCACAAGAAACAGATGTTCATTATCGGTTAGTTTTTATATGAATAATAAAATAAAATCAAAAAAAGAATTATTTTATTTATTATTCTAATAGATCATTAACAGGCGAAGGAAATTTTAATTGGCGATTGATTTATAAGTTTAATTATTTAGACATTGAAAGAAAAATTATTTATGATAAAAAAAGTTCAGTTTTTCAAATTGGAGCTATAAAAGAAAAAATTCCACCAAGAATTGTTATTCGTGTTTATGATTCGGATCTTATTTCAGCTGATGATTTTCTTGGTGAATGTATTCTTAATTTAGCACGATTTCCAATCGGTGCAAAAACATCAAGACGATGTAAAGCTGGTGTACTTAAATCAAGCCATCCACATACTAATTTATTTGAAAGAAGACGTATTACTGGTAAGATTAACTCTTTTTTTATTATTTTAAATAAGTCTTTGTATTAATTTATTTAGGTTGGTGGCCAATGCTTGCTGCAAGAGCACCTGGAAGCACTCTTGCTGACGATGCATTGGGAGTATGTTACAATCAATAAATAAACAAAATAATTTTTTTTGTTTAATAGGGTAAACTTGAAGCTGAATTTGTTATTCTTCCAGCTGACGAAGCTGAACAAAATCAGGCAGGTAAAGGACGTGAAGCACCACAACCACTTGAACCACCAAAGTTAGTATTATTTGATTAGTTGTATTAGAAAAAAAAGTCAAATAAATCTTATTTTTTCTAGTCGTCCAAAGACTTCATTTTTATGGTTTACATCTCCATTAAAAACATGTCAGTATGTTATTTGGCGGAATTTTAAAGGACCAATATGTCTTGGTGTAATTTTATTTATTTTTGTCATTTTTCTTTTACTTGCTCTTTGGTCAATTCCTGGAGAAGTTGTTAAACAAACATCAAATAAAATTTTTCGTAACAATGGAGGTTCTTAATAAACAAAACTTTTTAATAAATAAATATAAATTTAATCTTTTTATGTCTTTTTTTACTATTTAACATTTAATAAAGATTATTTACTTTATTCTTTACTTCGTTTTTTTTTTGTTGAAAACTGTTAGGAAAATTAAAATGTAAAGTTTACAAATATCTGCTCATATATTCTTCAATACATTTTTTTAGACCATATTTCGTAAGAAACAATCGATGTTACTGTAATTACGCAAGAGAAAAGAAATTTCACTATATAAAAAAGAGGTTTAATATAATTCTAAAAAAATAAATTTCTTATTTTTTTTTATAAAGAAAAAAATTATTGTATTTTAGATGTCATCTTCTGATGAAATTCTTTCATATTTAAATGATTTTTCTCATCTTGCAAATTTTCTTAAAGAAAAATCCCACTTAGTATTACCGGATTCAACATTTTATCATATTGCAAAATATTTTCTTTCTCAACCAATATCTATTGAAGGACTATCAGTTCAACGAAATTTATATGGAAGATTACGGTCATCATCATTAGATCAATGTGAAATTGATCTATTCATATATAATATTAAAGAATGTATTAATATAAATTCTGAACAATTAATTAAAATATTTCTTCAATATTTACATAATATTAATCGATTATTACCAGAGAATTTTCATGATATGGCTTATTTATGTACAATAATTGTTTTGCCAAATATTAATAAAAATATTATTGCATGTATTATATGTGCATATTTACAAATGAATAAATTTAATAATACAAGATATGATTTAATTATTAATAATTTATATGAAAATGATGATGATAATGAAGAAGATAATTCATGGATTGATCAATTAACTAAAATACTTATTGAAAAAGATAATCAATGGTTAAGAAAATATTATTTAGAAAAAACTTATACACAAGAATTATTACATGCTATTGATATACATAATCAAGAAAATATTTTTAATATTCAACCATTAAAACAACATTTAGAAGAATTACATTCAGAAATGATTGAAAAAATTGAGTTAGTATTCAAATATATGATTTTGTATTCAGTAATCTTACAATAGAGGAGCGTGTACTGTTAGCTAAATTGATTAATTCTCTCGATGAGAAACTAACGAATGAAAAATTTAGGTATAAAAATGAATTAAAAAAAGTTTTCTTCACTATTATATGGATAAAACATAGTATTGTTCCGATCGATTATGAAATTTGTAGGACTTCTCTTTCATATAATCCGAACGACAATGCGTTTTATCCTTATAATAGTAGAGAGGATATTTTAATGATTGATGAAAAATACCGCTTTTTATGAGTTACAGGAAAAGTTCTTTCTACTATTATAAGAATGCAACATAGAGTTATTCAGATCATATAAAAAGAACATCTTTAATAACGCCCGATTGACTCGAATATGGCCAATCGATTTAACTAACAGTACACTCTCGTCCATTGTTAGTGAATATGATAAATTAGAAACTAAGTTAATATATTCTTCCTTATGACTGTAACCTAAGACGTACAATCAAAATCCGTTTTTGTTTGAAGTAAACTGTTGTATTAAAAATAGTATTAATGAATACTAGCAGAATAGAAAGGATTAAGTTAATAATTAAAAAAAAGAATAGATTACAATTATCATAGATAGATAATTTTTGTCTCTATAGAATGTATATAGAGAAAGTGAAAGAAATTCAATAATGAGATATACAATTTCTAATAATTCCTTTCTTTTTAGTTTAACTGGTGTATCATCTTTAGAAGATCTTCATGCAATATTATTATCTTATGTAACAAATTATCGTTCTAATGATTCTATACATGAATTATCTCTTATTCATTTATTATCATCAACAAATAATTATCCGAATGATCTTCATATATTATTTTCTTGTTCATTGATATCAATTATTAATCCAAATAAACATTCTAAAATAACTCTCAAATTATTTCGTCATTTAATTATTTTAATAAATAATTATTATATAAATCAACAAGATTTATTAGATGATAATCGTTATCGTTTAATGATTGTTTATCTTATTTCCAAACTTCTTTGTGAACTTCATAAACGTCGTTCAAATAATGAACATGAATGGTATCGTTTATATATTGATATTCCACAAGAACATCCATTACCAACATTTGATTTATTTGCTGATTTACTTTGTTTATTAGCAACATTATGTTATAATCATATTGATTGTCAAAATCAAGTTCGACAAGTATCAGGTACAATTGAATCAATTTTATCTATGACACAAATTGATTTAAATCAACCAAAATCTCAAGCATGTGTTACTTGGTTAATAAAATGTTTAACTGAATATAATGAAGAGAATAGAAATTATATTAAACAAATAAAATAAACGTTTTTTTTCTTTCTTTCTTTCTTTGTGTTTTTAGATGAATAAAAAAATTGTTAAACTTGATGAAACAGTTGTTAATCGTATAGCTGCTGGAGAAATTGTTGTACGACCATGTGCAGCTATAAAAGAACTTGTAGAAAATAGTTTAGATGCTGGTTCACATACAATACAAATTCATGTTAAACAAGGTGGTTTAAAATCAATTGAAATTCGAGATGATGGATGTGGAATAAGTAAAGTTGATTTACCACTTGTTTGTGAACGTTTTGCTACATCAAAATTAAAAAATTTTGATGATTTATATCATTTAAATACATATGGGTTTCGTGGTGAAGCTTTAGCTTCATTAAGTTATGCTGGACATGTTAAAATTATTAGTAAAATAGCAGAAAGTCCATGTGCATATGTTTGTGAATATGAAGATGGAAAAATTCGACCATCAACATCAATTAAACCTTGTGCAGGTTAGAAAATAACTCATAAACAAAAAAAGGAATATTTCATTTATTCTTATTTAAAAATTTATCTCACGTGATCCACGTAAGCAGTAGATCACGTAGGCATGCTAAACAGTTTCTCACAATCTCTCGAAAAAAACAATAAAAATTCTGAATTTTCAGAATTTTGTCTGCAACATCCTCGAGAACTCATTAGAGATACCGATTTTAATAGGGTTAAATAATGAAAATAAATCTTTATTATTAAAACTAGGCACAAATGGTACATTAATTATTATTGAAGATTTATTTTATAATAATCCAATACGTTTAAAAATGATGAAATCACCTTCTGAAGAATATACACGAATGGTTGATTGTGTAATGAAATTAGCATTACGTAATACTCATGTTTCATTTTCACTTAAACGTGATACACAAATTGAATGTGATGTTCATACAAATGGAAAAGAAACAAATATATTACATAATATAAAAATTTTATATGGTGATAATATAATTAAAGATATTTATGAAACAAAAATTGATTTAAATGATACACCTTATAAATTTCAATGTAATACATATTTTACTGGAACACAATATTCAGTTAGTTTTATTTATTTTTCAAATAAAAGCTAAAGAATTTTATTTTTATTTATATTAGTGTTCATCAAAAACTTCATCAAATTCAATGATATTTATTCTTTTTATTAATGGACGTTTAGTTGATTGTCAACCATTAAAAAAATCTATTCAACAAATGTATTCAGTTTTAATTAATAAACAAACATCACCATTTGTATATCTTGATTTAATAATGGATCCAACAACATTAGATGTTAATATACATCCAAGTAAAAATGAAGTTAGATTTTTACATGCTGATCCAATTATTGTTGCAATTGTACAAGCAATTGAACATGTTATTGTTTCAAAATCAGCTAAACAAACAACAACAACAACTCAATTAACATTTCATATAGTTAGTTTTTATTATTTATTTATTTTAGAATATTATCAATAGTAATTAAATTTTCTATCTTATTTATATGATCGATTAAACCATGAGATCTAATTCATTCAACACTCATGGAAGAGGAGAGGTATACATCCTCACAAAAAATGAAAATTATTCATTGATAGCCAATAAAATAAATACTAAAGAGTTTTTCATAAGTCTGGTTTTCCTTTGATACAGTCCAATATCAGAATATTGATTATATATAAATAATAATGATTGGTAACTTAAGTATAGTTTTATTCATTTTTTAGACTCCAACTTCTATGGCTTTAGTCCCTCCAACTCCTAAAGATTCAGTTGAAACTGATGGTACATCAAAGAAAACATCTTCTGATACAATAAATTCAACTGTAAAAAAGGCAAATATTAATTCAAATCCATCTCATACTATTCGTACATCAAGTCGTGATCAAAAACTTGATAAACATCGTTATCATAATAATTCAATATCAATTCCAAAAAAATCTACAACAACTTCAACAATAATATCTCCATTAGCATCAATTATATTTCCACGTACAACAAAATTAACATCAATTGAAAGATTACGGCAATCAATTGATGATGAATGTGATAAAGATTTATTAAATATAATACGAAATTTTGTATATGTTGGAACAATTGATGGACAATCATCACTTATTCAACATGATACACAATTATATTTAATACATACAAGACATTTATCACAAGAATTATTTTATCAATTATGTATTTATCATTTTGGAAATATGGGAACAATTCGACTTGAACCACAACCACCTTCAATTGAAGTCATTTAGAAAATATTTCATTTTTAAATAAAATAAATTGTATTTTTTTTTCTTTTTTTTTTCTAGGAACTTATTCGTCTTGAAACAGATAATGAAGAAATAATTGAATATGTAATTGATCTTTTAAAAGAACGTCGTGAAATGCTTGAAGATTATTTTTCATTTCGTATTTCATCAACAGATCCAATATGTTTAGAAACTCTTCCAATTTTACTTGATACATATGTACCTAATCTTGATTATTTACCACAATATATTCTTCGTTTAAGTAAAGAAATTAATTGGACAGATGAATATGAATGTTTTCGTACATTTGCTGATGAAATATCAAAATTTTATTCTTATCGAATGCATATTTATTCAAAAGAAGATGGTGATACAGAAGAAAAACAATATTGGGCTATTGAACATTTAATTTATCATGCATTTAAAACAATGCTTGTACCATCAAAACATTTACGACAAGCTTTTATTAAATTAACTGAAGTACAACAATTATATAAAGTATTTGAACGATGTTAATCAAAAACAAAAAATTTCTTTTTTATTATAATATTAACAAGAGACTGTTCAAAATTTGTTATTTATTTTTTTATTATTAAAAAAAAATTTTGAATAAATAAAATTTAAAAAAAAAAAAAGATGAAAATATTACATAATATCATATTATCGATGTCTTATTACAGTTAAAATATAATGTTGATAACAGAAAATGTACGTAATATTCTTCACACATTCTTTTCTTTTTTTTTTTTCTTTATCTAAACATAAATTGTTAGAGGTTAGATTAAAATAATGAGTGAAAGAATGACAACGTTAATAGAAGCAAATGATGAAAATGAAGATATCGTCTTTCCTTTACTTAAAACAACAATACCTATTTACAATGATATTAGTACTTATGAATCTAAACTATTAAATTCAAATAATAATAATCATCAACATGTTCAATATGATTTAGAAAAATCAACTAAAATTTTATTAGATAAAAATGAATATAAACCAGTAACAATCTCATTTTATAATATTAATTATATTATTGGTGATAAAAATATTAAAACTAAACGATATTTTCCATGTAAAACAGATATAATTCCATTTTGGAAATTAATACCAACTAAACAAATACTTACTGATGTTTCGGGTATTTTTACTCCTGGAATGAATGCTATTTTAGGTATTATACAAATTTTCATTATTATGATATACATTTAATATAATATATTTGGTTTTTTTCTTAATAGGACCAACTGGTTGTGGAAAATCAACTCTACTTGATATTCTTGCAGATCGAAAAGATAAGTATGGCTTATCAGGAAATGTACTTGTATCAGGACAAACTCGTCCTAGTTACTTTAAATATATAATTGGTTATGTTATTCAAGATGGTAAAAATAATTTATTTAGTAATGTTTTATTTTCTTTCTTTTATTTATATATTATTTTAAGATATAATTAGTGAAACATTAACTGTTCGAGAAAATCTTCAATTTTCAGCTAATGTTCGTTTACCACGTTCAATTAAAATTCATGAACGAATTAATCGTGTTAATCAAATTATTCAAGATTTAGATCTTCAATCATGTGCTGATACTCTTATTGGAACGGATTTTGTTCGAGGTGTATCAGGTGGAGAAAAAAAACGAACAACTATTGGAATGGAATTAGTACTTTCACCTAATATACTTTTTTTAGATGAACCAACAACTGGTAAAAGAAAATTTTTTTGTTTTTATTTATTTTAAATTTTCTTTTTCTCAAAATAGGACTTGATGCATCTACAGCACAAAATGTAATGAGTTGTTTATATAAATTATCAAGACAAGGACGTAAATTACTATAAAAATATTTGTATAAATTATAAAAATTTTTATTTTATTAAAGGAACAATTATATTTTCAATTCATCAACCACGTTATTCAATATTTAAATTATTTGATACA
Organism: Macrotrachela quadricornifera; assembly: GCA_022393335.1. Classification (NCBI taxonomy): domain Eukaryota; kingdom Metazoa; phylum Rotifera; class Eurotatoria; order Philodinida; family Philodinidae; genus Macrotrachela; species Macrotrachela quadricornifera. The sequence continues at coordinate 1,491,673 of JAJEKB010021314.1, forward strand.
GTTCTTTTTCTTTCAGCTGGTCATAATATATATTTAGGTCCACCGAATAATGTTTTATCTTATTTTTCTTTACATGGATATAAATATGAAGAACATGATAATCCAGCAGATTTTATACTTGATATTATTATTGAATCAAATAATTTATCTTCAAATAAACTTCAAACAACTTATCTTAATTCAACAATGTATTTAAATATATCTGAAATATTAAAAAATGAATTAATTGAAAATGATAATAAAAATAAAACTAATTCTTTATTAAAATCTGATATATCACCAACATATATAAATGAATTTTATTATGTTGCACATCGAACATTTTGTAATGTTATAAGAAATCCATCATTAGTTGCATCACAAATTGTTTGTTCAATTATATTTAGTTTATTTACAGGTTTAATATTTAATAAATTAGAAAAAACAGTTGATCCAGGTGTTTATAATCGTTTTGGAGCAATTTTTTTTATAATATCTTGTCAAACACTTGGTGCAATGAGTGCATTAGAAACATTAATTAAAGAACGAGCACTTTTTATTCATGTAAATATTTTCTAATAAAATTTATATATATAAGAATTTCATATTATAGGAAAATGTAAGTGGTTATTATCGAGTATCAAGTTTTTTTCTTGCTAAATTAATTATTGATCTTCCATTGGTACATATTATTCCATCTATGATTTATTCAATAATAGCATATTTTTTAACGGGTCTTCGTCGATCATATACTCATTTTTGGATATTTTTTGTAACTAATCTTATATCAAAAATTTTTGGTGCATCAATGTGTTATTTTGTTGCTGCAAGTACTTCAACATTTGGTAAAATATTTATTGATTTGAAGTTTTATTTTATTTTTTATTTAAGGTGTTGCTCTTGTTGTGGTTATATGTTGTTATGTAACAATGATGCTTTTTAGTGGATTTCTTATTGATTTAGAAAGTATTGTTATTTTTCTTCGATGGGTTAAATGGATAAGTGTTTTTCGTTATGCATCAAATATTTTAGCAATAAATGAATTTAGAAATTTTACTTTATGTTTATCAGCTGATAGTGATGTATGTCCAATGAAAGGTGAAGAAATTTTATCACATCGTCATATATATTATAATACAAATTGGGATATATGGAAAAATATCTTAATTTTATTATTAATAACTGTTATATTTTTTATTATGGCTTATATTCAATTATTACGTATTAAAAAATTTAAATAGTAGTTTTGCAAGAAATATTCTTTGTTATATCAAAATTTAGAAATAAAATTTATTAAAAATAATTTTAAGTAAAAAAATTCAATTATAGAACTATTGTATTAATAAAAATTTTGTTGCTTTTTATGGTCATTCTCATGTTCTTGTTTAAATGAAAGTTCGTGTATGGTTACTCTTTCTACATTTGGAGAGAAGGCGAATGTGAAAACATACATACCTTCTATCAGCAATAAAAATCATCATATTATCATAGATAATTTAATCTTATCTTAATTACAAATTATTTATTCATAATAATTCAAAATTATCAAGTTTGTTTTCTAACTATAATTTCAATTTATTAGATTAATCGAAAAATATTTTGCATGTCTATTAATTATTAACTCTTTCAGGTCAATAGTACAACCTTTGTACCCTCTGACGTATTGATTTACCTTTGACTGAAAGTCTAGAAGAAACTAACTTCACTTTACTTTTCGTGTTTTTTTTTT
>JAJEKB010021314.1:1566038-1601815 GCA_022393335.1 Macrotrachela quadricornifera
TTTTTTTTTGTAGTTTTTTCGTATGAATCTTCAAGATCATTTATTAACAGTGAAACATCAAAATGTTATGTTAAATGCATTATTTCAAACAGCACCACATTTAATGAATACAAACAATGATCAAGAATTAAAATCTTCACAAATGGATTTTGACTCTCCTCATACAACAACATCGAATTCTATATCATCAAATGATAAACTGACTGAAACTATAAATATTCTCTTAAATAGTATTCATGTATTAAATGATGATACACAACGACTTAGTTCAGATACTCTTCTTACTCAAAATGCATTAGAATTATTATCACAAGATGCGACAAAATTAAAAGTAGCTATACAAGAAACAAATTCATCTTTAGAAGGTCTTAAACCAAATCAACAAATACTTCTACAAGATGTTGAATCACTTAAACATGATGTTGAAGATCAACAATATATCTCTTATGATGGTACACTTATATGGAGAATTACAGATGTTCAAAAAAAAATCGGTATGTAATCTAAACACAAAAGAAAATATTCAAAATAGAATATTTTAAAGTCGTTTTAAAATGAACTTTTGTCTAATTATTATAAATAATATGAAAATTTTCTCATATAATTTCTCTTTTCTCTAATTTTTAGCTGATGCTCGATCTGAAAAACAACCATCAATCTATTCTCCACCATTCTATTCATCATCAAATGGCTACAAAATGTGTGCTCGTCTCTATTTGAATGGTGATGGTAGTGCTAAGGGTTCACATATATCTCTTTTTTTTGTTCTTATGCGTGGTGAACATGATGCTATCCTTGAATTTCCATTCACCTATAAAGTAACATTTTGTCTCTATGATCAAACAGATCAAAAACGACATATTATTGATTCATTTCGACCTGATGTTAAATCAACTAGTTTTCAAAGACCTTGGTCTCACATGAATATTGCTAGTGGAATACCAAAATTTATGCCATTAACAATCATTCAACAAGATAACAATCCATACATTCGAAACGATACGATATTCATCAAAGTCATGATTCATTTTGAAAATACGCCAAAAGCACTTTTGCCATATATACTAAGTATTAATCCTGGTTTGTCAGCCTCCACACAACAAATTATGATCAAACATGAAACAGAGAAGCGTGCACAAGAACAAGCATCGCTTACAAACACATCAACAACTTCATTAACGACAAATTAAATCGAAATCAACCATTTATAGACCATTGTTTCATTATTCTGTGAGCTTCGTATATCTGTATCAGTTGAGATAAATCAATTTTCTCAACTAGTAAGTATATCAATTCGATATGTACTGTTGTGTATTTTTTAACGGTTTTGATAATAAAATAAACTAAAAATCAATGAGAATTTTTTGAAAAATGTAATATTCAACGGCGCGGCAGGCTCAGTCACGATGGACATTTTTGCTTAAAAAGTTTCAAACTAGATTAGATTATAACACTTTAACTCATAGTTAATGTCAAAAATAATCATCCTTAATCGCAACTTTATTTCAGCAATAATTTGTTTAATCACATATTAAAATCTAACACTAAACACATTCATTAGCCTTTCAAATCCAATAATAATCGTAAAAGTGTTTAGTCATGTTAAATTCGTATATAAAGGCATAAGAATTTTTTAAATAAAATACCAGCAATGAATAGATTTCTAAAAAACTAAAATTATCCTGCTTAATTTGAATATTTTGAAAAACTGCAGCCCAAGGGGGAAAAAAGCGGATCCCGGGATCCAGGGGGATCCAATAGGACCCATTGGGATCTACTGGAATCTGTCAAGATTTACTGACATCCATCTATATATAAATAATGTGAGGGCTGTCAAAGAAGCAAAAAATGTCTATTTTACCTAAAGTCCCGTAATAAACAAAAGGACTTTAGTAACGTACAAAAAAGAAAGGTCTTTTCGGATATTACTCTTCGATCACGCACTAGAATTTTCTCTATCCTATAGGGATCATCCTTATTCCTAGCAACACTTTTGTGGGACTTTACCTACTACTAATGGGATTTTTCTCTTTAATATAGATGATCATTATTTTCGTCAAGCGGACTTTTCTATTTTCTATCGGATCTTTCATTATTCCCAGCAACACTGTTGTGGTAGCCACATTTGGAAGGCAATAACAAATCTATAAATATCCTCGTACTTTCTTTCGTTCTGTTTGTATGAAAAAATAAAAACATTTATATGAAAGAGAAATTATCGTGTAGTGTGGAAGTCATGTGGGTTTGTCGAAGAGATGCTGATAGAGGCGACGAACATATCTTATCGTTTTAACGAACACAACGAATGGGAGAAGAGAATTTTGTATTGAATTTAACTACAATGATTCCTTTCTGCTTGAACACTATTCAAACTTTTCTTTGATAGATATGTCAAAGTTGACATGAGAATTTAGTTGAGATTTGAATGCGCGAAATAATTAAAAAACAATAAAAAATAAAACAAAATTTTTTTATAATTAAAGCATTCCTAACATATAACAAAGGAATCTTTTTAAGAATGACTTCGAAGCAATAATATATTAAACCCATTGTATCACAAAATCTCTATATATACAGATGTTTACAAAAAAAACTTGCACAAAATTCAATATTTCTTTTAAACGTTTTTCTAGTCGTTAGAAGCAGTTAGATAGTTCATTTTTCTACCGATGTATCATCGATAGATATACTATGCATTGAGGATATAAAAGCGTGATTTCTTTCCTTTCTGATAAAGAAACACAGGAAAATTTATCGAAAAAGTACCAAAAATCAGCATCTATATCAACAATAAGTCGTCATCTTCACGAATATGGTTATAGAAATGTTTTACTTCGACCTATTCAATTCCTATGGAAAACAATTGAAAGAGCTCTTGTTTGAGGAAATATTGTATAACAAAATGTGCCAATTCTTTTGCAAATATACTAACATACTATTTAGAGGAGAAATTCAAAACAGAAACTGAGGAACTTCAACATTTTTCAGATGAAAAAGTTAAAAATGTTGAAATTTCGATTATAATATTTTTTCTTGCGTCGAAGAAAAAGAGATGTTTGTCTTGTTTTTCTTCTATAAGTGAACAGATCGAATATCAAATTATAGTGTCGTGTAGTATTCGTCGTGAGATATCCACCATACTATAAAAGAATTCGAAAAATACTTACATACAAAATAATATATGTAGAAGAAGTTGTGGAAGTTTTTTTGCAAACACCTGTATATATATTGTTTTTTTAATTTTACTATAAAAAAAAATTTTCTTTGATAATATTCACTTTTCTGAATATTATATTTTGCTGTTAGTATGAGTCATATAATAAATAATCTCTCATGGTTTACTTATCTTTTGGTATTGTAAGGAAGTAAAACAATTGATTATTCTAAGATCATTTACCACATAACTTGAAAATAGTTCAAAATTTTAGTTTTTGTATTTAAGATTTACTAATAAGATTTACTAATAAGATTTACTAACTGATAAATTTTAGAAACCTTATTTATTGATGTTCGTTGCTACGAAAAATACAAGAAATAAACACAAATATTGTCGAATCGTTTGATCATTTAATTTAATCTATTTGTATCGAACAAAACTTCTTGTTATAATGAATAATTTTTATGAAAATTTTGAATTATACATCAATCAATTGATTGTAAAAAAGGAGCGAAGTATACAATACAGAACGATACGTATTTAAATATTTCGAATGTTCTTAAAGCACAAAATCTAAATATGTCATCAAAACTGAAATTTTGGGTTAGAAGAATCTTTCATCTTGTTGAAATAGGATCATCGGATTTAGTTGAGTTTGGAATACCTAAAGCAAATAAAAAGACTAAAAGCGGTACGAGTCATACACTAATTAATGTTTATTATTGTATTCAAGTTTAGTGACTATAAAGACATAAAAAATTGACTGTTTTATAATAATATACAATAATATATAACATCATTTCTTAAACATTTATACAGTTCAGTTTTTGCAATTATATTTTACAGTAACATCTATTAAATGTAAGATTTCTACTTCATTTGTTTATGAGTTTGAATCTGACTTATTACTGTATCTTAACTTAAGACATGCATATGGTACATCGCATTCTTGCTCTAAAAATCAATCATCTCGCTCCCGCTCTCTTCCCCTGCTCGTAAAACCATCATTATAAAAAACAGTGAAAGTAAATTAATCAATACAGAAAAGAATTTACTTTTGAATAAAAATTAACCAATCATTCAATGTTTCTATATCCCCACCATCAAAAAAATATACAAATTCATTGTCGAAAAAAAAATCTTTACTTTTAAATAAAATTTAACCAATTGTTCAATGTCCCCATGTTCTCACGCTCATAAGAAACTACTTATTCATTTTCACAAAAAGAAATAATGATAATCTTCGTATACCTTCCTTAATAGATAAATTAAAAAATTTTCAGGTTATAAATACAGTTTTACTTATTTCTATATTGAAAATATCTTTTTTTAATATATATGCTAGATTTGTCTAGTTACTTTAAATTAATTCATATTTTTCTTACATTCGTTTCAATAAATCAGTGCATGTGAAAAGAAAAACCCTTAACAGAACAGAAAAATCCGCTGAAATAAAGAAATATCCGTCACTGAAGCATATACATTTTGCTCTTCCTATAATTATATCTATACATATATATATACGTGATATTTTACAAGGTATATAAAGTCCCATATATTCTCAGCGGACTTTCGATGAAGTGGACATTTTTTAGATCTTTGACACTGCTGAAGAAGACAATATTAGGTAGTCCTGAAGATTCGAAAAGGAGAATAAAATCGGGCTATTGATGAAGCAGAAAATGAATAAACGCAATACAGTTCGTGGAGAGTATACTTTGCTCGAGTCTCTGTAATCTCGCCAATTCCTCTTTTCGCCAACAGCACTTTCGCCATTGGCGAAATTCCTGGGGAAATTAGCCAATTGACGAGCTTCCTCACGAATTTCGCCAACTATGCCTAGTTAACTTACGACTCAACTAAATCAGTAGTATAAGTATAATTTTTTTCAATTTCTTTTTATTTTAAATAAGAGAAAAAGTGATTTAAGTGTATGCATGGTAGATCAAATAGTTTCTAAATTATAATCAGTCTTTTTCATCTTGAGAAGATACAGGTCATAACACGATCAATTACCATATATTTGTAACGGGTAGCATGAAGTTCGCAGTGCTGACTTTCGCAGTTCACTTTCACCAATTGGCGAAAGTTCAGTTTTCGTTGGATTATCGCCCAAATCCAAACTAAATTTTCGCCAATAGGCTAAAGTCTAGTTTTGATATGGCAAAAGTCCTATAAAAACAGAACTTTGGACAACATAGGATCAATTCAATAACGATTGAATTTAATATCTTGTTAGAGTTCATCGATTATAAACAAAATATTTTTTAACCGATGACACTTAATTGTTTGATAACTATCTGTTTTGTGTTACAGAACTTCAATTAATAAGCGAATTGATGCTGTTAGGCTTTGTTAATATTAAGATACAAATAGTCCATAGCCCCCATGAGTCTAGTTTATTGAAAGAACAAAACAAAACTTTCGCCTAACTATGTACAATTCCATTGTGTGCTATATTGAAATTCTAGTAATGCTTGTTTACAATATTAAGATAAATTTTCTCATCAAGTTGTAAACTATCTTATATTGACGAATGTCCTGTTTTTATAAAATTTTCGCCATATAAAAACTAGACTTTAGCCTATTGGCGAAAGCTCAGTTTGGATTCGGGCGATATTCCAACGAAAACTGAATTTTTGCCAATTGGCGAAAGTGAACTGCGAAAGTCAGTACTGCGAACTTCGTGTTTACCTTTGTAACGTTTAAAGGCATCGACATAGGGGGAGTTGTCTCCCAGTTAAAGATATACCGACACAGATAATGCGAAGCACATGTCGCGCCAAGTAAAAACTATCACATTATTCATTATTTATCTCTACAAATATGTACAACTAATTCAGTTTACTATGATTAATAGACATATCTAGTACTGTAGTTGAGTTACAACACAGCTCAGTGTAATTGGCGAAGTATTAGTAAGAAATTCGCTAAAAAACAATTATTTCTGATATACGAGTTCGCCAATTGGCGAAATTCGTGGGGAAACTCGCCAATTGGCGAAATTACTGTTGGCGAAAAGAGGAATTGGCGACGAGAGTTTACCCCCTTTGTTCACAGTTTGCCTTGATTAAACTAAGTACCTCTCCTTCATACATCATATAGTAAATTATATTCAGAATTAAAATGGCACTTTGCATCAGACCTGAACAGTGTGATTTAAATAGATTTTATCTGAAAAATGCGGATTAATTTATTAGCACTAGCTGGTATATTTTCAAGTTTACATATCAATAACTAATTTTGTTTTGTACAGATATGAAACAACTAACGAAGAAAAAACGAGCTAATTACGAGAAAAGACCTACGCACATACTTAATAATATTAAACAAAAAATGAGAAATACAGAATTTAGAATGAAGAAGGATCATGATTATGGTTTGAATGAATATATAATAAAGTCAATAAAACAGTGAAATACATTTGAGCCTTGAAATCGAAACGTAAAAGAATCGATCTCTTTTCCATATTCAAAGCAAGTCGGCGATCCTTCAGTCCATTGAACCTTTTCCTCTTTGCCATTATTTAAACGACGAAAAATCTGACCACCTCTACAGATATTGTGTTCCAAACAAAATTGAAAAGATCGTCGTTGATCATTTCGATATTTCGACGGAGGAATAAATTCTATTGTTAAAGTGTGGTTGAGATAATTCCAGAAACGTGAAAATTTTTCACAAGAATTCGATTGTGATTCATTGAGAACAAGTGATGAATTCTTGCAACGTGCAAAGATGGCTTCCTCACATGAGGATCCAAATCCAATTGTAGCCAAACAACTATCATCGTTAACTTGCGCACCGATCATTATAAAACTGGATGCAATAAGAACAAAAAGAATGGATATCATTTTCAATGTATAATAGATAATGTAACTAAAAATTAAAACAAACACGTTATTATATACACTACGAAAAAAAAACATGGGCATCAGCCCATCTTCATTTCATCTCACCGATATGACATATTTTGACAAGGTGAAAATAACAGATAGTAGGAAAATATGCATGACGAATGTGTGTGGTAACCTATTTAAACTGATCAATCATGGATGGGAGCGTGGGCAAAAAGAATGACCTTGAATGCTTTTTCCCTACTTTGAGGGAAAATTCTCTTCATCTGCACTTGCTTCAATATTTTCATCTATTAAGCAAGGTAAAAACATCAAATTTTAGATTAATCAAAATTTATAAAACATGCTTATATTATCAAACAGCATTGTTTAATACATAATCACTTTCAACAACTATGAAATATCAGAAATACATTCAAAATAAATTTCACAATATACAGAAGTGTGTGAAAAAAATTGCCGTTAGACTTTTACAGATTTCTTTTATTTCTAATGATTAATAACACGTCATCTTTCATACACCGTATACATACATACTATACAGCTTGTGTCAAAAGTCTTTGAAAGCGACAAAATTTGCTTATATAGACATCAGAGTTGGCATCTTTTTCGTTATTTCTTATTAGTGTTTGTCACTTGTTGAAAATACGGTACAAAATAAAATGCGTTATTAATTCATATGTCATCATTGTTTTTCGTTAGTTCATCGACTTAGTAGAAAGAATAGTTAAAGTTGTTTGTATGGAAAAAAAGCTCTTCTCTCATTTCTTATTCATGAAGTAAAAACATCATTCTACTCTCAAAGGATAGTTAATTCCTTTTCTACGTACTTTCGTACTTTATCTACACAAAAGAACTTCAAACATAGAACTTTAAAAACGTTTTTTGAGATCAATGGACACTGTGATAATAGGGGCAGCTGAAAGTAATTATCAAAATTTAATAAAAACAGTATCAAGTATAATTTCAAATGAAAATAAAAATATGAAAACCGCATCAGGTACTACTGAAAAGAAGAGAAAAAAAAGCATTTTTCTGAAAGTATAAACCGGATTCCACTAAAGCCCTTTGTAGTGCCTGCAATAACAGCTTTTCATTTAATCATGGTAGAAAAAATGATATTAATCGCCATATTAAGTTGAAACGACACTTGAATAATATGAAATCATTTAATGTAAATTGACAATTAATAAGATCAACAATAAAGCGGAACAAGAGTAGTGAAGAAATAGCAGCTGTAGAAGGTCCATTTATATATGATGGATTGAAGCATAGTTATTCATATTCATCTCAACAGTGCACCAAAAACATTGTCAAGAAAACTTTCTCATCTTGCTCTACAATTGTAGTAAATGTGTTAGCTCCATATTCCACACAATTAGAGGTGTAAACCGAGCGGCTTAGCCGCCCTCGCCGTCGATTGACCCCAAAAAATCACAGCCGCCGCCGCCGATCAACCTATTAAATTTCTCTTCTATTCTCAATAGTCTAATAAACAAGTCTGCATTTCTACTCGATCAAGTTTAAAATATAACAATATTATTTTTTTATGGTACGATTACAAGATTAGAGAAAAATTATGTGTCTGTAGTATGTACAACTCTAAATACCTAGATATGATTCACACCTTCATACAGACCTTCGTTTTATCAATAAATTTTCGCATAAGAAACGTAAACTGTCGATGAAATTTTCCCGAGTCTCTTTACAAAGTTTAAAATAACTTCGTGAAAAGTTAGTTCAAAAAGATACACTAATTTTGATAGCATGTGCTCGCCAAGTTGCTGCTGCAGATGGATATTATCTGAAGTTAGATACTAGTTGCTATCATACACTTCGACTTTGACACTCATCAATCAACACATTTTGATATTTGAAATATCTTGTTCGTGTTGTTCTCTCATTTCTGACTGCTTCTGCGCTTACGTTAGAGCATTTAAAGATTCCGTATAAGTTTTATAAAGTCATTTATTGTTTCGTAAGTGCTGTAATACTTCCGAGTGCATTGTACAAAACTAGCTATAGTTTCGTAAAAGATATACCGAACCATTGCATCATCTAGGAAACTATGAACAGTTTCGTACAATGTATGGTGAACTTTTTGATATTTTACGAAACCATTGATAGTTTCGTGGAACAACTAAAAGTCCCGAATACCTTACACGAATCTATCGCAAGTTTCGTAAAATATCAAAAGATTCAGCAAGTATTGTGCGAAACTGTTCACAGTTTCGTAAATGACGTAATAGTTTGGCACATCTTTTACGAAGCCATGAATACCTTCGTAAATGTTGCAAAAGTTCTGGACATATTTTACAAAACCATTTGTAGTTTCAAAAACCATCTAATAGTTTGGTAAATCTTATGCGAAGCCATTAGCAGTTTCGCCACTTATCTGAAGGTTCAATATACATATTATGAAACCATTGACAGTTTTGTAGAGCATCTATAGGTTCCGTATAAGTTCCGCAAACTCATCCATAGTTTCGTAAGTACTCTGATACTTTCACACATATTGTGCGAAACTCGTGACGGTTTCGTAAAAGATATGCCGAGTCATTACATCATTTATAACACTATGAAAAGTTCTGTACAATGTAAGCTGAACCTGTTGATGTTTTACGAAACATTCGATAGATTCATATAAGGTATACGGAACCTTTAATTGTTTCACGGAACTATCAGTGGCTTCGTGGAATATGAAAAGGTTCAGCGTACATTGTACGAAACTGTTCATAGTTTTGTAAATGATGTATTAGTTCAGTATATCTTTGACGGAGTCGTGACTAGTTTCGCACGACGTATTCAGAACTATTAGAGCATTTCGTAAACAAACTTCGAAACCTTTTGCAGTTTTCAGAACTTAAAACGGTTCTTTATAATAATTACGAAACGATTTGTATGCCCCAGAACTTAAAATCGTTTCGTAGAACTGTGCCAACCCTTCAAAGCTCGGTAGGCCTCCTATTTTTTTTTTTAGTGCATCGCTTCTCCTCGTATTTGTTTATAATATACACCATCGAAATAGAAATAATTATTGATCATAACAAATCTGATAAGAGCTAAAATAATCTCTTTTTTAATACCATCGATTTGTTTTAGGCCACATACTTCTATTAAACGTTTTATGGCTGTTACTCCTCCTTCTTGAGGGATCATTGTATAAAGATCAGTAACATCCATTTTTAAAAAAGATGTAGCTGGTATCATTTAATTAGCCGACCATCTCTCAACCTGTTTCATTAATTGAACTCCATTTAAGATGGTTGTATCAATTGCTACTCTTTCGAATAAAGGTCTTAATAATTCGTCTGACTATTTTAATATTTTTATGGTTGGTGACTTAAGATCTGCTATTATGGGTCTCAACGGTGTTCCTGGTTTATGTGTTTTAGGTAAGAAGTAAAGGTGGGCTAGTTCAACCTCATCACTTTTAACTCTTTATTTTTCGTATTGATTTTGTGAAATATGTTTATTCCTCCATAAACCATAAAGAAAACTATTTGTTCTTTCAACTAAAGATTCAAGTGGATTGTCAGTACCCAAATCTTGATATGCTTTAGTTTTTTTCATATATGCTTGAGCCTTTATTTTATAGTCATCAAGTTTCCCAAAATGGAAAACTTCCTTGACAAGAAAGAGTAACCAATTATTCTGATATTATTTACAAAGTATTTGATATATATTCTTAGTTGGCTATTTTAATTGAGTCTAAAGATCTTAAATTAGCCCTAGAGTAGTTTGTATGCTGAAAATACACTCTCAAGATTGCCAAAAACCAACTGCGAAAGTCCAAACTGCCAAATTTACGCTCTCCAAAAAAAATTTGAAAAAGCAGAATTTTTCTGCTAAAAACAGAAGAGGTGGCAACCCTGGCTGTAACTCTACAAAGGAAGCAAAATCGAGCGACTGCTTAGATAACATTTTGAAGAGTGGCCTCTAAAGGAGTAGGCTTGCAAAAAAAAAATCAATAGTTGTTCTTTTTTAAGTGCCTTGATAGCTTGGTCTAATTTCATGGGATTCCCGAATTTCGCCAATAAGACTTTCGCCAACTGAGAGCAACCGGACATTCGCCAATGGCGAAAGTCCACAATATGTGTTGGCAAAAGTCCAGTGGGCCATTCGCCAATTGCCGGAAATCCGATGGTACATTGGCGACAGTCCAGTGGACAGTCGCCAATTGGCGAAAGTCTAGTGACGTATTGGCGAAAATACTGTGGACTCTCGCCAATTGGTGGAAGTCCAGTGATCTTTCGCTAGTCGACAAATAATCGATGAATTTTGGCTATTTTTCTCGGAAGAATATGAATGTAGATACATACGAAGATGGATGTATCAGAACCTATTGCGTTGATTCTAGATGTCAGTGTAATTGGTAGAGATTTCCATAATATACAGGATATACTGTTCTCGAAAACAAAGATCTCACAATAGCTCTTACAGAATCTAACTTTGGTTTATTTTTCGGACTTTTTTTTAAGTTGTAGTCAAGCATCTAGTATCTAATTATTTTCGTTTTACAGTTTCTTTTAGGAATATTTTTCAATTTTAAACTAGTTGGCTATCATGGGAAAGAGCCCTGAGAATTGCCGGAGGTTTTAGAGTCTATAGGGTTTATTATGATACCTTTTTTTAGAGATTAGTGAGGGCACATGGGACATTCGCCAATTGGCGGAAATCCGATGATGTATTGGCGAAAGTGTAGTGGACATTCGCCAACTGGCGAAAATCCGATGATGTATTGACGAAAGTATAGTGAACTTTCGTCAATTTGGCGAATGTCCACTGAACTCTCGCCAACTCATCTTATGGACTTTCGCCATTGGCGAATGTCCAATTGGCGAAAGTCTTATTGGCGAAATTCGGGTTAGCCAATTTCATCTGCTGAAACCAGCATCGTAAACGATTGGAAGAAATTTGGTTTCTTCATAGATATACGTCCCCCGGGCCACTCTATCGAATGGTGAAAGCCGAAGGTCTCTAACTATCTTCACTCAAAAGTTGTAAGTATTTTACTCATTAGCCTTTTTTAAAATTCCGATAATAGTAAATTCGGTCTTGTACAGAATCTTGAAGTTTAAATTATAATATATAATTATGTGGAAAGGTTTTCTCTGGTGGTATATTGTTGGATGATAGAGTATTACATTATTCTTTGTTTTATCATTGTCTAAAGAATAGACAAACATTTTTAACATAGACGAAAAATGAAGTACAGCTTAAATGGAACAATGCAGTAGATATACGATCGTAAATGACTCTAATACAGTAATCTTACACATGTATGTATAATGTTTGATCATTATTGATACGACATATTTACATTATGCTATTAAAATACCTTCTAGGCTTTTCATGATTCGACATTCTTAAAAACCGCTTTATATTAAAAACAATTCTTTCTTTTTAGTTAAGAAAACATCTCTGTAACTGTTTTTCGACAATGTTTACATATTAATCTGTATATAATTAAAAGAAAATGCAGTTATGCTATACTCTTCGATAATCAGTATTAGTGTCATTGTTCAGTCACTATAAAAATGTATATTTATTTTTATTTTATAATTCTTATCTTCAGAAGATATTGTTCACCATTAGATACCTCTTCTTTGTCAAACTATTAAGAGATAAAATAAATTTGGTGATGAGAACATTGCTTACAAACATCATATACAGTTATTATGTTCAATCATTTCAATAAATGAGCTCAGCATTTTGTTAGTGTAATATTTAAGAAGTTCATTAATTTAATTGCGTATAACTACATAAATATATCAAAATGGATAGATCCAATATAATACTAATTAAATTATATTAGTTTTTCTTTTCTTATCTTTCAATCTATCACAGTCTTTCTTACTATCACTGACAGTATAAGATAATCTGTTTATTATGATCTTCAAATAGTACAGAGAACTTGATGAGTTTTAATTTGATATTCTTTCCAATATCGTATATGTAACATGATAGCAAATATAAGATATATTAGCTAACGGATTATTCTTGAATTATCTAGTCTGCATATTAAAGTATCGAGAAAATGCTTTGAAAAAAGAGAGTTAGAGCATTATTTGCTATATTGACGAAGTTAGAAAATAACTAATGTTCAATTTTGAGTAAAAGTATTCCTAATATATAAAAACGTGTGAATTATGTCATCTTCAAAATATTCATTTTTACAACTTCAACTTAATCGTTATGTAATACCTACTATTATAATATTTGGTGATATTGGTAATATTTTTATTGTAATTTTATTCAATCGACGTCGTAAAAGTGCTTGTTCAACATATCTAGTATGGACAGCAATAATGAATAGTATCGCTATAACATTTAATGTTATATATACTTTATATATTGTTAATCATGGAGATCCAACAGTTTATTCTCTTATACTTTGTAAATTACGTCCTTACATACCTCAACTATTTAGTCAAACAGCTAGATATATTTCTATACTTGCATGTATTGATCGATACATTCTCACAATTAATAATACTTATTTTCGAATTCTAAGTCGACCATTTGTCATACATTGTTTAATGGGATTTGTATTTTTCTTTTGGTTAATATTTCTTATACATATAATCATTTGGACAACAATTAATAATGGACATTGTAATCAATTTGGTATTTATTCTGTTATGTATTTTCTCTATCTTATTTTATTTGTTTGCTTAGTTCCATTGATTCTTAAGAGTATTTTTGGATTTTTAGCTTATTATAAAATGAAACAATTACATGTACGTGTACAACCATTAGCTAATATTACAATTCATCGTCGAGATAGAGAACTACTTACTATGGTTCTTGCTGAGATTATTGTTTATTTAATAACAACACTTCCATATCCAGTTATCATTATAGAAATGGCAGCTACTAATTATATAGGCATTTATAAGACTATTGAACGTATTGAAATGGAAATTTTCTTTCTTAATGTTTCATTTGCATTGATTTATTTAAATTGTTCCACACCTTTCTATACATATATAGCTGTATATAAGAAATTTCGTACAGATTTCAAAGCCTTATTTCTTCAAATTAAAATCTTAACATTTCGGACAAACTGTTAAATAATGAGGAAATGTATAAAATGAATTTATCGTAATATTTTTTTTTAAAATAAAATATTTTACAATAGTCAAATTCGTCTAAGTCAACTGTTGTATGTATCAAGCAAACAACCGTACCAATGATCTAATTTTTGTTGCTTCTTCGATTGTATTGAATATCTGAATGGGCTTTCGAAAATCGAAATTTGATGAATAATTAATGAAATTGGCAAAATATCAAAAAAAAACATGTAATAAAGACCGAATTTCTGTAATAGGAGTAAATTAAACATTATTTTCGAAAGAAACATTATTATATCAGCCAATTTTGATCAACAACATAAATTCTTATAGTAATTAATTCTCTTTCTTCGTCTATCTAGTAGATTGTTTTATCACGAAAGAGAATGCATTAGTCAATCTCAACAAACGAAACGAATGATCATTATTGTTGTTACACTGAACGATATCAACGCCATCTATAAACAAATAAAAATAAATAATTGACATGAAAATAAAAAATAAATTAAAAAAACTAATGATAAAAGTTTAGATAGATATATCTTTGAAATAAAAATAAATAATAAAAATATCTTTGGTAAAGAATTTGATGATATTTCGCTATTGGATATATGTGTAGAACCATTGATGAACGGAGTCTTTGTCTTGTCGTTATTTGTGAATGTGACCGCTGTATTTTTTAATTGACGTGGTCTAGTGTTCTATTTGTAATATTGATTATTATGGAACCTGACTTCGAACGACGTTTAATTCGATCAATGTCAGGTTGTTCATCAGTTTCTTCATCACCATTTGCATCTCCAATATCATCTCCATCACCGATCAAACATAGTGATCGTTTCATTCCACTTCGATGTTTAGCTCAACCATCTGCATTTTTTATTGACCAAGAACAAATTCATAAAGGACCAATGTCAGATAAAAAATCATCTCGTGATTCATCATTTACTACAAATACTGGAACTAATTCGTCTCCATCAAATGGTACAACTGTAGCAGCAGATAGAGCTAAAGATATATTAACATATCAAGCTTTATTACAAAATGAAATGTTTGGTACACAAATTGATTGTCTCTATGATGAACAACAAATGAATGATACTTATTCAAATGGTAACAGTAATAGTAATCATTCAACTAATGTTACAAATCAAACTGGGAGTAATGATACAAATAATAATGGTGGAACAACAACAACAACAATAATTGGTCAAGGTATAGGAGGACAAATACATACAACAGCAATTTCAGGAGTAAATGTAAATAAAGATCTTTGTTTTTTTATTTTATATTTAATAATAAATAAAATAATATTTCTTTAAAGGGTATTTTAACACCGTCATCAGGTTTTTTATCTCAATCATCTCAACAACGTTTACCATATACAAATTCAAATTCAAATTTATTACGATCACGTGATCCAAATACAATATTTCGTTATTCTGCTCGTCGTAATACAGATAATTTACATTATTCACCTTATTCACTTTCACCATTATCACCTGCATCTATTCGTCTTTTACGATCACCACGTAAACAATTACGAAAAATTCCTAAAACTCCATTTAAAGTTCTTGATGCACCTGAACTTCAAGATGATTTTTATTTAAATTTAGTTGATTGGTCATCAACAAATATTTTAGCTGTTGGTTTAAATGCATCTGTTTATTTATGGAATGCTAATACAAGTAATGTAACACGATTATGTGATTTACAAACTGAATCGGATACTGTAACAAGTGTAGCTTGGAGTGATCGAGGACAATATGTTGCTGTTGGAACTCATAAAGGTAATTTAAATTATAGATTTATTTTTTTATTCTGAATAAAAATTTTAATTTAGGTATTGTACAAATTTGGGATGCAGCAACAAATCGTAAAACAATATCATTTCCACGTCATACAGCACGTGTTGGTGCATTAGCATGGAATGATTTATGTATTTATTCTGGTTCACGTGATAGATTTATTTTACAAAATGATACACGTTCAAATAAACAAGAACGTAAATTAGCTGGACATAGACAAGAAGTATGTGGATTAAAATGGTCACCTGATAGACAATTATTAGCAAGTGGTGGAAATGATAATCGTTTATTAGTATGGAATCAATCATGTGCCAATCCAATACAAGTTTATACAGATCATACAGCAGCTGTTAAAGCTATTGCATGGAGTCCACATCAACAAGGTCTATTAGTTAGTGGAGGTGGAACAGCTGATCGGCATATTCGATTTTGGAATACATTAACAGCACAAAATTTACAATCAATTGATACTGGTTCTCAAGTAATATTATTTATTTAAAAAAAAATATTTTTTTTTTATTTTTAAAATATTATTATTTTTCTAGGTATGTAATTTAGCCTGGTCAAAACATTCAAATGAACTTGTATCAACAGTAAAAGAATATATTCATTTCTTTTTTTTGTTTTTTTTCTAAATTCTAAATTTTAGCATGGTTATTCTCAACATCAAATTGTTGTTTGGAAATATCCATCAATGTTACAATTAGCTCGTTTAACAGGACATACATTTCGTGTATTATATTTAGCTGTATCACCAGATGGTGAATCAATTGTAACAGGTGCTGGAGATGAAACACTTAGATTTTGGAATGTATTTACAAAATGTCGTGCCAATAAAGAATCCGACAGTGTACTTAATTTATTTAACAAAATTCGATAATAATCATTATTTTAGTTTTTTCTTTCTCCCGTCATTTATTTATGTGTCAGTGCTATCAATTTAACAACAGTTGGACGTTTCATTATTTATTTATTGTTCTTTATTGTCTTGTAGTCTATTGGTTTTCTCTTTTTCTCATTTTATTTCTGTTTGCTTCTTTTTCCTTTTCGAACGTTTTTCTTTCATGATATTGTTGCTTTGTAATATTTTGATCGATGAAGATGATGAGCTTCTTTTCTTTTTTTTCTTCATTCTAATGTTCATTTTTTTTCGCTGAGTGTGAATAAAATTTTCAAAAAATAAGAAAGATAAAAGATACTACTATAATATTAGTCTATATATTCTATGTTTTGATTAAAGATATGATTAATTTGAAAGAAAAAGAAGACATGAGAATAAATGACAAGTTCCTTTCGAATAGTATCTACTATACAAGAAGATAAAAATATAAATTTATATGACATATTTACAAATTGTAATTATCTTGCGTTCAAAAAAAGATTTCTATTGAATATTTTTTTTCAGATGTCAGACAATACTAATCAACAAAAAGAACGTCAACGTATTGTTATTGTACCAGGTATGGGATGTGTACCTGTTCTTGAATGTAACTGGTATGCATGGCTTCAAGATAAACTTGAAAAAGATCCAAATGATCGATTTACTGTTATTCTTGAAGATATGCCTGATCCTCATGCTGCTCGTGAGTCTCATTGGTTACCATTTATTCGAAATACTCTTAAATTTGATGAAAAAACTATTTTAATTGGACATAGTTCGGGATGTCAAGCTATAATGCGATTGATTGAAAAAGATAAAGTACGTGGAGTTATACTTGTAGCAGCCTGTCATACTGATCTAGGTCTTGAAAGTGAAAGAGAAAGTGAATATTATAATCGACCATGGTAAGCTAATTATTCTCTCTCTATATACATATATATACGCGATAATAATTTATTAAAATTTTTTGTAAAGGGATTGGGATGCTATGCGAGCTAATACAGAATGGATTGTTCAATTACATTCACCTAGTGATAAACTTATTCCGGTAGAAGAAGGACGTTTTGTTGCTGATAAATTAAAATCTGAATATATGGAATTGGAACGACGTGGACATTTTATGGGTCCGCAACTACCAGACGTACTCAAAGTAATAAGAAAAAAGTGTTGTGTTTAACAGTGATTGATTTGAAATTTCCATTATTTTATTGTTATTTCGTAATAAAAACTATTTGCAGCCTAAGCTGAGATAAAGAGTATGAAATAAAATTATTCAACATCTTTTAATGATTTAAGTTGTGGATTAAATCTTTTCGAAGGTTTGTTTGTTTAACTTGTTCTTTTGTAATTATAATTGGGCGTTTGTTCGAGAATACTGTAGACTATTTAATGGTATAATGATAGTAGCAATTCATAGAAGTAGCTTTGCAGAAGAAATAAATTAAAAGATATGTGAAAAAAAGAGTGTAACGTGAATTTGATCGATTTTTTAAGTTTATTTATTTCACATAGATAACAACTTATTTACAAAGAAAAGTACTATGTTAAGTAATTATCAACTACTCTACTTAGTTAATAAATATGCAAATTTTCTATATTACAGATGAAATAAAAGCGAAACAAAAAAAATTTAATATACACTAAAAGACAAAATGATATGTGAAATTCATGATTTATAATTCTAACATTCTTACAGATTATGGTAATATTTAATTATTAAAATGAATATTTTTTATTCTTTATAGAGAATGATATATAACTTTCTCATAAGATGTAGATGTAGTAAGTCCTGTTGTAGAACCACATCGTTCACCACGTCCACCATTAGTAGTCCAACATAAACGATAATTTGGATTTGTTCCTGATGAATCACAAGGATTACGATTGACAGTATCACTACCACTTGCAAAACCCCATGAATAAACATTCGAATAATACCATGCTACACCATTTGCAACATTTCTACAACTAGTTGTAGAACCACAATTATAAAGTACATCGCTTCGATCACCCATGGCAGATACGAGTAACAATGTAGTACCTGTCATACGACAACCGAGTAATAAATTGGTTTTATAACATGAAGATAATATAGATACAAGACTAGATTGACTCATTGACGTAGCATATGTCTCTGAATGACATAAGGACCATCCAGTTGGCAATGAACTAGGATAAATATTTCTTTGTACTCCATAAAGTGAAAGTCCTATTTTGATAAAATAAATTTTTATTAACTTGAAATGACATAAAAAAATATATGAATTAACCTGAAGTATCTAATCGTGATCACAAAAGAAAAGCAAAATTAAAAGAAATAAATAAAAAAATCTCTTAACTATTTTAAATGTACTCACTTGTTACAGTATAAGTTGTATTGTCATAACCTAGCAAATGAAGAAAAAACATGTATTGATAAATTTTAAAATATTAATTTAAATCTATAGAAGTGTCTTTTATAACTCATGCTATTGCTTCAATAATTTTTAAACTACATCAATTGTGACAACTTGTACGAAGCTTTTTCAAAGACTTTATTTTAATATATAAAAATGCTTGAATCAGAAAAATTTTCTAAGAATAATGTGAACCTATTATAACTATTCTTTGTAAAACATAGTTTAAAAAGTAAACTAACTAGTTGGTGTTTTATTTGATTGTGTAATTGCAATCGGTGTCACTATTACAGCTATAATCACGACTGCAATGCCAACACCAATTAAAATTTTAATAATTACATGCATATTGTTTAAATGTATTTTAATCTATAAATGAAAGAAATATGATCCAATTAAATAACTATCATATTTATTGAGTATTCAATATTGTTACTAAAAACTAGGTCAATATCAGAAGTTATAATTCCATTCAAAACATCTATTTTCAATTTTTTTAAAGACTAAATTAAAATTAATAAAATAATTCTTTAAAAGGATAAGTACTTAACTTGTTGGTTTTCTTTAAAGTTACTAGACGATTTTATGTGAAATTATAACAATTGTATAAGAGACTCAAACAGCCAATAAACTTCTGTGTACAATAAGAAAATTTGAATTTTTATAATTATATATTGTATATCTATGATTTGAACTTAATGTATATAAAGAATAATTTTAATCAAAATTATAATAAATTAAATTTTAGTCTTTTTTTATGTACTTACCTTTATTTTTTAATTACAATCAGAAAATTACATATTTCCAGTAGATACTCTCAATTTATTTCATAATTAAGACGTAAATTAAAAAGATTATACGATAAAACTGACATATATAACGTTTCTATTTTCATACAATTTATTGTATTCAAAATACAATGTCAATTTAAATTTTGCTCTTCCGCACCGTTATGGCAACCAAAGAAAAGAAATAACTCTGTTTTAGTTATAAAGAATTGAAAGAAATAACACACAAATAAGAAAAAAAAAATACTGAGAAAACTTACATACATGAGACACTACAAAAGTTATTTTTGTCCAACTCTTCTAAAAATCTCAGTTTGAGTTCAAGTATTCTGTTATAATACCTATACATTTTTAGAATTATGTACAAATTTTCAGACTTCTAACTCTTGTACTTTGCTGTGATTCATTATTTCCTTTATTTGACGTGTACGCAACCTGCTAATGGATGATGTATCGTCCATAGAGGAACTTTGTATTTCATTTTTTAATGCCAACACATTTTCTCTGTTTGAAAATCGACAAAGTTCTAAGCAATCAAATTTTGACGCTGCAAAAATAATATTTTTTTGATAAAAAAATCAATTCATTTTATTCTTGTTTCATTTTCACTTTAAGTGATATATTCTATTCCACAAAAAACAAAATATATTTTTCAAGATATAGAATGAAAAACTCTACAATTTCCAAATAATAGTTTTATTTCGAAAGTAAAAGCAACATTTTCTGTAATTCACTCGTTATGTAGTGTATAGAAAAAGGCATGATACCAATGTAAAAGAAATGATAGATAGCAGCAAAATGTAAGACTTAGAAGTCTGAAATATGTACAAGCATTGCCACAGAAATTTTGAACGTAAACTGAAGCTCCTATAAGAGTTGAGTAAAAAGAACTTTTGTCGTGCCTCTTGTAAAATTTCGTTTTTATTTAATTTTTTTTGTGAAGTTTTTATATTACAAAATTTTTTAACAAGAGTTTAATCTAACATATATTCTACTAATCAACGATATTTGATGATAGTGGTAATACGATGTAGATGTTGAATTTTCGATGTAGGAGTGCGCATTTGTATCATATTTCCTATAAAGAAAAATTGTGAATTATTTCAGTATTATAAACTATTCGAGCTGATAATTTCACAGAAGAATGTACCGATTATGCAGTAAAACATCGGTGATATTCTCTTAATAAATTATCGTCGAAATAATATGATGACATGATGTACCTGCCTTATTTGCCAATGTTAATACATTCGTGAAAACGAAGGTCAATACAACTACGAAGGATAGCATTACGTTGACTAACACAAAGATCATAACGATTAACGTGACGAATATTTTCACGAGTGCAATCATCATAACCAGTCTCAGCATCTTCATTACAAATATTAAAATCACATGGATTTGTTTGGATTGGATTAACAACATTCATTTTGGTTCGTGCCATGCAAGTTGTAGCCATGAATACCAAGAAGATGGTCAAACAAATTAATTGGATAAATTTTTGCATTGTTGTTTATTTCCGATTAGTGTTTGAAGAGAAAATAGCAGATGAAGATTGGCAAATAGATGAACGACATACTTCTATACTCATATCTTGACTTTATATATACCTTGAATACTCACTTACGAGACATACATGGGAGAAAAAGCATTCTTATTTTTTTCTGCGCAATACACTCAATTGTAATAATAACGATGGGAAAAAAATCCATCTGTTTTGAAAGTGAGTTTACGCGAGAACATCACCAACTGTCTAATCGCTTTCGACTTCGAACTTTGTACATTTGATAGATCCTAGTAAGGCTTGAAAAACCCCAAGAGATTGAATTCCCTTAGACCTTTTATCCGGAGTTACGAACATTTTAGTAGAATTTTATCATCAAAACACGGGATATACCAAAAAAATTTCGATTTGAAATTTTGCTTATTGATAGAACCATTCATCAATAGAGCATCGTGAAATTCTCAACTCAAAGAAGTTTTCCTTCTCAAGATATTCGAGTCTTAAAAATGGTTGATATACCGTAAAGGGCATAAGGTTTTCCTGATTTTGCAAGATTTGAATATCTCGAGAAAGAAAGCGTCTTTTGAACTGAAAATTTCATAATGCTCTATTGGTGAATGGTTCTATCAATGAGCAAAATTTAAAATCGAAATTTTTTGGTATATCCCGTGTTTTGATGATAAAATTCTACTAAAATATTCATAACTTTCGATAAAAGATCCTAGGAAATTCAATCTCTTGAGGTTTTTCAAGCCTCACTAGGATCTATCGAATGCACAAAGTTCGAACTTAAAAGCCATTGGACAGTTGGTGATGTTCCCTCGTTAGATAGAACATGTTTGCATGTCGATCCTAATTCGAATCAGATACTAAGTTTATGAGAGTTTTATACAGGAATGGTCAAGTTCCATAGAATCTAAGGATCTCATAGAACTTATAACATCCAAAAAAAGTCACAAATCCCAAGAGATGCAAAGAATGTAGAACAACTCAAAGAATCTAGAGAATTCCGCAAATTTAATAGTTAGTCATTTTTAAGTTCAAAAACAAAGATCATGTCGAAATATTCTTTTCATTTATGAAATGCAAACTGCAATGATATCATTCGTTCATGAATAGAACAATCAAAAAAGTGCCGTGATGCGTCACAAATCTATAGGAATAAAGTTGTGTTTTCATCAGTCTTTAGCATTTTTACGTTCGTTTTGCTTTCAGGAAGGAAAGAAAAGGAAAACTAAAATATTTTGTTATTCGATTATTTGAAGAATTTACGTTATCAGTTACAAATGAGATGAAGCAAATATTTAAACAGCTTTTATTTTAAAGACTCTATTTCTCGCTTCATTTTTTTAATTCAAATCATGTGCCTTTTGTATATGTATTCTATTTTTTTCAATCATTCGTTATCCATTCATTTATATCTTCTTTTTATTCTGCTTTATTTGAGAATTGGAAAGTTTGAGCGTATTTTACAGTATATATGTATAAAATGAATCTTTTTTTCTATATATTTCATAACGGTTTAAAGAATTCAAGCGAATTAAAAAAATTCCTTTAATTACATGAATCGTATTAACTTAAACAGAAATCTGAACGCAGAAAAGAAAAACAAATAATAAAAATATTTATTGATGAAGACACACAAAAGAATAGATTTTTTCAAAGTCGATGAGACAATAAAAAAAATTAGTAACCATAATCGATGTACGTCTGTTAGAATGTCAACCGATAAAAAGTAAAGATTAACGTTAGTTTGATCAAGATAATCTAAAACGAGCACTGGAATTAAATAGAACTATTAATCGTTCAGATTTTATATTATTGACATCAAATTAAGTAATTGATTACCATATAATCATATTAATAATGAATTTTTTTTTCAGTCGAAAGAGTTCTTATATTTTAACATTTGATTTTAAATCGACTGAGTGATTCTTTAATATGATCATTTATATAGAAATTGCTCAGAAATACCCGGTGTTATCCAAGAAAGTTCATTCTAATTATATGCAAGCAAAGCTACTATTGCGTTCGAGAATATCTAAGAAAACCTAATCAGTCGAAAGTAGACATGCATAAAATCCTAATTTTTGCTCTGTTCTTGGTGCTAGCTCTAGGGCATATTTTAAGTCTCGACATCGACTGCTCTTGTCCTTAATGGCTATGAAATATTGACATTGAGAAATTGATCAGAAGTGAAGAATTCTTCGTCATTACAAGTCTAGATCCAGAAGAGCTTGGTAAACTTACGAATTCTATCCGATTTCTTATCTTGATTAAGCATTTAATCAGAGTACATACTTATCTTGATTATCCTCCATCTCGACTGACGCCGATTGCATTTCTTCATGTTCCCGATTCCGAAGCTATTTAGTTATGTTTCTAGTGGGAAGCTTACAAAGACAATCAATTCTTCGACAACGTTGCAAGAGAAATCTGTGTTGATTGAAACTAAACACAACGATGTATCTAATTAATCTAGAATGTCGCGTTTACAATACTCATTAATCAGGACAATTACGACGATATATCATACTTAGTACTACTGAAATCATACCGATTTCTGATTGGTTGCAAAGAGACAGACACAAAGATTTATATGGGACAGACTCTCTCGCAATCTTAGGAGTCAATATCTATGACGAACAAATTATACATTTCATAGACTATTTATTCAAAATCTCCGCCCCACACGCCTCCAATGAAGCCAATTTTCTTCAAAACTCAATGTGTATTTGACATGAGTCACCCAGTGCGGTATCAAGTTCAAAAGGTTTCCGACTTCTAATGTCCTTCCTCGAATCAATCAGATTTCAAGGTAATTGAACTCCAGATTTGAACTCAATACCGTCACCCTCTTGTGTTTGCTCACAATGTGCTAATCAAGAATTCTTCGATTCGACCAAATGCTGTAATCTGATTGGTCAGATATAAAAGCGGGCCTTTTACGGGTGAAGATCCTAGTTTTTTTTCGACAGAAAGTAGTCGTTGCCCTCCTATTAGATGTCAGGATGGTACTGAAAATTTTGGCCGCATTTCTTCGTACCGTGCCCAAACACATAAAGAACAGACAAACAAACTTTCTTCGTCATACATGTAAATTTTCGCCAAATTTGAAAACTGGAGGAAATCACTTCGATTCCATCTTGACCTTCTTGTGGACCTAGGGTAGTATCATGGAAGGTTTGGTGACGCTAGCTATTACAGAGGCTGAATGCATAGCGAACAGACACATATTCTTCTTTATATTTGCCGATCAATTTATTGATCACAATTGTCTCTATAGCAAAACTGATTCAGGTGTTTATTGTAGAAAATTTTATGAATATTATTAATTTCGATAATACGTGATCGTTTAAAGTGATTTTATATTTTGACACACATTCTATTCTCTTTAGACGAAATAATGACGTCAATCACTTATTCATCGTTCGAAATTTGACTTTTTGTCTTTTGATTTACATTATCGCGTTTAAAGACATCTCTGTATTAAAAATATCTTCTTATAGAAAGACGAATATAATCAGTCTTATCTATTCGTTTACTCAATTATATCTTTGTGACCTCCTACGGTTATTATATCAAAGTATCTTTTATAACAATATGAATTTTACTAATAGATTATTATTATGAATTTGCATCTGTTTCATTAATATAAGAATAAGATATAAATTAAAAAAGACTAAATGATGAAACTTGAAAAAATATCAATATACATTCCATCTGCAAGAAGATAAAATTCGTCAAAAGAAGAATAACGAGAATACATTTAAGAAAAAGCAAACAGAGAATCAACCAAACCTTTGTTAATTTCTTATGTAGTGATATTTATATCAAATTTTGAATACAATCTTAGCTAACATTCATTATGTGCTTTGCCTCATTATATCTCAATGAAATATTGCTAAAATGATTACTTTTCTTTCGGATAATAGTGCGTACATCATTATTTCAATGTTTTTATATTTGATGCGTTTTCTTTTATTATTTTAATAAAATATCAACATTATTTTGTTGTATTCTCACAATTATTCTAAGAGCACACAGAAAGTGTTGATTTAAACTCAATGAAACTTAAACAAAGTCAAATTTTGCTATATAAATCTGCATCGATATAGAATGAGAAAAGTAATGATATAAAAGAAGAAACGATATTATAACGATCAGTAGCAATACACCGCGATACTGATTAATTATCTAACAAATTACATATCCTAGATATGCTTTCATGTGACATCTTGACTTTAGAATGAAATTATGAAGTATATAAGAGCCGGTTTACTTTGTAGATTTTGCTAGTCTTTTGTGAGTCACACGATATCATTTAAGAACTTAGAATTGTATGTTTTCTCTAGTCTCAAGAATTACCTTTGTTTGAAAAACATTTTTCTTCAATTAATATATATTTTTTTTTAAACTAACAAATCAGAGAAAATAATATTGTCTCAAGGTCATTAATAAAAAGTAGAATATATGAAAGAATACAGAGGAAAATTTAAGCTTTTGAAAAAATATACGTAACATGAAAAATAATGTCAGCAAAAGAAATCATTTGCTTTAAGGGGACATAATAATTTATAATATTATTATGATACGATTAGGGATATTAATATAGTAATATTCAGACACCCTACCATAAATTCCAAAACGATACATTATTTATGGTTAACTGTCTACGTTATATCTGAAATTGAAGGCGTGTAAGCATGTACTTGGTTTATTAGTTGAATGTAGAGAAAGCCGACTAAATTTTATAGTACTCAGATCATCTTTAAGAATACTATTTACTGTTCTTTTGCATGATCTAAGTATAACTGATAAATTGCAGCCCTTCGGTTATCATTTGATTAGAAAACTAAGTATGAAAAACGAAAAACGAAAAACACGTTTTGTTTGTCATTTTTCCTTGCTTCTACATATCCTACATCATCTTCTTTTCTTTGTATTTTAGACTTCAGTTTTTATTTTTATTTTTAATGAGTAAATAGGAAATTTTTCTTGGAACATGTAATATGTGTGAATTGCTACAGAAAACAAGATTTTTGTACAGACGAAGCCATTGTAAATAGCTTTTTAAGAGCTAGAATGAAATTTATTAAAAGTTTATTTGATAGAATACACACTATAAAGAATATTACGAAGTAATCAGTACATAATTAGTGTATAATTATAAATGAAAGTTGAAAATCGAGCTGTTATATGTATTATTTGTCTTACAAATTAGCGAGTACACAAATTTCTTGTGTTTCCAATTCTCGGTTATATAATCGAAACTCGTCGATATTCCCTTTGTATGCACCTGGTACGACGAGTGACGAATTACTTGGACAATTAGTTGCAGCAGATGAACCCAGTGGACTGTTATTACCCAAAGTAACATAAAGAGGATTGACATAATTACTATAAGGCCAGTTAGAAACCGTGCTTGATGAAGTATACGATTGTCCATTAACAAGTAATCGAAGACTGTTTGAGGATGAATAGACGACAGCCAAATGAGTCCACGTATTTATTGTTATATTAGGACCATTAATGACAACAGTACTTGCAGCTGAATATTGCAATTGAGCGACTATAGTTCCTGTAGACGTAAAGGCAAGTAGGTCGAAGCAAAAGGTTCCATTACCTTGTTGATTAGTCGATACATGAACTATCGAACCGCTGGATACTACAGTTGGATAGATCCAAATTGATAGAGAAAATGCTACACTAGAGCTACGTGTGGATGTAAAACATTGTGCTTGAAAGAAACTCGTATTTAGCGAAAACGACATCGCTTGTTGAACATGACCTGACGATGTTATAGTAGTACCCGAAGAATATCCATTGAAAAGGTTAACACCATGATCTGCCCATGTTCCATTTGTATCGAATGGATAATAGGCTGTGAGTGTAGCATCATTGTATACCTGACAACTAGATCGAACTACACCCACCGAAAACGTAAATAGTTGAATATTACTAAACATAAAAATATGTTGCAGTTTTTTCATTAGTGTTTTGACATAGTCAATAGATACTAAAGTCTTACACATTAAACTGAGTAGTGGCAATAAATGCCATACTACATACATAATATTTTCATAAATTTCCTAGTATTCGATTTCCACACACTATTCTGCTTCGCTATTTAGAGCTGCATAAATATGCTTCTTAATCTGTGACACGTAAAATAATAAATTTGACAACATAAAATTATCTTCTTCTGATAATGTTAGTTGCTAGTATATTAATCTGTCTTTGAATTTTAAAACACACGTATTAAGGGGGGCCCCCCCCTCACCACCGAACTTTGTTATTTCTCATCCGATTTCAACGAAAATTTCAGAGAATGTTAGTCTTGGCTAGAGGAGACTGTGGTTAAAATATCTCCTCAAATCTCTGAGAAACGAATGAGTTACAGTCAATTTATTGGTCAAAAGTACCCTCCACGCGGGCAAGGTTTTCGATATAAAAATATTAGCTAATCATGTCGGGGTGGTTTTTAAATTGTAGAGTGGCCTTAGGGCCAGATCCTCACGATCTCTGATTTTCGAATTTCCCTTTGTTTGATTTTTAAAAACACTTTGTCGCAAAATGTTCAAATTCAAAGCGCTCATCAAAATGATATATCTAAGTTTTTTATTTCAGCAAAAGAGAAATTCAAAAATCGGAGAACGTGAGGATCTAGCCCTAACTGTCCTCTATTCAACAAAAAAAAATTATCCTTTCTTTATTGAGTCGTTATTGAGAAATCCTTGCCCGCGTAAACGGTATGGTCGAAAAAATTGATTTTGAGAAAAACGCAAAAGAAGTTTTAGAAATGGATTTTTACAGCCAAATCCCGAAAAGCATGTTTACATGGTATATTTTCAATATATGTCAATGGACTTTTTGAAAGCGCGTAACAAGCGAATAAGCTAACGCCATCTATCATACTTGATATAAAAAAATGTTATATGCAATGCGGTTATATGGAACAACAAGCAGTTTTTCAAAACGTGAGAACCATAAAAATTTCTAGGAAAACAGAGTAGTAGGGTAGAAATTTTTTTTGATAAGTCTTTTGAAACCTAGCCATTTTTCGAAAAACCATACATATTCTGAAAGAGGAAATTTCGGCGCATCTTCCTAAACTAAAAATTCAATATTGAGTTATTTTCGAAAAAAACATTTTTCTGAGGGGGGGGCCCCCCTTAAGGAAAAAATATTCTATTGTACTTAGAAAAAAAATTAATGTATTGCGTAATTTTTTAATTTTAAGATATGTATAAGGAAAATCTTTATCAAAAAAATAAAATTCCTATAAGAGATCTAAATAATCATGGCACATTTATCATCATATATACTTTCTATTCAAAGAACTAAAAATATTTAATTAGGCAAGACTATGACATATTTACTTGGCTCATATCTTAAACAGACATCTTATTTTCTATAGAAAACTTGTCTCATTCAGTTTATAGTTCGTACCCGTTAAAATATGATGGTTGATATCCTAATGATGAGGACATTGCAATTGTTGTAGTTGCACCAGTTGATGTACCCTGATAAGAAGATACAATGCTTGTCGATTGAGCATCAATACGACCATTTACGTACATTATTTGTTGAAAATGAGTTGCATCATATATAACTGCTATATGAGACCAGGTACTAAAAGTAAGAGCAGTAGAACTGGTTAATTTGACGCTATTACTGTTAAGGGAATCGAATGATAGTACCACACGACTATTACGTATACTCAAGGAAAAACAAATTAAGTCCGATCCACATTGCCCAAAAACACCATAATCCACTTGACCAGTATAGGTAGTTGGATAGAGCCACATTTCGATAGTGAAACTTTGTTTTGCTAAATTCACATATGGAATAATGACATATTGTTGATTGCTAGAAGTGAAAGATAATGAATTAGTGGGAGTCCATGACATTGAATAAGCCGGAAGCGTCAGTCCAGTAGCCATTCCACTGAGACTTCCGGTTAGATCAAGTGTATTTCCATAAAATGGATATAAAACAGTAACCATTGATGTACGATATGATGTTTCACTGCCAATACATGTTTGGGATGAACATATTGAAGCAGTTATATTACTAGAAGCTATTTAAATATGAATAAAATATGATGATTTACTATTATTATTGAAACAAAGAGAATAAAAATGGATTTTACTTACATGATAAAGTCGGGGTTGAGGAGTGAAGTACAACCAAAAGAACAGGTGTTAAAATTGCAACAAGAGCACAAACAAGCACAATAGCACTAATTATTATTACACGAATAATAATTTTCGTTTTAGTCGGAGTGAGTCTATTAAAAAAAAAATACCATCTATTACATACAATTTTAAAATAAATGTATTAATTTACTTTTGTATTTTATCGAAACTTTTTTTTGATTCATTTGAATCGATAAGGCTTCTCGAGGATATAGATGCACTTGTTTGTGTTGATGATTGTACAGGATTATTTATACTTGAGAACTTTGATAGTGATGGAAATGAAATACTACTTTCTCGCAGTAGCATGTCATTCTTTGTTTGTTGTTCATTAAGTATCGGTTCCACCTAATACACAAGCAAAGATAATTTAATAAGAGATTCAAAAAGCAATTCATTTTCACAATCACTACCTTAGCCTTTGAAACGTGTGTTCGTCGTGGTACAAAAACAATTCGTGGTATTTTGTCTTGGTCTTTAACTTCCGATGTCATTATATCACTGCCTATAGTATACATATACGAATTATATCGATAATATGTATGTACTGAAGGTAAGCGTTCAGATCCGAGTTCACTCTCAAAATTCGGACTCTGGTTCGTTCTCTTGGATTGAATGCGAACTTGGTCCTAAAGTGTGAATGACGATATCGTCCAGAGTGCAGTCATCTTCAGTTTACCGATAAAAGCAAGACTCTCAATGTGGGTGGGTGATGGGTGGGCTAGCCCCTCCTACTTTTTACACCGTATCTGCAAAAATTTTGAGTTATTTCTGAAAAACTATCTGACAAATTTTAGCAGTCAGCTATTTACCTAGTTTTTCTCACAGACAGTCTGCGTTGGAGTGTCTGGGAAAGTTTTCGCCCCTCCCATTCCCAAAAATTATCGAGAGCCTTGGATAAAAGGAAGTGGATATGAAGCAAAAAGAAGGATTTCATTTCATGGATAGATATATTAGATCTACACTTTAATTTTAAAAGTAAAGTTAAAGTGTCACATCTAACTGTCCTCAAAAAGTATTCGTGAACTTTTTCCGTACCATTATTGTGATATTTTAAAGAAACAATTTCTAACAAAAATAGGGAGAAATCAAATTCAGCAGAGATGGAACTAGACTGATCCCAATACAGAGGTGTAAATTACTCTGATCAATTTATAAATATTAAAGTGATGAACCAATTGCTACCGAGCAATAGAAAATTTATGGTTTTAAGGCTTCTATTAGAAAAAGAGTAGTTCTCTAGTAAGGTTTTCTGTCATGGTCATCAGCACTAGAGCACGGCAAGTCTAGCTCTAGTTCAGAACTGATTAACTGTTTCAACAATTCACTTTGAGCTAGCTGAACTGTTTCAATAGTTCAGTTCTATGAACTGATCCTATGGTGTCCGAAGTCTATCACATAAAGACACCCATAGACCCCATGGGCCATCATATAGAGCTGCTCATAAATCCTCATGGGCTATCATATAGAGGTACTAATAGATCCTCACAGGTCATGATACGGATGCAACAGTAGGAATGGTCATTTACCTTATTTTAAAATTAAGTGTTAAATGAAGAAAATTAATGTGAATGGCCACTCCTATTATAAATTGTTCAATCGATGCAACTGATTACCGTTTAATAGATTAATGGGTCGGACCGGGTTACCATTGTACCCTTAGGCCATGAGAACTCACAGGTCCTTTATATGATAGCCAATGAGGATCTTTGATTTACCTCTATATGATAGTCCATGAGAATCTATGGACAGCCCCATATGATTGGGCATGGGACCTATGGCATCAGTTCATAGAGCTGAACTGTTTGTTTTTGAAAAGTTCAGTTCATTTACAGTGAACTGTTTAAAAAGTTCGGTTCGCTCAAAAGAGCTGTTCGAACAGTTCAGTTCGTTCGAAACGAACTGTTGTAATAGTTCTTTAGTTTGTTTGAATAGAGTTTATGAACATGAGCTTGTCGACCTCTAATCAGCACACACAACATGATATTGTTCGTGGTATATAAAAGAGGACTTCTCTTAGCCACTAGTCCGGTATAGATAACACTGTGTTTTATTCTTACGCTAGTGGTCAAAGTCGTTGCCGAAATCTGAAGTGATAAAAGCGTTTTTATTTCAATCAATCAGACTTCGGCGATGATTTTGTCCATTATTGTGAGATATATTCACCATTCAGAAATTAGAAATTCAATAGAATTTTACTAGTAGTTCGAGTAATTCAACATCAAATAAAATTCTTTCAAATTTTATGCGGTTGGTGGAATTCAAGAAATTTAACTGAATGATGATTTTTGCTCCTAATCTCATCTTTACTAATTACGAGGCATGGAATTTACAGAATTTAACGGGAAGGAGAGCTCTATTGAATTGCTGTTGTCTAGATCGTGGATATTGCTGTAAATAGTAGCATGTTTTGTGCTGACAAGAGTAGAGCAAAATCTTGTTTGTACAGTACCTCTTTCCTAATGGAAATCTCAAGTTCACATATATTCTATTGTTTGTTAGCAATCAGTTCGTTTCTTTCATAGCTGTAAATCAATTAAAATAATATATACATGTATGTTGTGAAAAATCTAGTTGTATTTCTATTCAATTTAATTTCTCTCTGTTTGTTAGAAATTGTTTCTGTAAGATAAAATGATAATACTAGTGAGGAGTTCACAAATAGTTTTCGAGAACAGCTGGAGATGACATTTTAATTAACTTTTACATTAAAGTTACCGTGCCAATCTTATCGATGATCGCTCATATACCTCATGAAACGCTCGAACAGTTATATGAATATTTGGTACTATGCAAACCTATTAGATGGTTTCCAAATCTAAGGTCGAACTCGAACAAACCCGAACTGTTGGGTCCATTTCGTGCCTGATTGATAAACCTACGATCAAAACTCTTGATAGTTTTAGGAAATGAGAGGGATTAAAACTTTTTTGCAGACACTATCTAACACTTTTTTCAAATACAATAATTGAAAAGACAAATAGATAAGGAAATGATGTAAGAAATAAGGAATTATTTTAAGCAAAAACAATATAATAGTTTTTCAAATGTTAAATTTACTTGAACTTCTCTTGTTTGACATCTAATTTCATATCTAAAGCAAAGTTTGCCAAACCTTACTAACCAGTACAGAATTAGAGACAATATCTCAGGGAATGAAAAATTTTTGGTGCGGAAGGCGGCTGCGCTCATGTTGGATAATCATTAATGAAACGATTGGTAAGCTTAATTTAAAAAACTACAATTGGTTACACCTTCGTTTTACAAAAAGATAACTCGACTTACTGATACAAGCGTCAAGTTTTACTAAGGCTTGGCTCCAGATTCTATGTAAGTCCTAGCCTGTCCGCAACATTTACGAGAACAAGACTGCCTAGTGAACCTAACAGAAATCGCAAACTGTCTGTCAGAATCGACAGAAGCATGATACGTTCTGTTAAGTTTGGCAGACCTACATTGTCTGCTACATCTAATAGAACTATAGGTTGTTTCGTAGATTTAAGACAAACCGTAGATTGAGTGTGAAATTTACTAGGTCTAGTCCGTCTGTCGAAAGTCAGAGGCTGCCAAAAAAAAGATTTGGCAATTAGGCAATCAGAAAATTCTCGCAGTCATATCCAAAAAGGGCGGGAAAGACGACGAAAACTGGTCGACCCCATGTCCTCCCATATCAAAAGTCATACCTATGGTTAATCAATAGTATTCTAACTTGATTGAGAAAGAATGAAGCAAAATTTACTGTTGCTTGCAATATTCTAACTTCAATAATGATTTGTGAAGTCTTAAAAAATTTTTCATTGTGAATTATTTAATAAAACTATGCTAAATAATATTCACACATAATTATTTCTCACTCTTATCACGTCTGTGATGCTTATTTTTATTATTTACTTTTTGGCTTCACGTGCTCATTATACAGAAAAATTAAAAAAAGACTCCTAGTGGCATTCCACATTCTTATTAACAATTTCGCATTGCAATAAGCTTCATTATCAACCTAATTTAATAGAATCCAGACAAAATTGAAAAAAATCTGCTAGAGAAGAAAAAAATAAAATCAATGACGCAAAATAAAATAGGAATCGAAAATAAAGGGTCACAAGTTCTTTCATATATAGAATGAAATAATTATTTGGTGACAATAAAATTCTTACAATGCACCATTGATGATTGTTGTTTACTGACGTTGTGCTGTAATTCTCAGTATCAATTTCACAGAGTATCGAATGATTTTTTTTCTAATAGAAACACAGTAAAATAATGTTCATATGATAATAGATAGAATTTCTGGATAAGAGTTGCTCTATATGATTTATTTTAGATATATTAATGACATATTGGTAGCCATATTATTATTTGCTTTTCAGATACATTCAGCTAGACTTTCATCATTTGATTAATCATTTTTACTGTTAGCTAATTACAAACAACTAATGAATCGATGTGTTAAACACACAGGTTTCATCTGATATACAAGATTATTAATTGAAGAATTGGATCATATATGTCCCTGAAAAAATATCCTCTCATTAATGTCCACGCTGATTGGTCCTTTGAAAAAGTATCTTTTAATAATTGTCCTATTGATATATTGTCCTCGACAATGTTGTCCATAGAAAAAATGTCCCTTTATATGCACATGTCATTTCAAGTAAAAACATCGATAAATTCTGAGGATGATATTGTTGAAACGTTTTTTATTCTATACATGTTTGATCTTGTTTTTCACTTGCAACAAGAAAGAGCAATTCAATTAATAAATCTTTTTTCATTATTAAACTATTAGGAAAACGAGCATATAATTCTTTGATATGTTGTTCAGCACGTCGTGCATTTTTGAGTGGAAGGATATTTAATCTGCGGACATCTCTTCTAAGACGTTTTATTTAGGGACATTTTTTTACAAGAACATTTTCTCAGGGACATATATCACCGTTACCTCATTGAATACTAACTTTTTATACTATCTAAATTTTAGCAACACAAGTAGATATGAATAAATTAATTTTGTTTTTATTGAAGAATACAGTATTTTCACAGATGTTTTTAGTAGAACAGATTCCAAAAGATATTTTATTTCTCAACTATTTTAATAATTGATAACGTCAAGTTTTCTTTATTTATTCATAACATTTTCTGTTCGTATATTTATATTGCACGATACTGTATCTTATTGTATTATATGCATTTCTTTTCTCTCATTCGAATAAATTTCAATTGTACACTCTTTGAGAATCTATTATATAAATAAAAGAGAAATCTATAGAAATATGCAGGAACTTAATAGTATTACTCTGTTTAATTGGCGTGTGATAATCGAGTCAGATAAGACGTCGAAATAAGGTTGACAAATTAAATCTAATTTTAAGAACTTTTATATTTTATAATTATTCTTTGTTTGTTTTTGTGAATGTAATTTATAGAAAGTATACTCATCATTCTCTGGTGAATAATATGGAACCATGAAAATTTGAGGCCACAGCTAAAATCAATATGATTTTTATTTTCAAAAAAAAGATTAAAAAAAACATTTTAATAAAGAAATAAATTTAGTATATTAAATGGACTGTTCATGATTATCATCATTATTTTTTCTAGATGAACTCAGTTATTATTGAAAATATATTTCATTCTTAAAATAAATTGAGAACATTTTTCTTCTGATATTTTATCGTACATCTGCTTGATTTGAACCATAAAAATTTGTAAAAGGTAGGTTAAAAACACTATGTCATCTTATATAATACATACAAACAAAAATGCATGGAAAAAATATGAATACATCTATTTCTTAATGGCATAAGTGCAAATGAATAAATGAAAAAATTATATTTTTATCATATTCAGAACATGACTTTTAATTCTTTCTCTCATATCGTTTCTAAAGAAAACATTTTCTGAAGCATAATTTGTGCGCTTATTCAAGTGTACTAAAATATCATGCTTCTTTTTTTTTTCATGCAATACATTTGGAAAATGTTTCATTTATAAAAAATTGACATTTAGATAAAACTAGCTATTCTTGTTATTAGAATAGGAAATCATGTCTATTATAAGTGTATTAGCTATCATTCAACAATATCTAACTGTTACATTAGGTGTTCTTCTTGTCA
>JAJEKB010021317.1:0-25008 GCA_022393335.1 Macrotrachela quadricornifera
ATGAAATGGGAAAGACAAAGTCGGATTCCGACAAGAGACCGTTTTGTTCTCTTACACGTCCTCCTCCTTTTTTGAAAAATGTTCTTAATACGCGAAATTTCGACATTATCCTTGGGCAAATACAGAGTATCTTGGAAAATATTGAAATATCATAGATTGTAGAAAATTTGATGCTCTATCTAACTACGTGTAAGATATTTTGTTACATTGCGAAGTAGTTACTTTCCACAATGTTTTTGGAACTAATTGAAAATGATATTTCTCGACTTTTTTTAGTATTTTTGGACATAAGATGTTTTGAGTATAACTTACTCGCACCAAAACATTTTGAGCTGAAAATTTTATTGATAATGTATCTCATTGAGCTCTATTTGCGGCCCAAATTTCATTCATTTTGAAGAAACTTTTCAAAGCCATCGATGTCTTTTCTCTAAGCCTTTAATACGAAGAGAAGGCATGTGGACTAGCACTTTTGGATTGCCACAAATAATTTTTTTTATTATTTAGATTTGGTCCCACAACTGGTTCACATATAAGTATATATGAATGTGTAAAGAATAGAATTAATTTTTTTTGTTATTTAGATTTGCTTTTACAGCTGGTACACATGGAAATATGAATTTATACCAAATAAAATTATAATTTTTGTTATTTAGATTTCCTTTCACAGCTGGTTCACATTCAAGTATATAAGATGTGTTGAATTTAAAAGTCGAACAAAATTTATTCTTCTTTGATACTTTTATCAGAGAACGTTACATGACGCAGGTCCTGTATGATGTGTATCGTTCTGCAGTACACTTAAGCAGATAAGCGTACAATTACCGTCTCGAGTTAGGAGAACAAAATAGCACTTAACATAGTTCATATTAGAGAAGAGCAAGATTCAGAGAGCTTTTCTGATGCTAAAGTCCAGAGTAAGGAAAAAACTTACCTTGTACTTATCTTCTGTGGCACTGTTTTGCTCGTTATCGTTTCTATAACTTTCCAAGTAAAGTAGTATTAAGGAAGAGTGAGGTAAAAATTCGAAAGAGTAATGTAAGGATAGAAATTTTACAAGTTAAAATGGGATAAAGATATATATGTTGGATGGCAATGTAAGGTAAGATAAAACTAATTTCTAGTTACGGAAGAGAATATCAAAAAAGTTCATTTGAGTTTATATACCATAAGTCATCTAACTGATCATGATCTAATGAAAGCCTAGTGTAAAGGTAAAATTGACTCTGATTTTTTATTCATTGCTAGTAATATTTGGAAGAGTAAAAACGAAAACAGCAATTATTGCCACGACAAGAAACGTTATTTAGATTAATTAAGTTGATATTTGTGCAAATTTGAACATCCTTAACCTTACGTCTAATTAATAACATACTGTTTATTTCTTCAAACGAAATATCCAAGAATAAACAATTAAAAGAAAAGTTATTCTTCCTCGCTGTTAACAAATTTTGTTGATTATATTGTGAATTCAATATCTATCTCGTTTTGCTGTTATTGTTTTCCTTAAATTATCGGTGGGAACTTTTTTTGCATTTTATTTCTACGGAAAACTTGCCATACGTTTTATGTAACTATCGTCGTCAAAAATACAAACGAAAAGAT
This sequence comes from Macrotrachela quadricornifera, assembly GCA_022393335.1. Classification (NCBI taxonomy): domain Eukaryota; kingdom Metazoa; phylum Rotifera; class Eurotatoria; order Philodinida; family Philodinidae; genus Macrotrachela; species Macrotrachela quadricornifera. The sequence continues at coordinate 1,606 of JAJEKB010021317.1, forward strand.
GTTCCTATAGCCAAATGCAGGAGGCAGAATAAGACAATCATCCTGTGACGTTCTCTGATTTTTACATGGTTTCATAGAGCTCGTCGAGCTCTACAAAATTTTATACATTAGAAGTTTTCGAAAAATGATTTATAATCTATGAAAAAAGTGCCATTTTTATACGACAAGAAATATTCAGTTTTTCCAGTAAATTCAGCTTTTTTCCTATAGTATATAAGGTAAGCAGTTTGGAATTATGCTCACTCGATGTAGTTTTTCAGTTTACATCTAATAGTATAGATTTTCAAGTATTCATATGTGACATGTTCAAACAGCTGTTTAGTCTAAGAAGGCACTTTCTTAAGAACGATGCCAAATATTACGGAATTTCGTTTTTTTGTACTGTAATATGCGTATCTTATTAATGATAAAAGAAAACTCTGGAATTTTTACTGTAGATAGATATCATTTAGGCCTACCGTCAGTGAAAACTTCACTGATTTCCGTTGACCGAGTGTTGAACCATTGTAGAACTGCTGACTGTTACGGAATTTCATCTATTTTTGACGTTTTAAAAGGAAAGGTCTAAGTATTTAGAATTTCAAAAATATCATTATAAAAATATATCGTTTGCCTAATCTATAAGTAGTATGACGAAAGTTGTACCGCTCGGATAATTAAGGTTTATTTCCATGACGAAAACATATGAAAACTGATGACCATTTTTTAGTTAAAAATCACAATTCTTTAGTAGAATTCGTCAATAAATATCATTTTTCGATATATAACGAAAGAAAGAAAGAGTTTGCAACACGCTTGATAATCTGTTGGTAGTGTAGTTTTGATTACAAGGGCACTTTATTTTCATGAGTCCAAAAATCCCCCCATGCGACGGTAACTGTTAGCTGGCCATGCCCTTCAAAAAAACCGGTTTGACTATGCCAAAAACTATCAACTTTTACTAGTTTCAACATTTATCTTATCATTTTATTTTCATAACGATAGAGAAAAAAGTTATGTATCCGTTGGAAAAGATATTTTGTAGTTGTTGAGAAAATTCATTTTTTCTATATTAATAAGTAAATATGAGAAAAGTAGAATAGTATGTTGAGATTTTGAATATAAATATTTGATTTCTATATAAAATAAATATCATATTCGAATTTAACACATAAAAATACACAGAAAACTATACGTCATCGTAAAATAACTCTCAACCAAAGGAGGTGGTCAAAAAGCATGGATTTTTTCTTTACTCTAGAAATAGTATAAAATCAAAGTACTTGCCGAGTAGATCACGAATCCGATGTCTGTTTGTCAAGATCTGAACCCATTTTTTACAGGTGTGTTCTCTAGTGTCAAGTGCTCCAGTCGGATTTATGTGTAGATATTCGACACTGGAAAACGTCTATATAACGAGGGATCAGATCTCGACAAACGAATGTCGGATTTGTGATCTACTCGGCAAGTACTTTGATTTTATACTATTTCTAGAGTAAGGAAAAAATCCATGCTTTTTGACCACCTTCCTTTGGTTGAGAATTATTTTACGATGACGTATAGTTTTCTGTGTATTTTTATGTGTTAAATTCGAATATGATGTTTATTTTATATAGAAATCAAATATTTATATTCAAAATCTCAACATACTATCCTATTTTTCTCATATTTACTTATTAATATAGAAAAAATGAATTTTCTCAACAACAACAAAATTTCTTTTCCAACGGATACATAACTTTTTTCTCTATCGTTATGAAAATAAAATGATAAGATAAATGTTGAAACTAGTAAAAGTTGATAGTTTTTTGGCATAGTCAAACCGGTTTTTTTAAAGAAGTGTCTTCTTAGACTAAACAGCTGTTTAAACATGTCACGTATGAATACTTGAAAATCTATGCTTATAATTCTATAGGGAAAAACCGAATATTTCTTGTCATATAAAAATGGCAATTTTTTTCATAGATTATAAATCATTTTTCGAAAATTTTTACATAAAATGATCTAAAAATTTTTAATATATACAATTTTGTAGAGCTCGACGAGCTCTATAGAACCATGTAAAAATATCAAAGAAAAATAATTCTTGATCGATTTTTAAATTTGGCGCAACCTATGAATATATGAAAAATAGTTTCATTTTATTTATTTTTTATTTAGACTTGGTCGAGCAACTGATTCACATGTACGTATGAATTTATAAAAATAATAAAATTATTATTATTTTTTTTCAACTTAATCCAACAACAAATCTAGTCGTACGTAGATGTTTATAAAATTGAATTAATGTGTTGACAGAGCGAGGAGGAAGGATGAGGTGATACTAAGAAAGGACCATCAATTAATTGTAGTTAACCGCCCGATTTTCCACTAGTCTGAATGGTATGGCTTACGCTTTCTCAACGTGTTGTCGTCGTAAATAAAGGTAGTATCTCGATATATACACGTTTTCTGAGAAAGTATTTATATAGAAAGAAAGATAAAAATTTTTACTTCGCATGGTGGACTACTTCAAACGAGTGTCTTTGCGGATTGATTGACAAATTGCTCGTTGTTGTTATCTCTCAATGAAAAAAACGAAATTTATCAGAGGAATTGCTAATGTATATGCCATATGAAAGTTAGAACTTCGATATGGCGGGGTTATCGAAGTTGTTTGAACGAAGTGGAACACTTAAATTATTGGTCATTTGAATATTCTTATTAAACGTGATAGTGACAGTTAATTTTTTTACTAAGCAACAGACACTTATTTGATCAAAAAATTAACAATCTACAAAGTATTAAGAATAATTGAAACTATATAACATGTTAACTTTGCGCTATTTATTAATTCAATTGTTTTAACATAACGTTCTGACGTGAATAATGGATTATTTGATGAATTATTTTTGTTTCATAATATTTCACTATTAAACTTATCTTTTCAACTCGTATTATCGATAACCGTAGTTGTTGTAGAAAAACATAGTTGGAGCCGGCGTTGTACTTATCATTGATAAAAATATTTCGGTTTGTTTTTTTAAAACATTTAAATTTTCTTATCATTCGTGGAAATAGTGTAGATAAAGCCATCAGAGATGAAATCGGTTCGTGCTGTTTTCGAATCAAACCAAGTTAAAACTTATGACAAAATAACGAATGTATAGACTAGATATGCACTAGCCCCAGTTAACTGGCATTAGTGCATACCTAGTACCGAGTATTCTAAGTCATGACTAATTTATAAACGCATATAAGTTTCTCATTTAACAAAATTAATCCAAAATTTTTTTCTATTTGAAAGAGAATTGGTAAGTTTTTACTATTAAAGACCAAGTTCATCAACACTATAGGAACGGTTGCACTATTGACTATAATATAAAAACTAGACCTTTTGCAGTATTGGAAAGAAGATGTGCCTTTTTTATCGATCTTTACTCGAATTTTTCTTAGATTTTATAAACACGTGCTTTGATATATTCTTAAGGAAAAGAATGCAAAAAGTCGTCAGTTTTCTGTCAAAATTTGTCACGCGACTATGAAAAATTCTACGGAACGTATTAAAATTTTGGCAAAAAGTCGACACCTTTCCAGGGTTTGACAGGAGAAAGACTCCTAATCATCAACTCTACCTATAAAGTTCATAAGAAGGGGAAAATTTTGAGTAAATATTAATGAAAAATGACAGTGTTCTTTTCAATACCACAAAAAGTCTAGTTTTTATCTTGTAATCAAAAGTGCTGCCTTTTCTACAATGTTGGTGAACTTGATTTATAAAAGTAAAACCTTATTAGTTTTCTTTTGAATAAAGAATAGTTTTGAGTTGACAGTCATCAATAGTGAGGTTAGATGCATTTATACGTCGTTCATGGCGTGTTGGATACACGTTACACTAGAGTATCTGTTTTAAATGAAATTGGTTCGCATTCTTTCTTAAGTGAATTAGAAATGCTCCAATTCCAGCCTTAACCAGAAATAATTCTAATTAAAGTCTTGGTTTGAAATTATTTCAAATTGATTATAATTGGAACTGGAATTGATTGAACTTGGGATTGAAATAGTGTTGCCAAATACTAAACTTGAAAATCCGGAGAACTCGGGAATATTTTTCTGAAATTCGAAAAAATTCGGAAAGATTTTTCAGTATTAGTTTTTTCAGAAATTTTAATTCTTCTAACCATTTAGACCTGAATATTCCTTCTTTTTCTCTTATTTATCTTTTTTTGTTTTGTATTAGTTGCAGTGACACTGACTTGTACTCGGAAAAGCCAGAAGATCTGGCAACACTGGAAGGAACTAAAATTTTAGCAGGAAGCCTATAATTTTGGGGTAGGAAAGCTCCTTTCTGTTCTCTAATGGAGACCCCTGGCGGTACCATTTAGAAATATTTTATGTGTGATATATACACAAAAATTTCTACCTCATCAGACGAATATGTGCATCGCTAGTCCTTCAAGAAACATTCATAATGCATATGGATATTATCTATCATGGATGAATTAACTATGTGAGTTTTTTAGAGAAAAAAATGATGTATAGAGTGTTCCATAAGTTCTTAGACAAAGAAAAATTTGAATATCTCCAGTACCACTTGACCAAATGGACTCAGTTTTTTATCAAGATTAAAGGCATGTTTATACTTCAAATCCATACGGACTAGATCAGTGAGAACCTTTGTTAAACATTACTATTGACTTGAACAAGAAAATTTTACTGTTTCATAGATAAGAGAAAAAACAATATATTTAGCAAAGGTTCTCATTAATCTTGTCTGTACGAATAGGAAATATGAACATGCGTCTATCCTTGAGAAAAAAAATTAGCTAGGTTGCTCGGACCATAATGCAGATATTCAATTTTCTTTTCAATAGAGTGACTTTTTCATTATCCTGTATATTATTTTATTTTCTATGTTTGAAAAATCAAAATTTACTCGTTGAATCCAATAGTAATATTTAACAAAGGTTCTTACCCACCTTGCACTTATCGATTGAGAGTGTAAACATGCCTGTAGCCTAAGTAAAAAATGAGCCTGTTCGATCGAGTGATATTAGAGATATTCAAATTTTTCTTCGTCTAAAGACTTACGGGACATTCTATATAACTGGTTTCGACAGTCTCTGCTGGCTTTGAAATCTTCCCAATATTATCTTTTATTTTTCCTCTATTTATAGAAGTCTTTTAACATGAATAAAAATCATTGATAAGACATAATTATGAACAAGATTCAACTTCTTGGTGTTCTAATCATATCCGTATGTTTATTATTAATTTTCTCAATGACTTTTCTCGAAACATCTTCGCGATTTTATGTCACTAATAGAACTCGATTACCGGTTCGTCCAAATCCACCGAATAATACCTATACCTCCTGTTTGCTTGATGTACAACGTACATTTACCACTATGTCGCTACCGTGGTTTATTACTTTTGGGACAGCTGTCATGTATTATCGGTTCAATAATTTTGTTTCTCATGATATGGATATTGGCGTCTTTATTGATGACTTGCAAAAGGCAAACATAACAGATATCGAGTTTGTGTCGACTATTCAGAAGTACAGTTTCAACTTGCTTTATACATATGGTAATAGAACACATGGACTAGAGTGGGTACTTGAATGTCCTCGTTCTAAATTGCATTTGGACGTTTTTGTCTTCTATCATGCTAATTCAATGAATAACGAGACATTTGCATGGTGGACAGCTTCGTATCTTGGATTATGTGACGAAATGCGCTATCGTAAATGTCGGTGGTGGTTTTCAGATTTCCAACTAGATACTTTTGAAATGTACGAACAGCAATTTCATATAGTTCCCAAAAAATTCTTAGTTGAGCAGTATGGACCTCAATGGATGATACCAAAGAAATACGACTATTTCGAATCACTTAAATTTCTGCCAAATTTAATCGACGAACATTGAAATTAGTATGATTAAAAGAAAATACACTAATATATATTGTTGCGTATCTATTTGTTACCAAGTTAAATATGAAGAATTTTATAGACTGTAACAATTTATAAAGTTTTCTATAATGTTATGTGGTATCTTTGTGTCATTGAATAAAACGTTGAATAGCAAAGAAAAAAACAGTTTTACAATATGTATTAAGTCTTTTTGGTGGGCATATTTTTGCCAAAGCTCTACCTTTCTCCATCAATTTCACTATAAATTATATGGCGGTAGGTTTTAAGTTTATTGTGATTATATTGCTTGTCTTATTTTCTCGTGTTGTTTCGTCGATAATATTGATTTTGTCGAGCAAAATCTGTATGCACATAATATAGTTAACGCAAAATATAGAAGAAAGAAATCTTAGATTTTCGTTTTTTCTTATTATCACTAAAAGAACGAAATATTTCATTACCGAAAGTGTAAGTCTACTGGTTGTGAAAGGAGGTCAAATTTGACTGCACATTCGTCCTGGCTCATATGCAGTTACTGTTAGTCTTATAGAGTAAGAGCAGATATAAACAAGATCGTTCGATGTGTCTTTGTCTAGATTCTCTTAAACTACCATACTTTTCGATACCACATGATAACTGATCAACTTCTCTTCAGGGAAGCAATGCCGCGGATGTCTGTGAGAGAAAATCTCCTCATATCACGTTATTAATCCTTCCAAGGAACAATATTGTTAAAAAAAGAAATGACCGTACTATCATTTGAAAGCACATAGAAGACCAGTTCTATTTTGCTCTTGTGGAAAGCAAGAATATTGTGATACGGATCATTCTCTAACTATGAGATTAATACAATTCCATTTTTTGTTTATTTTTTCAAAAGTAGAAGAACATTGTATGTTCTACTCCATTATTGGCAATAATCATCGTTGATATGGCGTCCGACACAGAACTTGGTGCAGAAAGAGTGGAAAAGAACACGCTGTTGTCTGACATGGCATCACCATCAAAAGAGATATCTGATGATACTTCTCATCGACTGGCATTTCGAGCTATGATTCTCTTCCAAGTCCTTGCCTGCGGTTCCTACTCCATCCTGATACATCTCTGCGAACGTGATGGCGCATTTATGTTTTCTTCTACCACAATGAATTTAGTTCTCGAACTCGTCAAACTCGTCTTCTCACTCATTGCTTTCTTTTGCTCATCGCCAGAGACCTTGTCGTCGATTCTTGCAAATAAATCATGGCTACGACATTCATTACTCTACTCAATACCCGGTCTACTCTACTTTATAAATAATAATCTCGCTGTTCATATGCAACTATATATGGATCCGGCATCGTATCAAATTCTATCGAATTTCAAGATTGCTACAACAGCCATTTTGTATCGACTAATCATTAAAAACAAACTCTCACGACAGCAATGGTTCGCCGTGACTTTACTGTTCTTTGGTGGTCTCTTCTACAGCCTAGGTATTGTCACTATGAGAAATCGACCGAGACGCTACTAAGTGATGTCGCCATTAAAGAGGGAAGATGACATCAACACTCTGTGATTGAACAATTGTGCTACTTTCAACAAAATATTTTCAGATCTCACTTTTCTTCGAATACTGTTTGGTTAAATTCACTTTCATTGTTAAGTTTGTTGAATTTTCTTTTCATAATCTGAGCATATTCGAATTTTTAGAAGCTAATCAGGATCCGAACACTTTCTTAATTCGAGTTCAAAAACAAATCTAATTTTCGAAAGTACACACTACTAGTAAGTAAAGGATAAAAGATAAAGTTTTTCTGAATTATAATTATAGTTTAAAATTAGAAGTGTAATCGCAGAACATCTAAAAAAAATGCTAATTTCCACTTTATTTTCTGTTAATTCTTAACTTTAAGGTCGATTATATCAAATCTGAAATCGAAGTATTATTTTTGTAATTTGAGTGATTCTATTCGCCATGATGACAACAATATTTAATGCGATTGTATTTTTATTGCACGAATGATAAAAGACTAACCTGGCACTGCTATATTTTTATAAAGCTATCAGATTGCAGTGATATTTTAATTGTCAAACTAAAAAACTAGTTTGGTGGCACTAGAAACAGCTATTATTTTGAGTCGTTAATGAACGTTATCCAAGGTCAGTTTTAATTAGTGACGAATTGTGGAACTCATTCGAACTATTGTGTCGATTGAATGCTAAGTCAATTGCTTATGTGACAGAATAATGTGAAGGCGACCTTCAATATTGAGATTAACAAATGTTTGATAACATAAATATTAACCGTTCATAATTGTCTGAAGATAGATAATAGAGAAGCAGATAAAAGCGTGTTGATTTCATTTTCAGCCAGTTAGTATCTCTCCTATATAACTGAACAACTCGTTACTGTTTTTCTCTTAAACGAAAGATTAGCTACCACAAGTTGCAAAGTTTTGCGTCGCTTTTTGTTTGTCAGGGAGTCAAGCATAATTTTTCCTTTTATTACGTTCAGATGATAAATTTTAAAATAAATGTGTAGCCTCTAAATTTTCTAAGATACGAATGAGTTTTGACTGAAAATGACGTTTCTCTACTATTCGCATCCTATTTACATTACAATTTTTCTTTAATGTGTTTTAAGGTACGACAGAAAGTTTCACGATGGTGTCTCTAGACAATACGAACAAAATGTACATTCGTCCATTGGGATTTTCGATGATCTTCATCTATTGTACGCTCAGTGGTCTAGCGGGTGTGTTCAATGAATGGATCTACAAAAAGCACTATTCAATATCTCTTCATCTGCAGAACATTTATCTCTATACATATGGATCGCTGTTCAATTTGGTATCAACTATTGGATTATCAGTGTTCACCTCTCAATCCCATAATTCGATAAATCTGTTCAAAGGATTTTCTATCTATACATGGTTAGTGATTGCAACGCAAGCTCTCAATGGTCTTTTTATGTCAATAGTGATCAAACATACATCAAACATTATTCGTCTATTCATCATCTCTTGTTCATTAATCGTGACGACTGTATTATCACTTGTTCTCTTTCATCTTACATTGAATTTTTGTTTTTTTATTTCGTTTATAGCGATGATGTGTGCTGTCTGGCTTTACTATACCAATTGAGAATATTGTTGTTGTTGTAGTATCTATCTATGTATTCATTTAGTTTCTTATATTTTCAACGAAAAGATGACATTATTTTAGAAGTCCACATATATAATAATATGAAGTTCAATTTATTAATGGACATTAGTATTGATATTATAATTAATATAAAAAGAAATAAAATGTGTTTTCTATGAAACACTATCAATTTATGGTTCATCAATCTAATAACAACTTTTGTGATAGAAGGCAAATATAATGAGATTTTTGAGTTCTGGTAAACCGAAAAAAATTTCTTGTCTTACAAGATAACATTCGTTGTTACGATTTGCTTGATCCTCGACTGAAACTCATTCTATTCAGTTTGAAAACTACTGTGAAATAAGTCGTTGATGTGTGAGATATTACAGATCTTGCCATACCATTTGATTATAACTAAACGTCGGTAAAATTAACGACAGATTCGACTTTTTTCAGCGAATATTCGCTTATTTAGCTGTACCAAAGCAATTCATCAGTGTATATTATACAGCTCGACGAGCTCTATTCAATGGTACAATCAGATTTTCCATAGGCCAAAGTGTGACTCAGAAAACCTCAAAATCCTATATTTTCTTAACCCTTTCGTTACGGGACCCGTATATATACGGGTTGCACTTTTTCTTAGAATGCTTTCTATGACATTCATGATTTTTTCCATTTTCGCAGAGTTCTGTATGAATACGACTTTTTACTTGCCATCTTATCCGATGTTTTTTTTTCGTGCACTTGTTCTGGTTAACCTTAGAGAAGTCATACTTAGCAGCGTAACTACAATTGTCCAATCAAGCTGAGCTCTGTTGGAGCAAAATGCCTTCATTCATAAAAAAAAAACTAAGAATTTACTTCTTAAACAAAGCGCGTCATTCTTGAGATGTCTGCTAGGATACTGCTGCATCGGCGATGCCAATATTTGTACGCTAATATTATCTTGCTTTATTCTAGTTGTAAACTAAGCAACCGCAGGTTAAAGTAGAGTAAGACTGTCATGTTAGGTTTCAATATTTAGGCCGGTCCTATAAGTGGTCTCAGATTATCGGAATCAACGAGTCATTACATAGTACTACCATGCACGTACATATCCTATTCTTTCAAGATTTGACAAAAACTAAATATTTTTTGAGAGTAGAAAAAACTCCGTAACGAAAGGATTAATAAAATTCTGGCAGCATATTTGAGTAACAGCAATCCATATTCACTGTGTCAATTCTGAAAATACTTGTGTCCGATGAACTCGATGAGCTCTATCCAGTAGTATACTTAAATCTTCGATAGCTCAATGTTTGATTTTTGGACTGATTGATGGCCTCAGAGAAAATCGGAAGATCATACTTTGAGTCATCGAAGATTTGAGTATACCACTGGATAGAGTTTATCGGGTTGCATCGGACACAAGTATTTTCAAAATTGACACCGTGAATATGGATAGCTATTACTCGAATATGCTGCCAGAATTTTATTAAGAAAATATAGTATTTTGAGATTTTCTGAGTCACACTTTGGCTTATGAAAAATTTGATTGTACCATTGGATAGAGCTCGTCGAGTTGTTTAAGACACACTAATGAATTGCCGTAGTACAGGTAAATAAGCGAATGTTCGCTGAAAAAAGTCGAATCTTCCACGGAAAAATTTTTCAACAAATACCGCGGTTATTGCAAACCACAGAAATCAGACCTTTTATTAGGTTATTTCATACCGTCCAAAACCTCAATATCTTCAAATCGTGGTAATCACGATGCCGGACGGGTTTGGTTGGAGTGAGCACCCATCGGGTTGGGCTGCTCTTGGGTTGACCCTAGCCCAAGCCAGCGGATTGGGCTGACTATTTCAAGAATCGCAACCATAACCCACCCACCAAAACTAGGAGGTAGATTTTAATGGGTCACCCGAGGGTTACCCATGGGTTAACTCGTGAAATTAACTATATCTCTAAAAAAGTAGTAAAATAAAAGTTTGTTGATCAAAGATGTCGTTCTGATACAACAGATGTCATCCATTATTGACTTTATACTTATTGGTTGGTCGGAAGAACGAAAACCGATCATCGAATGTAGCATACATTTAACTCGTTTAATCTCTTTTTAACAAAAAAACTGAAAATGAACCAGAATCGCAAGATAAAAATCCTTTACCGTGGTGGAAAAAATACAACAATGGTTTACGAAACCTATCTGTAATTCCAAGACGTACATTTTCTATTACAGCAACATCTGCATCAGTTGAACGTCAATTCAGGACCGCAGGTGTTATTTTTAATGATCGACGAGCATGCCTATCAAATGAAAATTTGGAAAGTATTATTTTAATTTGACCAATTGAAAATCAAGATAAAAATAACGTCGGTATATTAGAATAGTACTCATTTGATATAAGGCTTTGCTAATATTTCCTTTTCTTTTCATTATTGTACTATTTTTCTATTTCAAACCAATTTCTTTTTATAACCAAGTGTGTATAAAAATTAAACATCAGATTTTATTTCTTCTTCCGTTACAGACAAATTTATTTTGTTTATTTCTCTTGTTGTTTGTGATGTTTTACTTCTATGTAACATCAATAATGTCAACTTCATTGTAGTATAACTAATCTAACTACTATTTTCTTGTATTCTCGTAATCATTTATGTTCTATTGTGTTTTGTTAAAATTACTAGGATGGACATGGTTTTTTCTATTCACATACAAATAAAATCATATATTTTTATTCCATAACCTACAAAAAGATGATTCTCACGTAGTGTGAATAATCGTTACAAGCATAGACTAAAACTTGTGTATGTATAAATATGTAATAGAACATTTAAAATCAACATAAGCCATGTTACCCAAGGGTTGCCCAATGGGTTGGGTTTGAGCTATTCAACCCAACCCGATGACCTATGGGCTGAAAAAAAAATATAGAGTTGGGTCAAAACCCACTCACAGAGCTGTCAACCAGCCCATGGATCACCCATGGGCTCGCCAAATGAAGATTTTCGGCATCTCTGATAGAAACGCACATAGTTCTATAGTCTTTATTTAAAATAATCATTTTCATCAGTAGAAACGCTGAAATAAAATAAATATTGTTACGAAATATGTACATTTAATAAATTATTAAAATACTGAAAGAGTATGCAAATTCCAATTTTTTACGTTATTGTCTCACAATAGATGGAATTCATCAATAGATCCAGTTAAGATCTGATACAAATTACATACAAAACTTATTGAGAAGCACTTTTGTGTCAACTGAACAGAATATGCCTGCTCTTTCTTCTTTTCTTTAATATATTGATTCGATAAGCAAAAAAAGCTGATAACAAAACCAAAAGCAATAGTTTAGCTTTTATTAACACTTAAGAAAAAATTTTATTTTCCTATAATATCAACGAAAGATCTTCTTTTACATGTGTAAGTAACGAGAAAAATTGAGATATATTTGTTTAATATATAGATACTATTATATTTTACTATATTATATATTTATCAATTCGATTTTATTAGTTGTATATATGAAAACACATTCTATTCAATATTTTTTTTTCTCTAATTGTTTGTACTGCGAAATTTTAGAGGAGATCAATACTATTATTTATTACAGTCTCAATATAGATTTAAGTTATCAAATAAATAGATATTATTCGTTTTTCTGTGTTTTTTATTATTTCAATGAAAATAATTCAAAAAAAGCTGGTGTGCTAATGTTTTGATTTAGCATTCTAAAAGTTTTTCTCGGTAACTATCAGTTTTTGTTGACGGAGTCCAGGCAATGTGGCGTGCATAACCCAAATACCAAAATACTGTTGCTATATGTGAACACGATCCTAAGTTTCGTGCTCCTAACTTATATTGGCAATTATGATCTTTTATTGGGTCACGATTATCATCAATGTCAAAATGTATCAATAAAAAATATAAAGTTGTACTCGAATGTTTACTATGTAATCAACAACGAAGTATGGAATCATCAGAAGATGAAACTTGAAATTGAAATTCTCCATCATGATCATATAAATGCGCTTTTGCATAAGCTGAGCTTTATTTTATCTGGTAAATCCCACAGGTATATTCTCGAAGAAAATCAAGCGTTAAATATGGAAAATCAATATTATTATCAATATGACGTTTGTTTTTTCAATTCTTTCTTAAAGATAAATCATCGTTAGATATCAACTGCTGGAGCCGACTTGTTTTGTTTCTCATTAACAACATTTTATCGGCTAAAGCGTAATCAGCAGCTGATTTTCCATCAAAAAGACGAGGACGATATTTGTTTAAGTTTGCTGCTGGAGTTCTAATAAGTATATCAATATTAAGAAGAAAATCTTGACTGATTCGCTTGGGAAAAAACCTTCATTTTTTAAATTGTGAATGAAAGAATTCAATTACCCATCTTGTTTTGGTAGGCATTCTTGTATCATTTACTTGATCAGGAACAAGCTGTTTAGTATCTGTCCTAAGAAATTCCGGCATTTTAATGTCAAACCCTAATTCTTCAAATACACCGGCAACATCGCTGAGGCCGCGATCAACAATTTGTGTATCACCTGGTTCATAAATGATAGAAAAATTATCATTCATTTCAAGAATTGACTAAATAAATAAAAAAATAAATGTTAAACTTTGTAATATAAGAGAAAGAGTAGTCCTTAGTTACATTTACTATTTCAAAATACTTCAAATCATCAACATCTTTAGAAATAAATGCGAAGTAGTAAAATCGAAAATAAATGGGCACAATAAATCTCTCTGCGTTTTCTTGGCTAATATTTTTTTAGGATTTGTAGAAAACTCAACGACTAATTAAAAAGAAAAAAATATAGCGTCTTCTAATTTGTAATCTATCGAGGAAGGTCATACTAATTAAATAAATTTATAATTTATAATTTCTCTTCCTGATTTATTGATATTTATGTTAATTAATTCTTAATGTTTTAAATTAATGAATTTATTTAGGTTTATAAATTAATTTAATATAAATAAATAACTTTACATATAATTATAAAAAAATTAAAAGAAATAAAATAAAATACAATAAATAAATAATTTGAATTAATTGAAATAAATTGGTTGTTGACGTTTCGATGCAGAGTTGCCCTTCATCGGAACTTGTCTTTGATGATATGATACATATATTTTATACAGGTAATTCTTTGTTTAGTTTTATTCCCTCGACTGAAGAGAGGGTCATGAAAAAAAATAGTTTGTGGGTGTGTGTGAGTGTGACAGGGTGAAAAAAACATCCATATAAAAAAAACTAAAAATGTTTATCACACCGAGGTATGACAGTTGATCAACACCATTGCTTATTGTGGTGGTATATGAATTAATCAATTGATGTTAGGAATTGGTGAAGTTTGGTATTTTTTGTGGAAAACAAGTAATTTTTGACTAATTGATGGTTTCATCATAGTGTATGATGAACACCATTGCTTATTGTGGTGGTATCGGAATTGATGAATGGAGTTATATGGTAGTATTAAGTTCGTTAGAAGGGTTTTTTCCTCGGTGGAGTGGAGGATCATACAAAAAAAATTAAAATGAGTCTGTGTGTGTATCGTCGGTCGCACGTCAAAGGACCCATTTGAAACATATTTATTTGATTCGTTATATTCAAATTAATTGAAATGCAGTTTTTTCGTTGATTTTTGATTAGTTTTTAATGTTTATTCTTAATATAGTAAAATTTTCAACCTTTTCAGATGGTAGCACGGTCATCATCAGTACAAAAACACGAGACAGAAAAACAAAATATAATATGTAAAAAGATATTAACTAGAAAAATAGATGAAACATCTATACATAACCAATACATCAATCCATAGCCCGATATCATCAATCCAAATGTAGAACGTCAGTTTGTACACTTCAGTTCAAGCAAAAATAATAATATAATATTCAAGTTTGTATAACTGAAAATTCTACTATATTAAGAATAAAACTTAAAAACTAATCGAAAATTAAACGAAAAAACTGTATTTCAATTAATTTTGAATATCACGTATATTTTACTCTCCAGTTACTCATTTATATTTATTTACGGATTTTAATAGCAGTTATACAAACTTGAATATTATATTATTATTTTTGCTTGAACTGAAGTGTACAAACTGACGTTCTACATTTGGATTGATGATATCGGGCTATGGATTGATGTATTGGTTATGTATAGATGTTTCATCTATTTTTCTAGTTAATATCTTTTTACATATTATATTTTGTTTTTCTGTCTCGTGTTTTTGTACTGATGATGACCGTGCTACCATCTGAAAAGGTTGAAAATTGTACTATATTAAGAATAAACATTAAAAACTAATCAAAAATCAACGAAAAAACTGCATTTCAATTAATTTTGAACATAACGTATATTTTACTCTCAAGTTACAAATTTATATATATTTATTTGATGCAAAGATTTTCGAGATTGACGAATCCAAATCTGGCATTAGTTTTTAAAGTTTTTTTTAGCGTATTTTTTTCACAAAGGTCATGTTTTTTACGAAAACAAATATATTTTATATAGTTTGAGCGAGGGTAATCGGAGTCGACGAATCGATTGATGATGTCAGTTTTTTAAAGTTTTATTGAGATTAGTTTTCCACACAAAGGACAGGTTAATTTACAAAAAAAGTTTTCTTTGTAAAAATTGATCAAAGGTAATTGACGCGCACGACTTAAATTGAGTTTACTTTGTGTTACATTGTTTTCCTAAAAAGCTAACTCTTAGAAAAATAATCGCCACCTGAGAAAAAAGTTTGATGCATGGAATGGCTAATCATAAGTGGCGCTCCGGAGGGGCGCTGACGAACGACTAGCCGTTCTCTCGAATAGGTACAAAAGTTGTGTTTCAAAGAAGACTTAAAGAATTATGAATTTTTATGGAACACATTATCTCGGAGTTTCAATCTTGATCGGAGTTCAGCGGAATAGTGGTGTACCAAAGAATAGGTAAATTGTTTCGGCGCCTGACGTTTGGGCAGAATATTGTATTTTAATTACCTATTCTAAGACAAATTAGTGAGCCTTTTGAGAGAAGTGAACAATGGCCGAATTATGTAATTAGAAGGCAAAGCTTTGGTACCCTATAAAGTTTGATGCATGGAACAGCTAGCCGTGAGTGGGCCTCGGAGGGGCGCCGACGAATGACTAGCTGTTCCTCTTTAGGTAGACATAGGAGCTGTCTTCCAATAGAGATATAGAAAAATATCTCACAGGATAATTTGTCGAAAATTACATGAAATTCGTGGTGACAGCATGAGAAAAAAAGGAGCATAATGAAGACGTGTAACTTTGTCTCAGATCTGAAATGCGGCAAGTGTCATTGTGTGATGCTAGAAGCCAACTGATGGGTAGATTCTATGATGATTTGACTTATTTGTTGAAATAATTGTAACGTGCAAAAGGCGAATGAGAACTATGAATCATCAGCTGATCAACGAAGTCTGACAGATGGAACGGCTAGCCGTTCTCGTAGTTGATCGCAAAAATTGTGCTTTAGTATAGACTCAATTGAATCATTTGTAAATTGATTCTTAGCAGACTAAACCAATGTCGTTACTGTTAAATGATCGGGATCATAATAAGGGGTTAAGCCTATATAATTATGCATTCTTTAAGCAAAATTTCTGTTTTATAAAATGAGAACTAATTGAAAGAGTTTTATATTTTTATGATTCTATATGGAATCAAGGAGTGGAATATCTGACACGATTGGACAAAGTTTACTAAAATGTAGTGGTGTAACATTTCTCTGAGAAAAGGGTCAACGAATTCACAGGTCGAGCGCTACCTTGGTGAATTTTATTCCATAATGATAGTTTTAGGATAGTATAAAAATCCTAAATGATACACGTGTTTCTACTTCGTGTTATATGAAGAATGTAAGTGAAAAACAGAGTAGGGAAAGTTATTAAAACTTTTCTTGATTCAGTGGAGGGTCAAGTGAGTCGAAGCGACGAACGTTACTTGTTATTTTAGGTTTAGCTGAAGCATGAACTAAATGGTAAGTGATTTTCAGCAGGTCTGATATACTTTTAACGAGACAGAACCATTTTTAATGAGGTTGATGAAATGGTTTTTGAGGTTCACTACAGAACCTTTTTTTAATGCAGAACCATTTGTAAGGGTTCTACGTTTTACCCGATCATAGAACCCCTAAAAAGGTTCTGTGGTACTCCTTTTTTCTCTGAGTACAATAAAAATTTGGTTAATTTGTTATTCATAAAAACTCGCCTTTATGGGGATGATCTTTGCGGGTATTCTCCAAATATCATTGTGAGTGCTCAACAATAAAATTTAGCCAACTTTTCAGTAGCTCAACCAAATGCGCTAAAAATTTGCATTTAGATATTTTTGACGATGCTGAACAAGATGAAAACAAGAAATCGAAAAAATTTGACGAATGCTTCGATATCTGGCATGATCCTCGATCACCTCATTGACCCTCTCCCAAAGTGTGGTTACTTCGGAACAAACTTCTTTTCCAACCGAAATGTCAAGTCCATAAAGTCTGAAAAGAATCGGCGGAATCTCTTTTGCAACCTGTTACAGCTGTAGTTGAACTTTATAAAAATATTATCATCTTTAAAAAAACAGTCTGTCTCTAATATAAATCTCCGGATTTCAAAACTTTCTATTACTTGTCATAGAATAACTGGTGATGTAGCTGGGCAACATTTTAATTCAAGATAGCAGAGTTTATTGAGAATTTAGAAAGGTAAAAAGTGGATTTTCGTACACTTATTGAAAAATGAGTAGAGAGTGAACAAATAATTTATAGTGAAACATGTGTTATAGTACTTCATGTAGTTTCCATGTTTTGTAAAATCATATGATAAGATTAAAAAAGAGAATGTTCTCGGCTTAGTTGTTGTGCGTTCCAACCGGACAGTTGCCTGTATTTTGCCAATGTGGCTTCGATCTCTAATGGAGAGATGACGTTTGACAGTTGACGAAAACCAGCGGGAGAACGTTCGTCAATGAGCCGTAGGATCTTCAAAGGCCCAAGCTCTCGAGCAGCCATAACAAAAACATGTGCAGCCTCACGTCTAAGATCATCGTAAGTGTTGAGAGCTTGTGGAGTGATACCATGTTCACGAAAGCAAAGAACGAGCGTACGAGTATCAATGATGGCTTGGGAGGCTCCGTTGCCTCCATACGGGTACATTGGATGAGCGGCATCACCAATCAGAGTCACACGATCATGTGTCCATCGAGGAAGAATATCACGATCGAACACTGGAAATCGTTCAACAAATAATGATGAACTGATAAACTGACGAATATCAAACAGGTCTAATTTCATGTCTGATATTAATGGCAAAAGATCATGAATATTAGCGGTGTCTTCCGAGTCCTGCATTATTCGTGGAGTTCGAATATCTTGATTGTCAATTGGAATGACACAAGCCCAGTTAACAAGATTATTGCCTATGGGATAAAAGATCATAAAACGTTTGTTTGGATTCCCCATGTAAATCATTGTTCGTCCATCCAAGTAGACCTTATCCATTGATGTTACACCACGCCATAGGATACAGCCACTCCAAAGAGGAGGACCTTCATTAGGATAGAGAATATTTCGAAGGGTTGAGTTAATTCCATCAGCACCTACCAATAACTTACTCAGTGCAGTAGTCAGCTGGTTTGTGACCTGATCAAGAAAACCAACTTCAACACAGTCTGGTTTCGACGTAAAGGTGACTAACTTTTGGCCTAGGTGAATAGAAGTTTCTCCTATTTCATTGCGTACATGACGAAGTAACATTTCTTGAAAATGACCTCGATGCATCGAATACATAGGCCAGTCGTAGCCGGCATCGATACCTCTTGGTTCTTGATAAATGAATTGACCGTTGCGTGAGTAGAAATAAACACTTTTAGTGCGAACACCAATTTTATCCATTTCGTTTTCAAGCCCAAGTTCGTGCAACAGCTTAACGCAATATGGTTGAAGATTTAAACCAAAACCAATTGGTTCCAATATTTGAGCTCGCTCGTAGATACGAACAGAAAAACCAGCACGATGCAAACACAACGCAGTGACAAGACCACTAATTCCAGCTCCCGCGATGATCACATCGACAATATCTGAACTTGTTTTGCTTAATTCATTAGTCATTAACGTCTCTCCACTGCCATTTGATGCGAATTTCTGTTCTTCGGAGGCAGTTGTACATCTCTCCATTAGATTATCATTTGAAGTATTCATTGCTACACATAAATCTAAGTTAAACAAGAATGCTGGCTAGTGGATGATTATGGAATTAGAGAAACTTTTGTGAAACACGATCTGAAAGAGAATGTTGAAGTATTTAAGGGTGAAAGATTGCACTCACTCGCCATCTCTCCTCCCCGCAGATCGTGACCGACAGACTGGATGACCTTTTCAAGTATAATGTTGATTAAGCGACTTTTTTTTGTTGAGCTTTATAAGAACCACTGAAATGTGAACGTACCGCTTCATACTATATGAAGCATCTCTTTTCTGTACCGTCATAAATTTATGACAACGACTGAAAAGAAAATCTTTCCTATAATACATAGAATTGACATCTATGTTGAAAATAGGAAAAACAGTTACATTGTGTTTCACATTTTAATGTCGTAAGCATTGCGCTAACATCTTTTTGATCTGAGCAGTTTTTCAATTGAATTTTCGAAACAGTCTGAAAGTTCGACCATTTTTCAGTATAGATACAAACATCTTAGGAATTTTGGCTAGAACCAAACTTTATCTGACTATCCGCCCTAGAAACTCATAATTCAATGGAAAATCACTATATTGCATAATGTGTCGTGCTATGCACGTACATTAAAGCTTGACGCTAACGAGAACGATGTATAGTTCAGCAGGCACCTTTAAATTTTATATCTTTAGAAAATATGCAAAATGCACAAGTTTACTCAAAGTTAGGCATATTTATATCAGTGGTAGATGGTTGTAAAAAGACCCATTTACAATACTAGACATCATCTTATTAAATAGCTACTATGCCTCTCGTATTAATGCTTTTTGAACTGTACTTTTATAGAAAATAGTGAAAATTTGTAATTTACCTTTAGAACTGCTATAGTTGTCTTTGCTTAGACGACATCAAATACGTAAGATATAAACCATCTCACCATTCATCCACTTGTGAATTTACTTTAGGAGAAAGTAACAACACTCTACTCTAATAGTCTAAACATAGTTAATATGAAGTTTGTGTCGAGAAGTATTCACAACCACAGTACAAAGTAATATCTTTTATACACGTTAGGCTGGCGTCTTTTGCATTGTTTGTCATCAAAAAATAGTTTTACTCCTTTCTTAGGTCTTGTTTTCCCTAGGAGGCATTACACATAAGCCACGATCACTCTTGTTCAAACGATGCCTCCAATTTGGCTGATATTTTTACAGTGGATAGCCTTAACAGAGTTAGGAAAAAACTAAAAATTTCAGCTCAAATGGATGACCCATCGTGGAGATACACATGATACAAGTACGAGGGTGGTAGGCTATATCTGCAGTGCTTTTTTCTGCACTATTTTTCAGTAAGTTTTCAATTTCTGTAGCGCGACACGACTTAGAATCGAGAGTTTTTACCATATATATACGATCGATCATGAACTATCTTTTGATGATAATCGAATTACCATATCATCTGAAAACTTTTGCATAATATTACATACCATTTTCAATATATCATTATAACTAGTTTTTCTTCGTGGAAAAGTAATTATATATTCTGATAGCCCATAAAATTATATACAACTCTATATATATAAAGATCTTAAATTATACTTGTTCACTAAAATATTCCAAGCTCATTAAAGACACTCTGCGTAAGTTATCTGAATTTATATTTTCTGTTCTTTTTCTATTTAGTTTTCCAAAATTATTTCAACTGTTAGCATAAGCTAATAAAAAAGGAAGTTACGCATCTTCTGGTATATTATTCAAAAAGTTAAGATACGTGCACAATTATTTGGCAGGGATAATAAGTGGAATACTATGTAATAAGACGGTGAACAGTACATTGGGACATAGCATATTCATCGGTATGAGTGGATTTGACACAAAAATAAATGGCATATTTGGAATCAGCGCTAAAGACTACCTTACATCAGATGTTTTATGGTAAAATTTAATTCTGATGAATAATCGATCTGTGGTCTCCCACAGTGCTTTTTTTAAAATTTCGCCGTAGTTCGCTCCATGTCGATTTTTGTTAAAAAAAATATTTGCCATAAAAATATCTGATCTACTTTAGTTTTTAGCGCTGATTCCGAATATGATATTTATTTTTGTCTCAAATTAAGCTATTGTGAGAAAAAGCTGTTGAATACGAAGAGAATCTTTATAATTTGCGTAGTCCGTACTAAACACCCACATACGTATCTTAATTTTTTTAATAATATACTAAAAGGTGCGTAACTTCATTTTTTATTAGCTTATGCTAACAGTTGAAATAATTTTGAAAAACTAAATAGAAAAAGAACAGAAAATATAAATTCAGATAACTTACGCAGAGTGTCTTTAATGTGCTTGGGATATTTTAGTGAACAGGTATAATTTAAGATCTTTATATATATAGAATTGTGGATAATTTTATGGGCTATCAGAATATACAATTACTTTTCCAAGAAGAAAAACTAGTCATAATGATATATTGAAAATATCGAGTACAACTATTTTTTACAAATAAGATTTTTTTGTTAAAACAGAAAGATATTGTAGAAAAGATTTATCTATAGAAAAATTCAATCCTGCAAACTTTTGAAAACGCCATCTGACGCAGTTTGATGTACTCTTTCATATGAGACTATTTTTAACATATTCGAGAGTGTTGGTCCAACTAACTTGCCTTTTCTAGATAAGTATGTTTTCTGAAAATGGTATGTAATATTATGCAAAAGTTTTCAGATGATATGGTACTTCGATCATCATCAAAAGATAGTTCATGATCGATCGTATATAAATGGTAAAAGATCTTGATTCTAACTCGTGTCGCGCTACAGAAATCGAAAATTTACTGAAAAATACTGCAGAAAAACGCACTGCAAATATAGCCTACGTACCACGCTCGTACTTGTATCATGTGTATCTCCACACTGGGTCATCCATGTGAGCTGAAATTTTGCCAATACGTAGCTCTAAGTGAATTATGAAGAAGCCTAAAATTTCGGTTCATAAAACCGTTGCCGTCTTGAGATATTGAATCTGCAAAACAAGCATTTATGGTTAAAAAAGGAGGATGATCATTAGGATGCCTATGTATTGTTCATTTCGCCATTTTTTAACAGTAAGAGTTTTTGTCATGAAATTTTGTAGGTATATACTATCATAGAGACCCTACATACTGACATATTCAAAATCATTCTCAGTCATGTTAGGTGGTACAGTGTAAATGTGACAGGCCGCGGATGATCTTGTATATCCCTGTCCCTTTCTGGTTTGACTATTTTCTCCTTATAAGCGACCTATGAGCTCTCGCTTTGGGACTAAATTGTACTGACTTCCAGGTATTAGTGTGAGTTTCAGAACCTTAGCCTTCTGAGTGTGGACCGAACAAAAACTCTTTTGAAAATAAATATGAACTTTTTCGCACACTCTATGGCTGATTGACAAAGACTGCTCCATCGATGATTAAAGATTTGATTAGTAACGTATGCAGAAATTTTTGAATGGGTGGACCCGTGATAGATTTCCGATCAAAAGCAGAACCCAAATTTTTTTTGAACTCGTACTCCCCCTCAGGGAATTTTTCTTTGAATGGATCGGCCCCCTACATACGTCACTGGATTTGACTAATTTTTATATACATTTTATAGAGACAATTGTTTGTGAAATTTCTACGCAAACCGCAAAAAAAAATCTTATTCCGTTCCCAAAATATTTAAGTCTTTCGGACAGTACTATCGTTAAAAAACATTTGTTATGCGCATACAAAATATATTCAAATGGAGTGGAAAATTATGGCAAAACCGTCAGCAAACGAGGCGAGATCTATCTAGTGCGACTCTCTACTATTGTCCATTTCAGAGTTTAATAGTCGTGGGTATTTTTTGAATAGCTCCATAATAACAAGAAATAAAAAGCTTATATTTTATTAGTATGCACAGGGTTGGAAATAATATTATTCCAGGGGGGTAACGCTATAATTCTAAATAGCAACCACAATGACTTTTATACCAAATGAAAGCCCGTGAAAAATGGGGTTTATTGATACTAAATAGCAAGGGTTTTGAAAACTTTTCAATATCGAACTTCAGAAACTTTCAGAAATTTTATGCTTTTTTTGCGGTGGAAAAGTAAGATGCCAGTAATTCAAAACTGAATTCAGGTGTTTTTCTTGGACATTTTTACATGGTTCGATAGAGCCCATCGAGCTCTACAAAACTGTATATATGAAAAATTTCC
>JAJEKB010021317.1:25408-79590 GCA_022393335.1 Macrotrachela quadricornifera
GGAAATTTTTCATATATACAGTTTTGTAGAGCTCGATGGGCTCTATCAAACCATGTAAAAATGTCCAAGAAAAACACCTGAACTCAGTTTTGAATTACTGGCATCTTACTTTTCCACCGCAAAAAAAGCATAAAATTTCTGAAAGTTTCTGAAGTTCGATATTGAAAAGTTTTCAAAACCCTTGCTATTTAGTATCAATAAACCCCATTTTTCACGGGCTTTCATTTGGTATAAAAGTCATTGTGGTTGCTATTTAGAATTATAGCGTTACCCCCCTGGAATAATATTATTTCCAACCCTGTATATTAGTAGAGGACCTTTGTGTTCCTTTGTCCTTAATGTTCTTTTGACCTCCGCCAAATCAACACACTTTAGTTTTTCCCGTATGGCCCTTCCTTCAGTCGAGAGAATTACGTACCAAATTTTAATTTAAATCTCTCCTTAAACTAAAATCTGGTGTCAAATCTGGTTTTTATGATTTTAAATTTTCAGACTTTTTATATGGTGCATGCCTATCTTGAATAGAAAAAGCTAATGTCTATGTGCTCTGTATTAATTTTCTTATTTATTATTTTACAATTTCTCGAATCAAAATAAAAGATAAATGGTTATTGTTTTAATAATCTTCGTTAGATATATAACCTAGACCTGTAGTTTTCATCATTCGTAAGAGTGATGCCTGAGCCATTGATTTGTATAAGAATCATTAGGATAAAAAATGTTTTTTTAGTATATTTTTATCAGTTTTCTCAATAATAGGTGCTCCAGTTATGTTAAATTATAGCTGAATTATCCGTTTTTCCTTATACAATTTTTGACATGTTTTTGTAAATCCATTTGAGAAAATAACTTGATGAATTGATGAAAAACACGACAGTCTTATAGCAAAAAAGAAGGTGATCCAGCTATATGTTAGCATAACTTGAGCACACATTATTGCGGAAACTGATAAAAATATACTGAAAAAACGTGAACAAAAAAATTTCTACGCAAAATATTCTTCGTCGTAATAATTTTAATATAGAACAATAGTTAGATATCACTCTTTCGAATGTTGAACACTTCAGACATGCATTTTGTGCCTAACGAAAATTATTCAAACAATAACCACTTGTCTTTTATTATGAATCAGGTAATAACACAGAGCTAATACCTTTCGTATTAGCCTTACCTCACTATTGATATGTGTGTCTTATGTTATCGTGTAAAACACAACGTTGCGTTACATCGTATGCTTACTCACCCAAATAAAATTTTTTGTATTGAACGTTTGCGCACAACACCTAACCGACTCGTTAATATCACGAAAAAGAAAAAAAAATCATTGAAGCATGAATATGTGTGAGGAGAAACAAAACAAGTGTTTGTAGTGTGAGATTCTCGTTTTGTGAATGTAGCTAATAGTTTCTACCACTGTAATCTACGAAGGCAGAAATACTAAATATAGGATCTTAGCCTGCTAGTATTCGAGAAACTCACAATAAAAAAGTCTACCGTATCTTGATAATGTAAATAATGGTTGATGTTGATGATGATATGGTTTCTATTGATGATAATCAATAAAATATAACAAATAATAAGGATGAAAATAACAAAAACAATCACGACGAGACACGAAAGAAACACAACAATAACAAGAATAACTACAACAACAGAAAAAAATATATAAATATATATTAAAACGTTGCACAGAAAATAAAAAAGACGCAATAATAGAAAAAAAGAAAATCTCATGATGATCAATATAGTGTTATAGTTATTTATAACATAGAAAGAAAAAAGAGATACATATATGTGGTCACGCGAACCACACATAGAACAGAAGAGAGAGATACATGTATGTGGTCACTCGAACTATACATAGAGTAGAAAAAAGAGATACATATATGTGGTCACTCGAGCCACACATAGAACAGAAAAGAGAGATACATATATGCGGTCACTCGAACTATACATAGAACAGAAAAAAGAGATACATATATGTGGTCACTCTAACCACACTTAGAATAGAGGAGAGAGAAACAATATATATGTCGTATCGAAGTTACATCGGCCGACGAAGTTATAACTTCGTCAACATTCTTGACGACGTTATAACTTCGATGATAATGCTCGACGAAGTTACAACTTCGACAACAAATTCTGTCGAAATTGTCTGAAATCAACTAAATATCAGAAATTACCAAATAGTCGATGATATTGATATCAGAACATAGATTTAGAGTAAGTTCTTTATTTTATAAACATACATACATTTTTTTTATTTGCATTATTTAACCTTCTAACCATGACAGTTCTAAAGGAAAACATCATTGTTTACGATGAATTATGTACAAATTTCTTTCAAGAAAAATAAAACATTACATATTCTTATTTGTATAATTCTAGAACACTTTAGCGGACTGAAAGTTCTGCAGCTGCTAAAGTGGATTTTATCAAATACTTGATGCTGATTCATACAAAATCTCCACACGCGTAATAGCTGCTGTGAACTGTAGTTTTCGAGCTTGAGCAAGATAAGATGCATATTATGAAAGATAATTTTCAGTAGTACAGTAAATTCAATAAACCTCATTTATACCATGTAAATACACAAATTAAAGTTGAAATCAGAGACGTGCGGGCGGGGATAATTTTATTTAGATATTTCGGGTCGGGCGGGGTACGGATATGGTTCACTATACGGGCGATCCGGGTCGGGTGAGACAGACGAAAAGAAGTGCGGGTCTCAGGCGGAGCGGGGCTAGACTTCACGGGTTCGGGTCGGGTAAAGAGTTTCCTCGGGACAAAATGAAGGACCGTAAAAAGATTATCAATAGATGCCATTTTCCTACATGTATGGGAAAAGTGAAAAACGATTCATTCATTTTTTCTAACTAATTATGTGTATTCTCACTTGTTAGTTATTTATATCTTTCTTTCTTTTATTTACTCTTTGTTCTTCAGTAACCCCGCTTTTTCTGCTGCAGTTGAGCGTACGTTTAGCTCGGTCAGTGTTATATTAACTCAGAGAAGAATCAATATCAATCCGTCGACAATAGATGATATTGTATTAGTTCAATCAGCTGCAGCTCACTTAAAAGGACCATGTATAGACTTTGTCTTCTATATTTTTTTGTAACAAATTGATTCATTAGGTCCCCTCCTCTCCTCTTAGAAAAAGTCAGTTTTCGTCAAAAATTTTGAAATAGATACAGATTCAGAGGAAGATAGCCCGTTTTCGGATCTTCCCGAGATTGTATAGGTTTTTCCAAACAACCCTTCTTTGGTGAAAAATTTTGATGATTTACGTAATCAACTGCTCGAAAACAAGGCTTGTTTTTGAAAAATGAAAAAGATTTTTCGTTTTTTTTCGCTTTATGACTTTTCGATCTTGGTACAAAGATTTCTCAGTCCAGACTCGAGAAATAATTTTAAAATTTTTTTGTTTGAAATAGCGCATCAAGATGCAGGTCGCCATAGAGTTCCTTTTTTTTTATTAAGCTTTATTTTTTATTATATATACAGACATTTATGTAACTAGACACCCATTTTTCGCGCATTTTTTGAGTCATTGAACTTGTGATCCCGTTTTCCGTTAAAAAAAGTGTGAATTTAAAAAAAAGGACTATAGTGCTCTGCATCTTGAGATACTCTTTCAGACAAAAAAAAATTAAATATATTGATCAAGCTCAAACCGAGATATACTTGTACGAAAATGAGCTATTTTTGACCTTTGTTTGGTTGATATCTCTGTCAAATTTCAGTGTATCGAACTAAAAATTTCAGCACAACTTTTCCACTTCAGCCGTAACATATGCGCTAAATTTCAGCTCATTTGAATGTTCCTGGGTTGAGATCGATTTTTAAGGGAGGGGGTAGAGGTTTGAATAAAATAAAACAATGAAAATAGCTTAAATGATAAAATCAAATTTTCTTCGGGTTTTACGGGTGCGGGGCAGGATCCATGAAAAAATTTACGGGTTGGGCGGGATGGACTGGGCTAGAATGTTTGTTCACGGGGGAACGGTTGGGACGAGGTAGGAATTGAACGAGGCGGGGCGGGCACGGATAACGTTCTGAAAAATAATCCACTGGAGTCGGCGGAGCGGGTTAACGAGTCTCAGCGGGTGGGACCCGCGGGGCATAAAAAAACACTGCCCCGCACGTCTCTGGTTGAAATATGATAAGTATAAAATAGGATAGGCAGGAAAGCCTTGGTTTTGCTAAGCAAATGTCTGAGTTTAGCTAGCATTCCAGTTGTTTTTTGTATGAGTGATTCTCTTTATCAGTACAAGAGTAAAGTAGTGTATAAATCAGCACGAAGTACTTTCTGAGATCCATTTTATCAGCTGCAGAACGTTCTATCCGCTAAAGTGCTCTAGAGTTATTAAAATAAAAATGCCATTTTTGGTTTTTTTGAAAAAATTTCATACATAATTCATCGTAAAAAACGATATATATCTTTATAAAATAAAGAATTTACTCTAAATCTATATTCTGACATCAATATCATCGACTATTTGGTAATTTTTGATACTTCGTTGCTTTCAGATAACTTCGATACGACATATATATTCAAACTATACGTTGGCGTCATAGAATTACATCCATAGACGCTAACATGTAATCATTTTTTTCTATATATTCTAGTTAATGAAGCGAAAAGCTCCTCATGTCAATCATTCACGGCTGTACCCGATCAATTACGGTAGGAAACGATAGTCGTATACGATAACCCTTTACGACGGTGGTATACGATGATTTACGGTGTATTACGACCATCGTAAAACGATACCATAAACAATCACCATTTACGGCTACCCAGGTCCAATATTTGAGGCGTCTGAAACAACGCCTTAAATTGCCTTGAATGGCGAAGAGACGGTGTGATTAGTGCCTTAAATGGTGAAGAACGATCATCGTTTTTCCGCCATTTTACGTGAGCTTGGATTGAGGGCCGTTTTTTCGCTGGAACGCAGACAAAGACGTTTAAGGCCATTTTCGGTAAACAGCGACCAGTTCTAAATAAGTAAAGTATTCTGAAATAAAAGTAACCCTTACTATTTCTAACTAGCAATATAATCAACCTAAATAAATAGAAAACGAAATAGCGGTAATAAAGAAAACACTTACTATTGAATTTTATTATTCTATCTGATCTAAAATAAAAATTATTTATTTCTAAATAAATAAAATATCCTCAAATAAAAATAGTACGTATAATTTTTGTGTAGGGCTATGATCAACCTAAAAAAAATGAAAAAATTTAGCCTGAATCAATAGAATACTCACTATTCACTTATATTGTTCTGTTTAACCTTTTGGCTCCCGGCTTTTTTTGAGAAAACTAAGGTTTTTAAAAGTAATTTTTAAATACGATTTTAATTTTTTTTCGTAAAGAAAACTCAATCTTGGCTCGGAAAACATCAATAGTTCGTCTTTGTATGATAGTCTTTGAAGCAGTCAACAATACATAATGGCACATCGCAGTCAGGACACATGTATTGTGTAACGCGTCGAAGATCATGAGATGAGCACACCACGCATCGTCTTCGAGGCTGTTCTAGTTGAGTTGTTTGTGGAATGAGCGAAGGAAAATGCCGAGCAGTTAAACGGAGAGAAGGAGGCCTTGTCGGTGGTCTTCCGATAGCAATTGATCTCTGTGATCCAAACTTTGTTAAAATTTCCCTGATCAGATCGAGTCGAAAATCAGATAAGTGAGGTGATAAATCATTTTGCAGTTTATAAACTACGAATGCATTGTAGAATGTGTATGAGTAAAGATATCAACAGAAAGGAAAGAAAGAAGAAATGTATCACTATAGCACTTTCTAACAACCGATAAGAAGCTTTTCTAAACGGTTCAAACAAATACTAATACGACTTTTACTGTATAAATACATTTGCACACATATATGTGTCGCCGGAAGCGAAAGGGTTATTCTAAAACAAAAGAAAATTATTTAATCTTAGAGAAATTAAACATCGTCAAATAAAAATAAAACTTGACGATTCATATGAAGCAATAAGATTTACGTAAATAACACCAAAGCACATGATCTTGTCTGTAAGTATACAGTACTTTTCTAGGAAGAAAATGACGAATGAAAAATATGCTAGCAGTACACTCTTCGCGATTGCGTGACAATCGAGATCGTATTCATCGTCGCACAATATAAAATAGAGATGAATATAAAGAATATGTGTGATGTCGTTGAATGTGTCTAAATAGGAACTTTCGATCGATGTACAAAACAGTCAAAAGAATTCGATTAGTGACGCAGATGAATAATACATAACAGAAAAGAAAAATATGAAATGCATCTCAAGAATAAGAAAGTGCTCTAAAAAAATGGTCTAATATAATACCCTTACAATAATAAGTAAAAGTCAACAAGAGATTTTGCTATCAGATCATTTAACAAAGTCTACTCACGTGTTAAATTGCCTTTTAAAATTCGGTGTAAAAATGCTGTGAAACGGCAGGAAAACAGCAGTCGTATGGCAATCGTTACGCCAATCGTTTCCGGTAACATCGAAACGGTTATCTTAAAGCGACGTCGTTTATGACCGTATTTCACGGTTTTACGGTGCTTCGCAAACGATCATCGTAAAGGTAGCCGTTTTTCGCCAATTCACACCGTTTAAGACCGTTTACAGCGTCATTTTCTTTCACATAGGTACTGTTTAGTACCGCAACAGTGTAGAACGTCCACACGACACCTTATAATATCGAAAACGGCAGCTATAAAAAAATGTAATTTACATTGATCATGTCTGAACGTGAACGTTCGTAAACAGTCGTTAGAGTTAACAATCTAATTTCGATAGTTATTAGAAGTCTATAAATCCTTTGCGTTATATCATAGTTTTGTTACCTTCAGTATACTTATGAACGCATTGAGATCGAGACCCCTGGGAGAGACAGTCTCAGTCCCAGTCTCTCTTTTCTGAATCTTAGTTTTTTTAGTTTTTTCGTATTGCATTCTTTTGTCCAAGTTCGTTAGCTGAAGAATTATTAATGTTGACTACGCGAAGATTTTAAAATTTTCTTTAAAAGACAAAATTATAAGTGAAAATGAACTTTTTTCATGAAATGAGTCGAAAAATGCACGGAAAAGTTGATAAGAATGCAAAGCGAAAAAGAGACAAACACAAAGATAGTATCTTAGAAACTCGAGACTGAGTAATACCCTTGATCTTGTTACATGTCTAATATACAGTATATTTACATAGATTCTTGAGTATTTGTTGCTTTGTTATAATAGCATAAGATCCTCCTGAAAGGTTTCTTCCGATTAAACTTGATTTTTCTACAATAATATCAAAAACACAAACGGATTCATAATTGAGATCTTGCAGCAGAAGGATAAAATTTAATCATTACACTTTTCCTCTGGACGAGTAACCTTAACAAGTAATGGTTAAATCATGATCAATTAAAATTAAAATTATCATTTCACTTTAAATTTCTATTTTGTTGAAATATAATTTTGTCGTAATAGTAACTTTTTTTTGCTAAAAAGCCAATACTTCTATCATTAGATATAGTTTTAATTGCTATTTACTTTCTATTATCGATTTCAAAATAGAATGTGCTTCACTATTTTTTGAATAACTCAAGAACGCTAACAGCTAGAGACCTGTGGTTTTCACCAATCGATAGAAGCCGTGATGGCACACATACCTATAAAAGAATCATGATTCGATCTTACCGTGCAGGTGTTGCATTTTCTGAATCTTTCCAACATTCAAATATAAAAATATAACATCTCAATAGTTTTTTAATTCTTATGGCATAGAAAGACAGACTGACTTGCCTTCTACTGATCTACGAGAGCCTCACTTTGATAGTTCTTATGGTTCAAGAGATATCCTATTTTTACTGAAGGCGATTTATCTCTTTATTTTGTAGTTTTAGTAATCAGAAAATGGTGTCGGTAGAGTAAATTATCTACAATAGTTCGTGCAGAAATAGTTGTGTTGTGTGGAGGACACTACTACACACAGAGAGATTTATAGCGTTGTACATGAAATCTTGGTCCTTTACCACTATTCATAGCGAAATTTATTTACATGTGATTTAATCACTCGCAACACGATGTAAAAATAAGGGCTTTATGCCAGAAATAAAGATGGACCAAAATCTTCCACAGAAACAATCAAAGCGATTGCAGCTGGCTTTAGGTGTCTTATATTGTACCTATTATTCAAAAAAAGTAGAAGAAGCAGAACACAAGAGAAATACTTTCATGCACTTGAACTGTCATCGCTATCTGAGTTTTCTGAATTATCAAGTGATACGTCATTACTGCCATTATCATCGACGACTTCATCATCATTGGTCTGATTAAGCGTTGCTTCAACCACTTCTTGTACATGTTTATCTGCTGCTTTAAATATTTCTTCACATCTTTTGATATGTCGAAAATAACTTGTTGATAACGGTTCGTCAACAGCTGCCAAATATTCCACTGCCAAATTATGAATGTCAACGAGTCGAAAATTTGTATTATTATTACGTATATAATTCTTTAGTCCAGCCCAAGCTAATTCAATTGGGTTCAATGTACTGTGTCTAACTGGTAAATATAAGATTTCCGCACCAAATTGTTTAGCACCTTCATTAACTTTCAAAAAAAGTGTATCAGACCGATGCATATTGTTTTAATTTTATTCACTTTATATCGTTGTGGAGGAATGAATTCAATAACTATCTCAAGTAATTCAACTTTCGTTAGAGATGATTCATATTCTACATTATGTTGATCTAACCAATTTTCAATCGTTTCTTTTCTCGATGCTCATGTTGGCAGTTTTGATTCATCCGTTTGTTGACTATGCCACGGAGCATTGTCTATTATAAGGCATACGTGAAATTTTACCTAAGAAGCAGCGAGACAGAACAGTATTTATTAGAAATCTATATAATCCATCAAATACCGTATGTTTTTCTTAGTCTGAAACAAGTTTCCGTTATTCAATTAATAAAACGGGATCCGTCCATGGTGTGCTCACTGTCACATGTGAATATATACAATGAATCAAGATGAAATCTCATCTCATTAATGATTCCACTTATCGCTAATCTTTTACCTGAAAAAGATTGATTTATCAGTGTCTTATGCAATAGGTATGATCATCTCTTTAACCTCACCTTTACTATCCGACTTTTTCAAACGCCCACTGCCATCCTCGGTTATCCAAATATTTCTCTTTTCATCATCAACTGTACTCCATGTTTCAGCTTGGTAAAATATTATCGCATTATCCTCACAGAGTTCACCTAACCTCCGGAAGTATTTTGCACGAGCAGCAACGAAAGATATATCATCTAAAGGGATTATCACTTTAGACGCCTTTTTATACACAAATCCAAGCTAGAATAAAACAAAAAAGTTTATGCCTTTAACTCTCATTGATTCAATGTATGCATACGCGTTTCATATGTCTCTATAACGTTGTTTCTGATGCTATCGGGAAATCAGGACAATTCGATTTTAAGTATGACAATAATTCAGATGTTGTTGGATATTCCTTTTTCGATAGTATCGCATGGAATTGAAGTCTTATCATATCTTCTGCATATTCACTCAAATGAATACTCTTCCTTCCACTATGTTCTTTTTTTTCGCTGGAAGTGGTGCTGAAACATTGACATTTGTTCTTGATGATGAAGATGGCCAAGTCTTCTTTCGATGTAATCGCATAACAGATGATGATGTTGCTGATCTTGTTCGACTTCGGAGAGATTCTTCTTCATCATTGTGTTGACGCTGCAATTCTTTCATCTCTCTTTTGAAGTTCAATATCGATTGTTTTGATATCCCCAACATGGCAATGAGTCGCTCATTCACATTATGTAATGGAATTGTGGGACGATTTTTTTCATTTTCATCGAACAAAACAACGCGAAACATCATTTGTTTCGAATCTTCGGAAAATTCTGTTCCTTTCGGCATCGTTTACTAATTGATATCTTGATCACGAAAATTACAATTCAACACAAGCGCACGTGTCTTATAATTAATACTTGTTAGGGGCAGTTACAAAAGCGTTCTCCTCTCTTTTCAATCGATCGGTCGAGAGAACAATTATTAAATAATTTTCTTCTCGTCCAAGCTAGCGAGAAGAAAAGAGAATGCCACTTCTTTACTACAATTCTCCCACGCAGTGTTGCTCTCTGCCACTCAATACAATAGGCCAATATACACCAATAAGCATTACGTAAGTATATGCGTGTCCATCCAGTTTGAAAGGGATTACATAAAACATATTTTCAAATCGTCCTGCAGGGCTAGTGATGTAGTTGTATCCTATGACCCTTGGAAATTTCATATACAATGCTATAAATCTCTCTGTGTGTAGTAGTGTCCTCCACACAACACAACTATTTCTGCACGAACTATTGTAGATAATTTACTCTACCGACACCATTTTCTGATTACTAAAACTACAAAATAAAGAGATAAATCGCCTTCAGTAAAAATAGGATATCTCTTGAACCATAAGAACTATCAAAGTGGGGCTCTCGTAGATCAGTAGAAGGCAAGTCAGTCTATCTTTCTATGCCATAAGAATTAAAAAACTATTGAGGTGTTATATTTTTATATTTGAATGTCGAAAAGATTCAGAAAATGCAACATCTGCACGGTAAGATCGAATCATGATTCTTTTATAGGTATGTGTGCCATCACGGCCTCTATCGATTGGTGAAAACCACAGGTCTCTAGCTGTTAGCGTTCTTGAGTTATTCAAAAAATAGTGAAGCACATTCTATTTTGAAATCGATAATAGTGATCTGTATGTCGATTTATTCATATGACACAGCATTTCAATCATAAGGGCTTAGTTTAGGCAGAATACGAAATAAACGTTCATCTCACGTTATAGAGTGAGCTTGAAAGCAAAGGAAAATATATTTTATTGCTCGAAGAATCATTAATGCATGTCTATAAAATGTATACACTAAGCATTATTTTCGGTTTTCTTCGTTGCAATATATTTTATATTACTTCGAAACTATTCATGCATCTTAACGTGAAGTTTTAACTCTTCCCATCAAATGAGCGGTCATCATATTCCGCAATGTTGAACATTGCAGAAACCAGTTCTGATTCCTCAAGCAATTCTGTCTGATGCCGAGAGCTCGATTATAGCTCAATACAACAGACATCATCAATATTAATCGGACTCTCTCAATTTTCGGAATACCAAGAATTCGCTACAACTTCGAAATTTCTACTTCTTTAGAAGGTTAGTCTTTACAACACTAGTATGCATGAAGGTAAGGATCAGAAGCAATTTTAGTGCAGAATTCTCGAATTATGAGCAAATGCCTCCGATTCAGAGATCGCAAGGGATTTCTGGGAATTCCTTTTAATTCGGAAATTGCGTCCATTAACTCCAGTTTTGTAATTACTAGGTTTTTCTTCCGATTTCGGAATTACTGAAATCGGTTGCAGCTGCGGAATATTAGGAATTGAAGAAACTCGGTATATACCGTTTGTACATTGTTTCGAATTACGTTCGACTTCTTAGAACCAGTGGAAATCGGATAAAGCTGGTTCCACAATCTTCAACATTGTGGAATAGGATATATTCTTCATCAAATGTTGTTTAAACTATCATCGATGAGCTCTCTTTTGAAAACAGAATAAACTTCTTTCTTTTTCTTCGCATGAAGTTAATCTGGAAGTCTTACTTGATCAATATCGCTCTAATAACGTTATGAAAAGATCTTATTTTGAATTTCAGGGAGCTACGGAGGAAATATCACAAATAACTAGTCTACAATAAATGATTCTTGACAGTGGCTCTATCGTAGTGATTTTTTTCAAAAATGTTTCATATCAGACTGGATATATGTAATACTTTTACGAAAACCTCATTTTGGCACTATTTTTTGATTTGTATAGTAAAACAGTAGTTTCGATATTACAAGGCTGAGAAAGTAACTAGTATATTTCTGATGAAAAAGCATCTACTATTTCTAAATGAATTTCTTTTCTAACATGCAATAGTAAATTTTGCTTCTTTCAGAAGACGTTAAGCAAATTTCTGGGATTCCATTACTTGTTTATTAGATAAAGAGCAAAATCAGTGAGATGTAGAATCAAGAAATGAAGAGTGAAAATAAGTGGATAGATATAGAAATGAAGATCTAAGGATAGAATTGAGCCGTCATGGTTAATGTGTTTACACTGTTCGGCATACACCAACAAGATACTATGTTCAAACTTTACTACCATCGCCCATAGAATGACCATGGATAACTCAGTAACGGTTCACTTGTCTCGAACAATTCATTTCAAATGAGTTATTCGTGTTGACTACTGTGCCGATAGACACACCACTATTACATGATATCACTATTATGTGATACTACACTTACGTCATATCATATTCATCGGTTAATTGTATAAATAGGAGTAATATGATTTACCGATGGGAATTTTGAATATCGGTGGGAATTTCGAATATCGATGTTGCGTATATGCATTTTTTTTATCTCTTTTTTTTTCTTTTCTTTCCTCTCGAACGAGGCTATTGCATGCGACATCATATGAGTATGATATCGGTGAAGGGTCTCATTACGTAAATGTTGTATCGCATATGAGCGATATTGATGAAAGTTAATTTTATATAGTTGTGATATCACGTAAGGGTAATACCGATTAAGGTAGGTTCTAAATAAGTATGATGTCATCAAGAGATGATAACGTATAGTGATGATCTCAGTACTACACATTTTTAAGCGGTCTGTGTTATTATCAACACAACTACAGTACATTTTTCGTATGTTGAATGGAAGAGGATGCATTTTGCGCCGTCTGTAAAAAGAAGAAGACGAAAGAACCCGACTGTATATGAAAATTAGTAATAATAATTGCGGCCAGTCGCAACGGGCGATAAGCCTATGAAACGTTATTATTGTTATTAAGGGTAAAACTAAATGGTTAAGGATATAAATAAGGGATTACGAATAGAAATAAGATGTCTTCATATAGTCGATAATATAAAATAATGAACATTATTTTTTATAAATGATGAACATAATGTAATGAAAATGCAACCTATTTCATGCATTTTAACATATTATTTTCTAAATAACGGAAGGAATGTGCGGTGATCCATTGTTGCTTGATGAATTGTTCAAAATTTTACCAGTATTACTTTGAAATAATTAACAATGCATAAAAATTTGAAATGTAATGCAATAAAATGAATTAGAAACTTCTACGATTTACATGAAATTGATGACATTGGATTTTGAGTTTTCATGCATTATAAATTATTCCAAAGAAATAACCTTCAATTTTTGAACAATTTTTTAAATACGAAAAAATTATCAAACAGTTTTTCTATTATCTATAGAATACTACATAAAAATGCGTAAAATAAGTTGCATTATCGATTACATATACTAAGAAGAGACTTATGGAGTTAAGTGCAGAATTAAGGCATTCAGAGTAGAAATAACAGTTACAAATGAGCCACTACACGAGAACCACAACTAGAGCTGCTCAATCGATATCGCAGATCAATATGGAAGTCAACCCATCTTGTAGAAAACATTTTTCTAGGTATAAAACGAAATTTTTAGCTCTAAAGCTTGAATTTTTGCTGAGATACGAAATACCGACTGAAAAGCCCCAAAATGCTTTTTTATCAATTTTTGATTTTTTTTCGATGGTCGGCAAGCATCAGTATTTTTTCAATATCTCTTCACCAGAATGTGATAGAGCCCTGAAATTTTTATCAGAGATAGATCTCAAGATGGAGAACATAACTAGCCTATTTAATAAGAGATATATTGTGAAAAAGGGGAGCACGACTATTGTGTGCAGACAGTTGTGTGTAAGGACAATTGTGTGGGGGATAATTGTGTGTAAGGACAATTGTGTGGGAGATAATTGTGTGTAAGGACAATTGTGTGGGAGATAATTGTGTGTAAGGAAAATTGTGTGGGAGATATTTGTGTGTAAGGACAATTGTGTGGGAGACAATTGTGTGTAAAATGAATGTGTGTTATGTATAAATAAATATTTTTATCAACAAGTGAAAGACAATGAACGAAAAAAGTGGACACAGTAACATAAGTAAATTAAGATGAACAAATAAATGAACAATTATAGCATGAATGTATGACCAATCGCTATTAATTTTGGTATATTATTATTTGTAGGATTTTCTAAAGTCCGTAAAAGTCTGGAAGCCGTTTGTAAAGTTTTCATTCTCTTTGGTTTTAGTACAAGACCTATTACTAGTTGAGAAATTTCACCGTCTACGTAGGATTGCTCTGTTTGAAGGTCACTTAAAAAACGCCAAAATCCAGGATGGGCTGAATCTACAATATTGTTAAGTCGTCGGTGCCATCTTTCGACGGCGTTGTTTGTATGATCGAACTGATTTCTTAACATATTGTGTAAATTCCAAAATGTGATAGGAAACCTTGGAATTGCCCTTCGATTGCGACTTCGAAATCGATCTATGTAATAATCTTCGAAATAATTATATCGTAGATCGAGATCTGGAATTTATAGATCACCAATATCTTCAAAGGCTGAAAAGATATCATTTGTGTTCAAGAAAGCTAGTGCAGGAAGTATTCATACTGCATGTGCATATTCTTCATCATTCCCATACTTAGTTGGAAAACCTGCCTTTTGAACTTGTCGATAGATGTTTTGTGTCAGGTGGAAGAAACAAGCATGAACTTTTGATTGAGGCCAACGGGAATTAGTGGCTTTCATTGCTCCTGCTTCAAAATCGATGAGAAATGGACTTGGATTGAATAGTGGCCCCAAGGAGATAATAGTATCATAAACTCTCTTGTAATTTTCTTCATCTTTATCCTTTTCATGCTATCTTTCTTTAGTTTTAATCAATGCGACTAAAACTAATCAATGTGCACATGATTAGCTGTCTACATAATTATCATACACACAATAGTCATAGACCCAATAGAGTCCAATTTTTGAATTTCTCTTTTAACGAAATAAAAATCTTAGGCATTTCATATTGATGAGCGCTTTGAATTTGACATTTTTCCGAGAAAGTATCTTTAAAAATCAAATAAAGGGAAATTCGAAAATGGGACACTATTACGAACTAGCCCTAACGATGCTCTAAAATTTAAAAAGAACCTCGATATGATTAGATAGTAATCCCATTGTGAAAACCTTCCCCGCGTAAGAGGTAATGAATTCGCTGGAAGTTGTGCATTTCTTTGAGATTTGGGGAAGATATTTTAACCTTAATCTATTCTAGCCAAGAGTAACATTCTCTGAAATTTTCGTTGGAATCGGATGAGAAAATGTCCAAGTCTCGTTCTGACGGGGTTAAATTGATCAGAAAAATGTACAAGTCCTTCGATTCATTAGTTTTATACTGATATGTGCGAAATATTTCATGAGCAATAGATTACTTGCGGCTGTTTATTAGCTTTCTGCTCATGACTTAATATGAATACGTCCACAAAAAATGATTTTCATGTAAACAAGAGACGTTTCATAAGTTGTGAAATGATTTGTAGATAGCTATTGAGTGTGAGTTTAATTTATTTATGCATGATTACCATAGTCAAATTTCCTCAACAAGAGCTTCTATGTACAATGAAATACAGAGTGATTTACTAAGATCTATTGGAATTTATTCAGGAAATTTGCAGAGCATGTTAAGCTACTAGTTAGATCAATGATGTAGATAAAAGAAATGATAATAAACGATGGAAAACGAAGTAGAAAATGGTTAATCAGTGAGTCGGCATGAAATAAATATAATATATCACGAGAATTACAGAAAAAAAAAGAAACTTATTATCCAGAATACAGGAATAAAACACATATTTGTTGAATATCAATTGACTAAAATTGGAGAGAAATTACGATTTATTAGATATTCTTCATTTAGGACACGTCCTATTGTTTTGATGAAACAGAAAAGAACATACATGAATTCTACATTTGAGTCTATTATAGACACAGCTGTTAAGTTATTTATTTACGAACCACTAGACTAGAATTTCTTACGGATTTTGTTTGAAACAATCATTGTTGAACATCACAAAATAGGGAGTAATCCCTTATCAGCGCCTCTGTAGCGCGCCACTCGCGACTAACCACTTGTAGTCCTAACTGAAAAAGTAGAAGAACAAAGACAGTTAATATGATAAGAGCTGAATATCGAAAACAATTCGTTATTTCTTTGAAAAAGAAGACCTTTTATTGGTAAAAAAAAAACATTTCAAAAAATTTTCCAAAGACTGATAAAACCATTCGATTCTTCGATCTCGAAAACC
Source organism: Macrotrachela quadricornifera (assembly GCA_022393335.1). Lineage (NCBI taxonomy): Eukaryota > Metazoa > Rotifera > Eurotatoria > Philodinida > Philodinidae > Macrotrachela > Macrotrachela quadricornifera. The sequence continues at coordinate 41,694 of JAJEKB010021317.1, forward strand.
TTTCGTCAAATTTGAACCTTTTTTAAGGATGGTTTTTTTTTCATCTTCCAGCTATGATCCTGACATAGACATGCACACATACAAACGGATTTTATTTCACATGATTCTTCCTACAATCCAGAGTATAAATTTAAAATATATAGTTTTTGTTCTTTTCGTTCCAAACTAATTCGATCACAAATCGATCTACGAACCTACTAATTAAATATTTTATAAAAACTGAATAATATGAATTAATTATTCTATAAAATTTGACATATTGAGTAATTATTTTCCATTCTTTGTGAGTTTTCTCCTGTCTTCTATTTCAAATCCTGCCAATACTTGTTATAGACCGTTTTTGCTTGTATATTGTAGAAAAATAAAACATTGTAAGATCTTCAATATTTTTATTGAATAATGTCAACCCATTTTTCTTATGTTGTATCAAATCCGCCTATTGAAGTATGGCGTCTAATAAAGATGTTCAAAAAGGATACCAATCCGAACAAGGTTAACTTAGGCATTGGTGTATATCAAGACGAAGAAGGAGAAACAAAAACGTTGTCTGTTGTACGTAATAGCGAACAGAAGTTAATAGACGATTGTCTTCCGAGCAAGATGTACATCGAACACGTAGGACTCAGTTCCTATCGTGATAATGGTCTTAAACTTGTGATGGGAGAACATTCACCATGCGTAATTGAAAAACGAGCTACTTCTATTCAAACTCTTGGTGGCACAGGTGCCCTCCGGATTGGGTTCGAATTTCTTTATCAATATGGTTATACAGTGGTCTATATTCCCACTCCCACTTGGGCTAATCATGCAGCTATTCTCAAATCCATTGATATTGAAGTTGTCGAGTATCGATATTGGGACAAAAATAATATGGGCATCAATATGAAAGGTCTACTTGAAGATTTGTCTGCAGCACCACCAAAAAGTGTCATTCTTTTTCACGCATGTGCTCATAATCCAACAGGTTCTGATCCAACACAAGAACAGTGGATGCAGATTGGTGAGATTGTTAAGAAAAAGAGCCATCTTGCATTCTTCGATATGGCTTATCAAGGACTTTCGACAGGCGATTTGGGTGAGTATGATTGTATATGTTTATATATTAACATTATTCTCCTTTGAATTAATAGACCAAGACGCATGGGCTATTCGATACTTTGCACATGATCTCAATCTTGAATTATTTGTTGCACAATCATTTTCAAAAAACTTTGCTCTCTATTCAGAAAGGATTGGTCAGCTCATTGCTGTATTTCAAAATAGTGATGTTGTTCCTGCTTTTGAATCGCAAATCACCACTATCGTTTGGAGTTTATATCTGACACCCCCCGAACACGGGGCTCGGATTGTGTCAACTATTCTCAATGATCCAAAGCTTATGACCGAATGGAAATCGAATGTCAAGTCTATGTGTCAACGCATAAAATCTATTCGTCAGCAACTTTACACCAAACTTCGAGAGCTTAATACACCAGGTATGCCACAACATGTAATAGAGTTTTGTTTGATAATTTAGGCAGAGAATAAAGGATTACAACTGCATCTTAAGCGCTTGTAAAAAGCGTTTAAATCGTTGTAACGTGTGTAGACGTACCTATCAACAAAATTTTTATTTTAAATGTCTTTTCACAATTTATCTTCAAAGTCACCGATAGAAATTATTGAAAGTATCATAGTTTTATGTTTTATTGGGAGAAGATAGATTTAACCCTTTAAAGACGGAATTTTTTTTAATCGCAAAAACATTTTTCAACCATTTATGAATAAATAGCCATTGTCAGTTTCGACCTTGCTTAATGATCTCATCAGATGGCATTATATTATAGTCCTACATTTTAACACTGTATCTCTTCTATTCCACGGATTGATTACAGTCCCATGATCATTTATGATAATGAATTTGAATAACACCATCTAATAAGCTCCTTAAGCAAGATCGAAACTGGTCATAGCTACTTATTCATAATTGTGAAAACGATATAAAGAAAAAAAGAGTACAAGTTCGAAAGAGAAATAATTTTCTATCAATTCAAGAACAACGCAAACTCGTCAATGAAAACGGGAGTATATATATATACTTCCGTAAAAAAAATATTTAGGCTCTATATTTTGAATATATTTTCATTATAGTACTGTACTTTTCAAGGAGTGAATACATATTCTGAAAGTCCATGGAGTTTTCTATTATCCTATATAATTAGGTTATAGTTCAGGTCTATTCAATACTAAAATAATTTGAATACAATGTTTTTTTCAAATTATTATTTTTATGAGGAAAGGTTTTTTAAAAAGCGAATATAGATATTCATAGAGCTTGAAATTCTCTATCATTCTATATATTTTTGTCTTGTGTTACATTCATGTACTGCACATAAACTTAAGACAAGACAAAACGATATAGAATCATAGAGAATTTTATGCGCTATCAAATGGTGTACTTTCTTTTACATAATTTATTTTGGGGTAATAATCAAAAAAAGACAGCAAAAAAATATAGATTTTTGGTACCTGCCGATTGACGATTTTTTCATTGTAGTAAAATTTTCCTTTCAATAGATGAGCGTAAGAAAATAAATAAATATACAGAATGATAGAGAGTTTCAAGCTCTATCGGAATATATAATTGCCTTTTTAAAAAGATAATTCTATAGTGATAAAAATTTTTTAAAAAACTAATTTTGATCACAGTAAAAAAATCAAATCCTTGGAATCTGGGTCTAAGGGTGCCTTCATTGTTCTTTATTTTATTTTTAATAAACAAATGCAATTTAAATTTAGCACATATAGGATTGTAGAAAACTCCACGCGCTATCTGAGTGTATAATTACTTTTCTCAAAATATTCACTTATAGTGTGATACAGGGTGGTCCATAAGTAACTGTGCAATAAGAAATTTGAATATCTCCATTACAGCTCAAGCAAACGAGCTCATTTTTTTATCAATGATAGAGACGTGTCCAAAATTTATATCCATAAAGACAGATCTAAGGAGATCCTTTCTTAAGTATTGCTACTGACCTTAACAAGCAAAATTTTGCTTTTCCATAGATAGAAAAAAAACAGTATACTTAACAGAGGGTCTCTCTAGGCATATCTTTATGGATATGAAGCTTGAACATGTCTCTATTATTGATAAAAGAATCAGCTCGTTAGCTCGAGCCGTATCGAAGATATTCAATTTTTTTCGATAAAGTGACTTTATTTTCTAATTGTGAAAAAGTAGGTTTTTCTTGTTAAGATCAATAGTGATACTTAAGAAAGGATCTCCCTAGATCTGTCGTTATGGATATAAACTTTGAACACGTCTCTATCAATGATAAAAAATGAGCTCGTTTGCTCGAGCTGTAATGGAGATATTCAATTTTCTTATCGCACAGTTAGTTATGGACCACCCTGTATTAACTGTTCATCACGCGAACATTATTCAATAATTGTATGCAAAAATTTATTTCACATATTATCTTCATTTCGTTATCTCTTACGTCTATGTGAAATATACGCTAGAAACAGTATAAATTAAGAATAGTCTATGTTAAATCCCAATGCTAAATGATCCTTCGATTTTGTTTTGATAATGTAAGTCGATAACAAAGTGTGATGGTAACATATCTTACGCACATTATGATGAATATTAGCTGAATAGACGAATTTGATTTATCTTCAGGAATCTTCGATATTAGTGAAAAGCGTTTAATTTTCGAAATACACACTTTTACGATCATTTTACCAAAAACAGGACGCGCGAAAATTCTAATAAAAACTGAATTGAACCAGAAGGGAAGAATTTATATATATTAATCAATTCAAAATCTTTAACCGAGATAAGCTGGATACGGACCATTCATCTGTATCTGTCACAACTCTGGTCGAAGACTCATACGATAAGAAGCTTATATACCGTAGACTGAAATATCCAAAGGCTCGTTTTTCGAGACTCAATTGACAAATATTCATCTGTTAATGTATCAATCTTAGTATGTAGTTCTTCAGACAGCTATAGATTTCCGAATACGCGTGTAAGCACTCGCCACAGTTCAAAAATTTTGTTTTTGGTATTTTTGTGCATTCTCACACTGAAAATATTCATTAGATATGATTTTTTTTCTAGGCAATTGGGAACATATTATTACGCAAACTGGTATGTTTGCCTTTACTGGTTTGACGACAACTCAATGTCAAGCACTGGTCGATCAGCACAGTTGTTACTTAACTCTTAATGGTCGTATCAATGTCTGTGCTATCACCAGTAAAAATGTCGACTATATTGCTAAGCAAATTCACCATGTTGTAACCGCTTCACACAATTATTTAGACAATATTATCGAACCCAACTGTTTAACTGGCAAACAATTTGAAATACGTCGTCGCTTGTCGCATAACTCTAGCGATTCACCTAGATCATCTGTTGAAAGTTCTTCCAGTTTCGTGTTGCAATTGGATAGTCCAGATGACAACCTCTAAACTTTTATGATCTATTCAGACATATGGCTGATTTATAAAGCATTTCAATATTCCAAAAACATTAGAAACGCTTGTCTTTTAAAATTGGCCTTTGATAAGTGTATGTCAAAACAATATTGCCCTTACTTCATTCACAATAGCTATATTCATATATAAATAAAGTAGTTTTTTTTACACATATAATTTCTATGTCCTTTTCATACACCTTCTCTATGTGGTTTCCAAAATATCTGAAACTGTAGCTATTTTCTATACACCTTTTTCTCTACGAATTTTTGTCATATCAGACCTTAAAACATTTTGAGCATTTTGTTGTGGCATCAAAGCTTCTTATCGTTCAAATCTTTGTGTGCACCCTCGCACTAAATACAGCGTTTCTATCAATGAAACTTTTACATGTTACATCTTCTAGCCACCCTGAATATCATTTAGCTGGCGTGCTCTTAATGAATCTTCTTCTTGAGAGTGAAGTGAAGATAAGACCGTGCGCCTTGTATATTTCTTTCTACCTTCATCATCACTCAAATCATGTGTCTTTTGTTTGTTTTTTGTCCTTACCAGTGTCCGATATGAGTCACGTTTTTGTGACCGGACTCGAGGTAAAGGTTAGTTTTTAGCCAATAAAAGCGAGATTTTTTCAGTCATTGATAATCTTTTGAGTAAATCAATACATGTTCTCTCAATATTCGAAATAAAAAAATAATTATCTCCTTTAAAGTTACTTCTTTTCTTATGTGAAATTCGAGATTTTTAGACCTTTTGTGGTCTGATCCGATCCGAGTGGGACAATGGGCCTTACTATCAGTCAGAAGATACGTCCTGTTTGTGGATTTTCATATCTGAAGTTTTAACATTAATAGACTGTGGTATTTTATCATCTGCGTCGGACAATTTTTTTATCCATATGCTTCATCCAATAGGTAATATATAGCGCGTATAGAAATTATTCTGTAGACCGAAACAAGTGTTAATCGTAAGTGTCTGTAGAGTTTTATGGACCTTCACGAGAGAGTTTCAAACAATTGGCTTATAATATGATCAGTGCTGGCACCTATTACAATCAACTAGACCGCATCGATATGAGTTATTCTACGATTTTTCATTTCATAGAAACACCATAGAGTGATGCTTTCGTCTTGTCTTTTCCTTAATCATTATATTATTGAACTCTTCATTCTATTTCAACATTAAATCGTTTCTCGTCATGTTATTTTCGTGAGTTTTTTTTTATTTATTTTTATGCGAAAACAAAACAAAATTGTTGACAAATATTATGACCTGAGATTAAGTAAGATTTATTAAATTTACCATTTGGGCCAGTTACATTTTTGTTTAGTATAAAGTACAAGATATCCTTAAAGAAAATTATTTGATGTTTCCTTTTGCAGGAACTTCACAGGTTTGTAAATGATCCTGCGAAAATTTGCTGTTTTTTCCTGAGTAAACGTGGAAATCCTAAAGAAACGTGTAGTCATGAAATCTACTAGATTTGTGCACGATTCAAGTAAGACCTTAGAAGGAGCCTGTCAAGATTTTAACGATTCCCAACGAAACAGTTTTGCTTGTATTTATTTTTGAAAATCTTTCTCAATTTCATCTAGAATGTTGTCATACTTCTTGACCAGATCTTATTAGAATTTATCAAGGTTTCTTTCAGGATGTTATTAGATTTCTTTACAGAATCTTTGCACAATTACTTAAACAGAACAGAAAAGAAGTAAACGCATAGAGTATTGAATTTTAGGCCTTCAATTCATATACTTATAAGCTTACTCAGCTGGATGTGCCATATTAGTAGATGTTGATTCAACTTTCAATCAGAGATGTGCACCGTGTGAGCGAAAGCGATGGGCGGAGCGGAGGCGATCTGCGTAATATGTCCGTCGAACAGTCGCTTCGCGCCCGTCTTTCTATGTAAAATGTTCGCCAGGCGGCCACGGCAAAAGCATAGTAGATGTTAAACACTCTTTTTTAATTTCAACCTCGAAAAGGTAAGTCAGTTTAGCATTTTTGAGGGGAATCTATATTTTTCAAGCAGTGTATTATAAGTAATACAATTTTCTCTCGTTTTTTATTTGTATAACTGGTTTTCTTAAGAGAAGGCCCGCGAGACCAGCACCCTCGAAATGACCATCACTCCTCTCGAAAATTTTAAATTTCGATTTTCTGTTGCCATTCGATAGGCCATGATTTGAAAAATTTATGATAGAAATATGAAACTTTTTGATTCAGTCTGTAAAGAGTTATGGCCAAAACACTGACAACGTCTCTCACGAGTGCCTTATTTTTCGCTAAAATTCGATGGTCTCAGTATTTTTGACTTTTCTCTACACTAGAAAAATCAACCTTTTATGATATGTCTTTTTTCGAGTACTTTGATCTAAAGTCTACCTAGGTGGTGTGACCTCACAAATCTGAGGTCATTTTCAGAAATCCCATGTAAAACTGCATCGATTCATATAAAAATATCTGTAAAAAAATTTGCGCGAAATTTTTGCCAAGAGTCTCAAGAAGATTTGTTAGTGCCCTAAAACTTATATTTTGCAATAACCGATCGGCAATGTCACCTAGAATAAATCATAGAATTTGATTTTGAATATCGATTTGAATATGTGAACAGAAAGTACATTTAATGACGTGTCTAAGCCCAAAATATTGGCTCTATATAATGTATCTATAGAACACTACGATTCTCATACTATGATTTTCCTCAGAACTATGCTTTGATTGTACTTGAATCTTCCGGTCTTCCATATATGCTGACTTAATCGAGTGTCTGTTTTATCAATAATAATATACAATAGTGTAGAACTCATCACGGGCCACAAGATGCACTACTTTATGTTTGATTTTGATTGAGTAAAGGAACAGAAATTGTTCTTTTGCTTCTGCAACACCATAAACTATTTAATGTCAGAAAAGTAGAGTATAAATATCTCTACGGAATATCATCGCGTAACTATGAAAATTTTACTGTCGGCACAGTTTTTGCTACTCTCTGTATGGACAATTTCAGAAACTGAGAATCCTACCAGTAGGTATAGAAAATTTTTTAGACATCCACTAGAAACCTTAGAATTTGGATAAGACGACCTACTGATTTTGACCATAATAGTTTCAGATGTAGTCTGTTCCCTCCGTCTATAACTTAAAAACGGAGGCTGAACTTCGTGTGTTTCTTTCTGGTTAAGTCACTGACGTCATATATACTTTTCCTGAACATCATATCAGCCACACATTGGTATTTCATTCTCCTAACCATAGTATAACTTTCATGAAAGATGATTATACCGAAAGAAAATCTTTTTACTACAAATGCGTTGGATACTCCAACCATGACTGAATTCTAAGGTACATATGACATAATATTTCATTGAATGCTCGCATGAGAAATGTATTTCATTTTTAAGACCTCATTGACCAAATTATTTTCTTTTTGTTGCCGTCATATTAATTTTTGCGAGATTATTTAATGAAGAAGAGAAAGAGAGACATGCATGTAACAGAAAGGCACGCACAAATGTTTACTGCGTGTATTATTCCGTATGTTGGAGATATGAGTTTAACATTTGTTTTTGACTGAATTACGCGGAAAATGACGCTCAGCAGGTGGTTCAGATGGTTGGTATAGATTTGATGATTTTTACATTCATAGGTTGTAGAGAGAAGAAACTAGTGCGAAAGAAAAGATATTCGAATTGGCGTTCGAAAATATTGTTTTCAGTCGAAGATGCCAATAAGCTACTCAGATCAGCGCGTCCTCCGTTACAACCAATCTATGTTACGTATATATAAGAAAAAAACCCAAGAAAAACAACTATGTTACCGACAGGTTCGATCACTTGAAGTGATAAAGGAGAGGATAATCGTCTTGGTCGTCCATATTGTTATGTCCTTGGATCGTTGATGTATATATAATGTTTATTTATGAACTATGCTCGCTTGCCACTCTGATATACATAAAACTAACGAGTATTTATACCAGCTTCTAGGCGCAAGGTGGAATATACCAATAGGTGGCATGAAAGGAAAACATCAATAGAATATACGAAGAAAGATATCTTACAGAACGAAAGGAAAGAGATACATATGTAGATATAGATGATGTCATATATACTTAGGTCTGACCAAAAGTTTGTGCAACATTAAATAAAAATACAGAGGTAAGGAGATATTTTTAGTTTTATTTTATCAAATGTTGAGGATAGTTGCCAGTATTATATATGCCAAGATCAATCATTTCTAACAATTTGTTAAAAGTTTTTTTGAAGTCTTTTTCGAAAAAAATTTCAGGTGTCTTGGAAACCGCATGAGCTGACGAAGTTTCACTTCTTTAATTACTTAAACTACGTTTGATAAAATTAGTTAGTCAGGAATTACATAGTATCATATTTGAAGAATAAGGTGGATAAAACATTATATTGATATTTTCTTCTGTCAAATAATTAATAATATTGAATAAGTATGAAGCCATCGATGATCATGAAGCATTTTTGTGCATTTTGATCCTGATATCTCTATTTGTTTTCATATTCTACTAAAAAAGGACTTCAGACAATTTTCGATATAGTACTCGTACTCTATGATCTTGTCTTTACCTACACTCGGAATTATTTCATTTAAAGAATACATCACCGTCAAGTTTTGATTAAAATCTGTCTTCATGAACAATAATGTTAGCTGATTTTTCCTCAATAAGCCAGCTAGCATCAAATGACTTATGACTCAGGTACCCAAAAAAAATCTATGACCTATCTCTAGTGGTGCTAGAACACAATTGACATGATCGAGCAGAGTTTTGCCAAATTTTTAAAAGAAATCAAAAGCGATTAATTCATGCGGTTTCCAAGATACCTGAAATTTTTTTCGAAAAAGACTTGAAAAAAACTTAACAAATTGTTAGAAATGATTGATCTTGGCATATATAATACTGACAACTATCCACAACATTTGATAAAATAAAACTAAAAATATCTCCTTACCTTTATATCTTTATTTAATGTTGCATGAACTTTTGATCAGGCCTAAGTAAGCTGCGAGAAATTATTATATTATTAGTGAAATGTAAGAAAGTGAAAGTTATATGAATATATTGAATGGTAGAATAACTAGCATAGCATTGAACGAAAGGATGGAAGTGGATTTATAATAATTATGCGATACAAGTTTATTTCTTCTTAGTTTCTAATAGAATTAGTCACCTTTTAATTAACTGAAATCGAATGATCTATTAATCTTGTTTAAGTCTACTTAGGTCAAACCAAAAGTTCTGGCAACACGATTGACAATTTTATAAACCAATTAACGTGGAAGAGATTTTTGCATGATTATAAATAGCAGAATGTCTTGTCTATAATGATATACATATATATAGTAAATCTGTTTTGGACTTAGTTATCATATTTTTCAGATAAACTTTAATTCGAACGATTTTAGGAATAGATGCAAAGACAATCTATGGAGAACTCACAACAGGTTTCAGAATATCCCATCATATCGAGCAGTTGCTAGGTAGACAAAACGTTTTAGTGAAAGAAGAGAAGAAGCCAATGATGGTCCTCGAGCTGATAGATGAAAATATTGAAATAGTACGAGAGATTATCAACAATGATTCACGTTCAACTTATGACGAAATTATAGCTGAGATATTTCTCTCGTATGGTACAATAAAATGAATTATCCACGACTGTCGAAGAGATGAGAAAATTAACATCACGTTAGATGCCTCATCAACTCAATGATCAACAAAAACCAACACAAGTTGAAAGTTTGTACCAAAAACATTTTTTTTTCTATTTTCTTTAAATCAAATGGTCCCATTCTTATACGCGTTATTGGTGAAAGCAAGACAATAGATCACAGCTATTATATTGAAAATTGCCTTCGGTCTATTGTCAAAGAAATATAGAAACCAAGAGAGTCATGAGGTATAAATGGTATAAATTTGCTTCAAGACAATGCTCGATCTCATACTCATTCCGATGATATTAATTATTTAAGAGAAGAAGGTATCAATATAGCACTGTATCCACCATATGATTATTGGTTAAATGATTATATCAAACGTAATTTAATTGATCAATTAAATAAAAAGTTATTGACTCGTGTGGTTTTCAAGGTAGTGAAAAACATTCCCATAAATTCTATAAATAATCATGGTGATTATTTTGAACATTTAATAAAATAAAACGAAATTTATCTTTCTGTTTCCATATATTTTTTTAATGTTGCTAGAACTTTTAGTTATCCGTAAATATTTAAAAGAAAAAATGTGAATAGTTCAGTTTTAAATACTAATCTTCAATCGTTGTCTTAAAATTACCTCAGTGTCGTAATACTTGTATCAATTCAGAAATTATTATTTTATAGAAAAAATATAAAAAAATAAAATAATTTATAAAATTTGTTAAAAATAATTAGAAAATAATAAAGTTATTTTATTTTTTTTTCTTTAATGAAATATTTTAGATAAAATAATGTCATATAAATAAATAATATAATATAATATCTGTTATAATTCTAATTAATAATCAGTTATTTTAAAATGTGTTTTGTTTATATCCGAACTTAGCTCAGCTGGCAGAGCGGTAGGCTGTAATGGAGATTTATCATAGTAACCTATAGGTCCCCAGTTCAAATCTGGGAGTTCGGATTTACCTTTTTTTTTCTTTCCTTTCTCTATGTATTTGTTTCTTTCTATAAGATTAAATCAAAATTTCAACAGATTTGATTAACCAAAAAATCTGTTTTAGTTTTCTATAAATTTTGCTTAAAAGAAATGATTTTAAAATTTATATATATATATATATATTTGTAGAACTCGGTGAACTCTATCTAACTGTATGAAAATATAAAAGAAAAAACTGTAATTGATTTTTGAATTGCTTGTATCTTTGAAAGAAAAGAAAATTTTCCTATCTCACTTCAAGCTGATTATTTTGCACAATAACATGGAGAGACATTGAAGTAAATAAAAACTTGGTATACCTGATGAATCAAAATGATTCCAACATGAAATATTTTACACATATCCCAGCATAAATAAATTGTATAAAGTTGAATTTTTTTAAAAACATGCACCATAGAATTCTCTGCTACAATGACAACAAAAAACTCTTATTGTTTCTATAATAACTTTCTTTAGTCTAGCAAACCGATTGTCGGATCCCGTCGAGGAATACAATACTATCCTTCTTCGCTGACTTTTGATCAATTGTCTCTTGAATAGTTAGACTTGTTATTTAAAAAAATAATATATTTAGAATCAGCACAGAAAACTGAGTCGATCTATGTGTATTCCAAAACAATCCATTGACTTTCATTTTCATTGAATAAGTATGACGGAACCTTGAGGGAGACCAGGAATGAAATTTTCGACAAAAATGAAACCATTTTTTTCTTGAGATATTTTACCATCATTCGACAGCTTGTGATTAAATTTATCGATTTATATATATGACTCAACATGGATCTGCATGTTTCTGACAATCAAAAGTACTATAATCTCAGTATATATTCCATATATAAAGTATAGAATACAAGGATAATTAAATCGAGTCACGTACAATGTGTAATGAATCAAATTGTTTAATTTCAATAGAAATAGAGTTCTGACACCAAACATAATGAATTGGGAAGAACAAAGTTGAATTCTGATAGAAACCGTTTTGTTCTCTTATGCGTCCCCTCTCCTTTGGTTTAAATTAGTTTATTTTGTTTTAGTCTGTTTCAATCGATTTATAATTAAATATTTGTCTGATTGAAATCAAATTTTTTCTATTACTTTTTGTTGTTTAATTAAGATGTTTTATAATGTAGACTAAATCTTTATATTAATATTCAAATATATAATTAAATATTCTGGTCATTTATTAGCAATATTTGAAAAATCTCAAATAAAAATCTAATGAGAGATCTTATTATAAGATAATCAGATTATTTTCAATCTAATCTTTCAAGATTTATTTGTTTCAAATAATTTTTGAAATTGAATATCAATTTGTTGAAAAAATGTTCATTAATAAATTGATAGATTATGAAATTGTCAATCGGATTAATTATTCTGATAAATAATAAATTATTTTATTTAAATAAATGAAAAATAATTAAAAAGAAAAAAAAAGTTTCTTAATAATAAAAATAAGTAAGTTTATTGTTGTTGAAGAATAGTTTTACATTCATCATTTTCTCGTTCATCACATAAAGCAACAGCATCTTTTCCTTCATTATTTTTAATCTTTAAATCAGGTTTAGCTAAAAGTAATGATTGAAGAATTCGTGGTTTATTAAAAAAACAAGCAATCATTGTTGGAGTATTTCCACGTTCATCTTGAACATTAACATCTAAACCAGCTTTTACTAATAAATCAACACATTCTGGACTATCAAACATACCTTAATATAGAAATAAATAAATATTTATTTAATTAAATTATTTCAAAACAAACCAGCTGCAGCAAAATGTAAAATAGTTCCACCTGTTTCACTTGTAACATCAGTTTTTGTTTCTGAATAATCAAGTAGTTTTTTTAAAATTCTATCTCGATTTTGTCTTGCAGCAATACTAATTGCTCTTTCACCCATAAAAACAGCATTTGGATCAACTTTAGCTTCAATTAAAGCATCTAAACAATCGGGATGATCATTAATAGCAACTCTATTTTAAATAGAAATATTTTATAAATAAATATTCTAAATAAAAAATTTTTACTTATGTATAGGTGCAATTTGATGTTTATCAGGTTGATTAACATTAGCACCTTTACTAACGAATTGTCTAATAAGATCTGCTCGTTGTTGTTCAGTTAATATTTGTCCTTTATATGGTCCATCAACAATAACATGAAGGGCTGTTATATTATGTTCGGTTTCAGTTTGATTTGGATCAGCACCATTCTATTTTATAAATAATAAATTATTTTTTTTATTTTTTTTTATAAAAATAAAATAATTTACATCAAGTAATAATTTAATAAGATGATAATCTCCTTCAAAACAAGCAATAATTAATGGTGGAATTTTTGCTATTGATTCTCCAGTTTTATCATCATACATATCAAATAATTTATTAGGTAGATTTGTATTTATTATTTTTTTTACTTCAGCTAATCTTTCATCAGGATTTTCATTTGATCGATTTATATTCCAAATAGCTTTTAAAAGTGCATCATGTTTTTCATAAAATGGTTGACTTTGACGACTTTTATTTAAATATAAATAAATTCATTTTATATTTACAAAAGAGAAACTTTAATTTACCTCATATTTGAATTATTTCTTGTATATATTGTAATTAATTCAATATTGTATTAAACTTATTATCATAAAATTTATTTATATACTACACAAACAGTCCAAAGAAATAAAATCATTCTTCCTTAACATTATAGAAAACAAAAAAAAAAGTCTTATTCACAAGTTAATATGAATATTTATTTATCATCAATGATTTATCTTATTATTGCCTATATATTCAATATTATTATTTATATTAGTCATATATTATTTACTAATTATCCTTCGCAAACATATATTCATACTTTTCGTTTTTTTTTCTACATTCACCTTGAAAAATATTTATATTATTTTCTTTCTCTTATTACATCATTATTAATATCACATTTAACTTTATAACCACTTTTCGAGTTTGAGTAAAATTTTGGTGTCAAACGTTGTTTAACTCTGATACTCCGATAAGAGTGTTAAAACTACATCTATTTTTCATAGGCTGCTGCTCTTATGAATACCTTGCTTTCGTTCTCTATTCTTTGCACTGAATTATGCATTTCACATGTTTTGAAAAATTTTCTATAACTTCTATCTGTGCATACTTTTTCGTTTTTATCAAATTCTTGTGAAATTGAAGTGTATCATGATATATATCATGTCTAATATACATGCATGCAGTCCTCCTCTTTGAATGCCTTTGATAAGTAAAAAAAAACGCAGAAAGAAAAACAGTAGTTATCCTTTCATAAATTGTTTAAGAATATTAGCGGTTTTCCCTCTTTTTTTTCAAGTTTTAGACGCAGAAAACTCGCTCAAAGCCTCGCTTAGATCCCTGAAAATTTTTTTCTAAAGGTTTGACGACGCACGCATTCATTTATAAAGGTTAAAAAATTATTTAGTAAAAATTATGTTTTGGTCAAAAAAACCCATTGTGATGTTCGAAATCAGCTCCCTCGATTACCTATTATCAGCTGAGTTTCAGCTCAAAAGCGACGGAGCAGTTGGTGGCCTTCCATCGTTAGATGAAGTACTTGTATTTGTGATTGCTCAAGGAACAATTGGTCGATGTTTCGCAGTTTTGACGATAGGTGCATCGAACGAAGCTTTTTGCGTTTTTTATCAGTGGAGACAAATAACTCAGGAAATGATCTACTGACACATGTGGATGGCTCAACAGATCATTTCGAGAGCAATGGTAAAATTATGATTTTTCAACAGACTCCCGTTTAGCGCCAAACAATCAAACAAACTATTTATGTTTTGCTGATGCGCATCCTCGCTCTTATTTTCAGAAGCCCAGAAAGAGAATGCTAAAAACTATCATATATTCTTTCTTTATAATTTCAATCATTGTCTTCTACTTTTTCTTAATATGAAAATATATATTTCGTATATAATTTATCAACGATGTTTTCAATAAAAGTTAGCATTGATCAGGAATCGGTTCTCGAAAAATCAACTCTGTTCGATTAAACTTTTGTCAGCACACTAAATGTTTTGATTAAGAAAAATGAACAGACCTCAATATTTTCTAAATCTCGTTTTCTTATTCTTTATGTGGGAAAAGATACATTACAGTGAATAAATTTTGAATAAAATAAGGTAATACTGACTTTCTACGATTTTTTTCTTGCTAAGCTGGAGACATCAGATGAATCGGAAAACATATACAGTCTGTTTTGCATATAATTTCTCATTGGATGTGTTTTTCTGTAATCCATCAATTTTAATCGATAATCTTGACTCACTTATTTCTGATTTTCCTTTATTAGTATTGCAATAGACAGAGCACCAAATTTCTAATCAAACAATGTGCATTCCATCTTCTTACGGATAATATTTTTCTCACTTATATTGTGTGATGAATCCTATCCCTCTCTGCAAGTTATTAAACGTACATCTGTACCTTTAAAAACCAAGATGATTAAGACATATGGTTTATATACAATACATTTTTTATTAGATCAGTATCAGAGGTCTCTTCTTTATTCTTTCGTTAGGTTCGTTTCTATTCGAATATTGAATGAATAAATGTGAACAAAGAGAACCAAAACAGAACAGAAGACGAAGAGGAGAATGCGCAAGGCGATTAGATAATAACAGACAAATTGATGTGAAGACATGTGAGCAACATGCCTGTAACAATCAGGAATAGGAATCATTTTTAAAGTAAATTGACAATAAGGAATCGAAAAAAAAATCAAATGAAATATATAAATTCTAACAGAGGTTCAAAAGAATTTTTATATTGTTCTTGCCATAAACTGCGACAGCAATGTCGTCCCAATCATCTTTGTTCAAATCTTTAAAGACGACCCAGTTTGGTCGAGAATCGTAGCCGAGTGGATACCACGTTTGATTGGTAAAAGTTCCATTACCATAACCAAAAAGAATGCATACATTATTCGTGCCAGAATTTGCCACCGCGATGTCCAATTGATAGTCTCTGTTAAAATCACCTACGGCGATTGATACCGGTTGAGAATTATCACCCATTGAATACGTTACTAAGGTAGAAAAATTTCCATATTCATATCCAATAAGCACAACAATGTTATTAGTCTCGGAGTTTGCTACCACAATATCTGTTAGAGAATCACCGTTAAAATCACCGATAGCTAATGATAATGGATGTGAATCAGTACCAGTTGAATATGTTATAACGTTTGAAAACATTTTGTTTCCATATCCGAGAAGTATGCCTATAGTATTGGTGCCATAGTTGGTGATAGCAATGTCAAGATGTTTGTCATTGTTGAAATGACCAACAGCTACTGAGGAAGGATGAAAACCTTCACCGACGAAGAACGTCGTTTGTCCTCCGAAGGGTTTACTACCATGTGCAAGGAATACCCTAATAGTGTTATCACCATAAATGGTGATAGTAAAATCCAAGTGACCATCGTTGTCGAAATCACCGACGGCGACGCTGTATGAAATAGAACCCTGCCCTAGTGGAATTGTCGATATATTGGCAAACGTTCCATCACTATAACCAAAAAATATTCCTACACTATTACTAGCTTCATCGGTAACAATAATATCCAGATGATTATCATTATTGAAGTCACCGACGTTCACATTTACTGGATTAGAATTAATGCCAGTTGTATATATCTGTAAATTTCCGAAAGTACCATTGCCATACCCATAGAATACACCGACATTACTTGTACCGTAGTTTGCAACGGCAAGATCTAATTGTCCGTCTTTGTTGAAGTCACCAGCGATGGCATACTGTGGCGAGGAATTGTTGCCAGTGGAAGTAATCATTTGTTCTAGGAAACTTCCATTACCATATCCAAGAAATATGCCCACGTTATTAATTCCAAGATTAGTGACGATTATATCTGGATGAGTATCATTATTGATATCGGCTACAGTAACCGAACTTGGACGAGAACCTGTACCAGTTGAAAATGTTATTAAGTTTCGAAAAGTTCCGTTTCCATATCCAAGTAATAAAGAGATACTATTTCCTCTATAATTTGCTGTGGTAATATCGAGACAATTGTCATGGTTAAAATCACCTACGGCAATGAATACTGGACGACTGCCAGAACCAAGTGAATACAATATGGGCTTTGCAAAAGTTCCATCCCCATAACCAAATACTATAGCAACACTATCATTGCCCCAATTTGCTACTGTAATATCTAGGTTATTATCGTTATTAAAATCACCAACAGCGGCGGACCAAGGATGTGACGCATCCACATCTGAGTATGTCATTATTGATGTAAAAGTTCCATTACCATAGCCTAAAATGACACCTACATTGTTAGTATTATACAGTGCAGCGACAATATCTAAGTGACCATCGTTATTGAAGTCACCAATAGCCACTGATGTTGGAGCTGCATTATTCCCAGTTTCACATGGTTTCTGTCTTGTAAAAAATGTGTAATTAAATCCAAAAAATATGCCAATAGTATTTGTTCCCTCATTAGCGACTACAAGATCTAAATAGTTATCATCGTTGAAATTACCAACTGCAAGAGCCCTCGGACTTGATCCAAAACCAGTGAAGTATGTTAGCTTTGTTGGAAAATTTTGTGTATCATATCCTAGAAGCACAATAATACTGGCATTTCTTGGATTGGTAACAGCAACATCAGATCGATTATCTTGGTCAAAATCATCAATAAGAACATGTTGGGGATTAGAACCAGCACCAATTGAATATGTAATTTCATTAGCAAAGGTTCCGTTACCATACCCAAGAAGTATACCAATGTTTTCACTTCCGGAATTGGCAACAACAAGGTCCATTTGTGTATCATTATCTAGATCGCCAATAGCAATTGAATATGGACGAGTACTCGAACCAGTTGAACATGTTATTGTATTTAAAAAACTTGCATAATAGTCTCCAAACATTATAGATACATTATTAACGATTGAATTTGCAGACACCGGATTCTGATGTGCAAGTAATATAGCGATATTGTTGGCACCATAATTGGCTACAGCGATATCTAATTGACCATCTTTATTAAAATCACCGATGGCAATTGACTTAGGACTTGAGACAGAACCAGTTGAATAGGTTGCTTGTTCTGTAAAATATCCATAAGCATTTCCAAGTAATACACCAACATTGTTAGTATTGCTATTCGCAACAGCAAGATCTAGCGAATAATCGTTATTAAAATCAGCAACACTGATCCATAATGGAATAGAGTCTGAGCCTGTTGAATATGTCATCTGTGTACCGAAACTACCATTACCGAATCCAAAAAATACACTGACGTTGTTAATGCCAGAATTAGCGACGATAATATCCAAATGATTATCATTGTTCAAATAAACGAGGGTGAGCATATACGGAAGAGAATTAGTTCCAGTCGAATAACTTGTGAATAAGGCAAACGTTCCATTAATGAATCCCAAAAAAATAGCTATGTTACCAGCGACAAAATTGGCAGCGGCAATATCTAATCGACCGTCGTTGTTTAAGTCTCCAGAAGCTATCGATATCGGACCTAAATTTTGCCCAGTCGAGTATTTCATTAAATTTCCGTACGTTCTATTTCCATATCCTAGCAAAATACCTATACTATTAGTGCCATAATCGGCAAAGGCTATATCGAGATGAGTATCGTCGTTGAAATCATTAACAATGACCCACTGCGGCACTGAGGAGTTTCCAGTAGAATGTGTCACTAATGTGGCAAAAGTTCCATTGCCATATCCGTATAATATTCCCACAGATTCTGTGTTAGAGATAGCGACAACAATATCTAGTCGTTGGTCATTATCTAAGTCGTTAACAGTAAGCGCATACGGATGCGAATTATACCCGGTGGAATATGTTATTTGTTCTCGAAAACTTCCGTTTCCATATCCAAGAAATATACCAACATTGTTAGCAACAGAGTTGACAACAGCAAGATCAAGTTGAGTGTCGTTATCAAAATCTCCAAGAGCGATTCGATAAGGAAGTGAACCCACTCCAGTTGAATACGCTGTTGGACTTTCTGATTGAATCATACTATATTCAAGAAGTACAATTACGTTATTTGTGCCAAAATTGACAACAGCTATATCTAACTGATTGTCATTGTTAAAATCACCGGCAGTCATTGCGCAAGGACCTGAGTCGATGCCAGTTGAATGCGTTGTTGGTGTTGTAAAACTTCCATTACCATATCCAATAAATATACTTACATTGTTAGCATCATAATTCGCAACAGCGATATCTAGTTGATTGTCTTGATTAATATCGCCAATAATGATCGAATAAGGACGAGATCCGGGAGAAACTGAATATGTCTTTTGTAATAGAAAACTTCCATTACCATAGCCTAAGTATATACTGATATTATTCGTGCCAGAATTGGCCACAGCAATATCTAATTGCCCATCATTATTCAAGTCATTAATAGCTATTGCATATGGACCAGATCGTGGACTAGTTGAATAGGTTGATTGTGCTGTGAAACTTCCATTTCCATATCCAAGAAATATGCCAACATTGTCAGTACCATAGTTGGCTACTGCAATGTCTGGATAATGATCATTGTTAAAGTCACCAATGGCGACGAAATAAGGAAAGGAATCGTAGCCCGTAGAATATGTTGTTCGATTTCCAAAAGATCCATTACCGTGCCCAAAAAATATACCTATATTATTAGTACCATTATTAGTAAAAACAATATCCAGCCAGTGATCATTATTGAAATCACCAATAGCGAGCGAAACTGGCTTAGAAGAGCCAGTAGAAAATACTGTATGACTTGAAAAACTTCCGTTACCATATCCCAGAAATATACCAATATTATGAGTGTCATAGTTAGTGACAGCAATATCCAAGTGATTATCGTTGTTAAAATCATCTACAGCAACAGTAAGTGGTCTAGAACTATCTCCTGTGCTATACATTATTTGTGATGTAAAAGTCTCGTTGCCATAATTAAGAAATATACCAATGTTATTGGTACCGGAATTAACAACGACAATATCCAGCAATTTGTCATGATTAAAATCACCGACGGCAAGAAAATGTGGATGTGAATTATATTGAAATGAAGCAACATCTATCACTGCTTCAAAGCTTGACTGGCATGAATGATCTAAAGAATATTGTTAAAATAAATCAGATGGACCATTTTTTTTTGAAAACGATGACAAGAAGAGAAGTACAATTTTCAATGTTTGCCACTAGCATATGTTTCTATATAAAAATCACTAGTTTTTTTTTAGTTAAATGTTTCGATAGAATATTTTTTCAAAAAAAATTGAAGATATGTGAAAGTCAACTTGTAAACTCTCTAACAAATGAAACAGTCGAAATCTTTTTGTATAGAATCGAAAGTAGAGTTTTTTTAGTGATTGAATAGCACGAATATATATATGCAGAGCAACTTACTCTTTTTTGATGTTGTTAAACAAATTATTATAATACCAATAGCGATTACTATACTTGTAAATGAAGCAAATGCAAAAATGGCTTTGGAAGATGGTTTCATATCCCAATAAATTCTTCTTTTATGTTTTTAAAGAAAAAAAATGCTGATTAGGTTAAAATTGAAAGAATAAAAATATATGCTAACTTTAAAGACACGTGAGGTATTATCAAATTGTTTAAATTTGAATTTGCCGTTGTAATTAGGTTTTGTCGTGATGATGAACGAGAACGATTTTGTTCAGAATTTAGCTGTTCATCTGGAATATCCATAGGAGCCACTGTCGTCATCGGAATCT
Organism: Macrotrachela quadricornifera; assembly: GCA_022393335.1. Lineage (NCBI taxonomy): Eukaryota > Metazoa > Rotifera > Eurotatoria > Philodinida > Philodinidae > Macrotrachela > Macrotrachela quadricornifera. Next base: position 62,589 of record JAJEKB010021317.1, read on the forward strand.
ACATGAAAGAATTTTAATAGATATATTCTTGATTATTTTGTATTTATCACTGAATTGAAAAATCTGACAAATATCAACACGATTATTATAATTTATTATAGAGCATATCTCTGACTTTTAACTGAGAAATCAATAGTTTCGACTAGAATAGGTCATTTATCAGTTCTGAACTAGACATGATAACTAGGTGTTACAAAACAAAACAATCAAATGATAGAGAAATGAATATATAACTATAACTATAACAACATAAACCTAATAATTATAACTTCATTATCATTAACTTCATTATCATTGACTTCATTAACTGATGTTGATACATTTTTGAATGATGGTGATGACGGTGATGACAATAATGTTGATACACCAATACCATTCAAATCCAATAACAATATACTTACTATATTTTATTTTAATTACTCAAGTTGATGAGTGCTACTTTTATATAATAATGTATGAAAATTGTATAACTTGAGATTTTATAATAAATTTTAAACCATCATTCAAATATGTATCAACATCAGTTAATGAAGTCAATGATAATGAAGTTAATGATAATGAAGTTATAATTATTAGGTTTATGTTGTTATAGTTATAGTTATATATTCATTTCTCTATCATTTGATTGTTTTGTTTTGTAACACCTAGTTATCATGTCTTGTTTTTGGTTGCAAATGATCGTATAAGATCGAAAATTTCCATATTTTCTCAAAATATATACTAGTCATAAAAACTACATTATTTACATTATTTTCTTTAAAATTTATTATAAAATCTCAAGTTATACAATTTTCATACAGTTCTGAACTAGTTATACATGTTAAATATGAAAACAAAAATACTATCTCTCAAACAGAAGACTCAAACGATTCGATTATTACTAAATTGGATTATACATTCATACATTTCTTAATACAAAAGAAAAAACTTTAAAAAAATATACATCAATTTATACCATATTCAAATAAAATGATTATTTAATGGTTACTGCTGATATTTTACCTTAATAATCAACAAACTTACATTATCCATGCTTTGTTTTTCTTTTGTGTATGTTGTTATTACAGATATGTTACTTATATCTATGACACACGTTTCGGATGATTGGACGTATATCGTTCTTATATTGTTATCAATTCGATTTTTATTCGCAATTATCTTTCTTTCTGTCCCTATTTGATTCACAACACATGATTTCATTAGAAAAAACGAAGCGTAATATATATCATGTCTGTATAAAAGTAACATAATGATTTTTTTAAAAATTCTTACAAATGATCCTATACCGATAATTATTACGGTCTTACTTCAATTCTTACGGATATCTTTGGTATTGACTAATAATTCGCAAACTAATTTTCGATAATAAGTGCAGTATGATGAAGTGAAAATTTTAATTTAGCAATATTATATGAAACATTTACACTAGGACTGGCATGTTTACTTTACTCTTTATTTAGCCCATGTAACCATTTTTCGAATTTAGCGGCGTTTCTGAGCGTTTATAACTAATGGAACTAGACGCGTTTGAACTCGTCCAAAATGCAACATTTTCAAGGGTCTTGATGCGTTCAGTCTAAACAAACGCATCTGCACCTGTTCGATTTGTAAAAGCATCACAACTGGTTTGAATATACAGATGCATTTAAACGCGTCCAAAACGCAATATTTTCAAGCGTGTGGACGCGTTTATTTTTCCCCAAAAAAATCAAAAAATTTTCATCACTCTATGTCGGATTCGAACCGACGCACCATAGCAAGCCATGGTATAACACTCAGATACAGTGAGCAAGAGAGTGGAAGTTTTTTACTTGATAGATTGAACCTAGATTCGAGCCCATGACCAGCCGATTCCAAGCTAAACATAAGTAGTACTGAACTGAACACAACTTGAAAGTGTTTATATGTTCATGAATGACAAGAATAATTCTTTTCAGATAACTTCTTATAAGCTAGAGAATAAAAATATTAATTTTCATTTACTTTATACGATAATTCTGGGTAGGTTACTTTTTTCTTCTCTGATATATTTATAAAATTAAAATAAATGATTTTTTTTATTTGTAAAACAAAAATAAATAATTTTTTGTACATGGAAAGGCATTTATATTTTTTCTAAATATAAAACTTTTATTCTTATTTATTCGCTATCATAAAGAATAATAAAGATAAATCAAGATTTCTATTTAAAAAGTAAATGCTTACAATTTAAATAAAATAGAATAATTCATGATTTAAATAAAATATTCGTATAAATGATTTACATATGTAGAGAAGTCATTGACAAATTTATAATAAAAATCTTTACGTTCGCGTTGATTATCTATTTAGCATCCATCACAAATTATTTTAGTTGATTAACCCTTCGACCGCCGCCGCCGTTTATAAACGTCGGAAGCTTCATCTTTGAATTAACTAAAGGAATCATTCATAACGTATGCTTTTTACACACACTTGCATTAAAAAAAAGCGTTAGACAGTTTGAGCTTCAGAATCCACCATTTTATCAAGGTACACTATAGAATTATTCTATAAAAAACGCGTACATTTTCTGCAAAACCGTTTCTTCCTTTTCTTATATCGGCGGTCAAAGAGTTAAGAAAAAAGAAACGTTTCCTTTAAGACAATTCAATATTTTGGATGAGTGTTTAAATAATAAAGTATAACAGGAACTCATGTAAAAAAAAGAAAAGAAAAATCAGATTATTAACCAACTATAATGGCAGTACTTTAGCCCGACTTCATTTAGATTTTTCTATATAAAAAAATCAAACTTTTTAGATTTTGATTATTTTTCATTCAATTGTGATTGAGCATTTAAAAAAATCAGTTAAAATCGGTTAAAAAGAATCGAAATCTAAAAAGTTCGATTTTTTCATAAAGAAAAATCTAAATAAAATCAGGTTATAATAGCGCCATTATGGTCGGTTAATAATCTGATTTTTCTAATCGTTTTTTACGTGGAAAAATTTCTTTTATTCAATTTAATGGAATAAAAATTTAACTTGGTTAAATCTTGATTCTGAACACGAAAATTGAAAGTCAGAAACGATTGAAAGGAATATCGCCAGTTTTTCTAAATTCAATGTTAATTATAATCAATTCTTACGAAATCTGTTATTGAGATCCCTATTGTAGAATTAGATCATTTTATTTTTACCTAGATTATTATATATAAAAATAATAAATACTGAAGTTAATTATTATTCCGTCGGTTCAAAAATTAAAGCAAGATTATCAAAATTATCCGTTTTTAAATATATATGAGAAATAATCATTCATATTTATAGATTCAGTTCCAATTCGAAAATAATGCATAAGACTGCATTCACATGTTAAAATCGCGTTCAGATACGTTCAGGGAGCTCTTTAATCGGGTTCAGACGTGGATTAACTATGAGTCGCGTCTAAGCGCGTGCACATCTTACATTTCCGATGCGTTTATGTACTCGAAGAACTATTCCGCGCAGAGTAACTGGGTGAAAATACATTTTAAATAAGAATCTAAACGCATCTGTACGCATTTGTTCTTACTAACGCTAGCAAGCGAATTGAGTTCTTGAAACACGCTTGAAAAACTCTGTGATGGACGTATCTACACGCGTGTCAGAGCTGTTTCGATAACAAACGCGTCAGAACGCCGAAATTTGCAACAAAAACGTGTATAGACGCGTGAAAAGTGCGTTTCGTGATTACATGAGGATCGAAGACTAAAAAGAAAGCAAAGAGAACTATTGATTCAACAATTCACTTATCATCGAAGATTTATCCCAACAATGATAATAAGGTTTTCAATTCCGAACATTATGATTATTCTTTATTGTTTATTGGAATAGATCTCTTTTGTTTCATCTACTGATCATTCTTTGTATGAGACAATTCCAATTAAATATGAAAATTTAAAGGAAGAATCTAGTGCTACAATAAATTCTTTCTATATTATTAAATTCCTCGATCCCATTGTTTATTAGACGAGGTCATTTTTTTAAAACTAATATATTTGACTATGAATTTTTTTTTCAGCAGACAGCTCCAATGGAGGTATAGATAATGTGTATACCAATGAAGAGAATAGCAATTTAGATATGGCGAGAGAAAACATATATAATTCTAAAAACGACATTAGGGAAGCATCGACCATAAAAATGACACTATCAACAATTGATCAGCAGCAATCATATATGATTGGATGTGATGCTAGTTTATTCAATATTCCTAGTAACTTAAATGTGAGTGTTTTCATTTTTCTATGATCATTATTTTTCTTCAAATAAATTTCTATATAGACAAGTCGAAGAAGCTCGACACCCGATAATCGTCTTAAAATGAATCGAGAAACAAGAAAAAAAAGGCTTAAGTATATAATCCATGCCTTCTTTTGTTTTATGCTAGCAAGTTGTTTTTTGTAGACGTCTTGATATTTGTTGTTGTTCTTGTTCACCTTTATGCGTGTTCTCATGCTTAATCGGTGCTTTACTCATTATTAGTGCTATTACCACACTTCTGCTTGGTCTCTTGATTAAATGTAACACAACGATCACCTCAACTGAAACAAGCACTCTTACAACAACTTTTCTTACAACAACAAGCACTACCATACGACCAGGTAATTCTCTTAGTAATAATATAATATCTGTGATTCTTGATTTTTATGCTCTATAAACGAACATGTAATTTAACCGATGACTATTGCTTCATTCAATTTGCGATCCTATTTGATAAGATCTAAAAACTTTTGTCAATATTTCGATAAATTAGTACGAATATGTTATGTTATGTTTAGTATTTGGTGTTAATTTGTTGATAAATGGTAATGGTGAAACTGGTTCTTGTGTTATGACCCCATATATTACCAGCCCAATGGGATGGAATTCTAATGGAACAGTGACACAGGTCCACTACAATAGTACAGTAACTACCGGTCAAAATTATACAACGCCTGAACCGAGGTGAAATAAATATCAGATCATTTCTTCTAACTTTTATATTTCTCTAGTGATCAAGGTGAATGTTTCTTCTACAGGCAAATAACAGAATCCACAACAATGTGGCAAACAATCAATTTGACTAACTATGTTGATGCTACTCTCGTTGATGGACATAATGTAAAATACAATCTTTCAGCATGGCTTGGCGGTTACGGCAATCAAGATGATAGTATTGTGATTTCATTGACGTTTTTCAATGAATTTAATCAGGTGATAAGTAGTAACGTTAGTATTGGACCAGTTTTTGCCAGCGATCGAGGAAATATTTCATCGATGCTCTTTCGTCAGACTAACGGATTTGTGTCTGTTGGCGCTCGATTCCTAATGGTATTTATCACCTAGACGTGATTCTCCGGTTTGTATAGCAATGGTGCTGTTGATAACATTTCTATACTTTTATATCAATAATCATTGTTAGAAAATAAATGTATACGAGGATTTTTTACTATTTATTTTTTTCTTTTTCTAATTGTTAATTATTCTGCAGTTATTTTTACAGTGATCAATTGATTTGTTTGCTGCGCACCTATACAGAATTTCTTCAATCGAATTGACTAATTCATTACAATGGTGCGAGTATGTTTTGAGGAACACACACGTATTTTCATCTTCATCTAAATATGTTGACAGAAAATCGTGAAAGCAACCAGAGTTTTGAAATGTCTCTTCCAAGAACTTCAAAGTTGCATTTTCAAAATAAATCATCTCCTACGTCTGATTGTAGTTACAATCAAAAAAGTGAAATTAAAAAATAATGAATAAAATAGAGCATTGTATCTCAATACAAAAACTATTAAAATACGAAACATGAGAAGCTTTTTTCTCGTCTTTTTTTAAAATATAATTCGTCTTTGCATTTCATAAATCGTCTTTTTAGATGCAATCTTTTTATTTCAGGTAAAAGAACACATTTTTTTACATCTGAATGAAAATGACGTATATAGTTTGAATTTTGCTTCTGGCTTTAACAAATAGAATCAACTAGAAAAAAAAAGTGCATGACATTAAAAAAACAACTTGTTGATTATTTCGTCGTTTTTTCAGTCATATTTACATTGAAAGCATTTCTTTTTCTTAGATTGGTAGTCTTATTATTTAGTGTGTCGTCTATTTGTTAAGTCTATATCTTCCAAGTACGACCTAGATTGATTCTATTATGGGAAACTGCACAGTGAAACATGAAACACCCACTGTTGAACATGATCGTTCAAAAGAGAGACGACCTTCATTTTTAGACAGTTTAAAAGGTAATTATTGATAATCATTTGAAATTTAAATCAAATCTTTTATTTTTATATATTAAAGTGACAAGTAAAGAAGCTGGTATTTCAGAAGAAGGTAGGACATTTTTCTTTTAATGTGTAAAAACATGTACAAAAAATTGATATGTTTTATTTAGAATTAAAAAAAATCAAAGGCGTATGTGACGAATGTCGTATTGAATGTGATGATATGTTTTGTTTTACATTTAGAATGCTCGTCGTGCATCTATTACTGCACTCGGCACTCCATGTTCTTTTTCACAATGAATTTATTTCTATTTTTCCAATAAACGAACTGTTCATATATAACTATAGTCATCAATTATCAATACATATTCACATTTATATTTTCTTCTCTCTCATAATTAAACATTTCTAAGACAAAAAAAATTTTATATAGGGTTTTAAACAAAATTAATGCGTCATCAAGTTGATTTAACAGTTCTGTCATGACCATGCACATGTCGTTGTATTAAAGACAACAGAAAAAAAAAGTAGGAATGTATGTGCATGAGTATTTGGTTTTGAGGTAGACAACAAGAAAATTTTCAATGAATTAAAGTCATAATGGAAATAAAACCATTAGCGACAATAGAAAAAAATGAAATAATAACCTTATGTTCTTTAGCTAAGATTTCTTTTCTAGATAATTTATGTTAGTGATTAAAATTGTTTATAAATTGTCAAACTATATTGAGATTTTAATTATTTATTAAAACTACTCTTGATTAACACAACTGAATGAGTGAATTTATGAAGAAATCAAAGTCTGTTAGAGTACTACGATGATTGGTAATACAGATTCGATTATGAAGATGATCATGAAGTCGTGCTGTTCAAGGGCGTATCCAGGGTTTTCAGGTCAGTGGGCAAACTTCTCTTGCATTGGAAAAAAACGATGGGCAAGCTTTTTATTGATAGGCCAAAACTCTTTTAATCCAACAAAGTACTCATAAATTAAATCAAAATACATTAAAATGAAATGAGGTTTATTTAAATAGATCTGTATCAAACTTAGATCTTAAGGCGACCTCTTCCCGCTCTTCCTCATCAAAAATAGATCTCAACATGCATGAATAGAAATTGACTGAGATTTGGCGGAACTTATTGAGGTTGTAGTGCAAGGACCATGACAGAATTTTGAGCTTTATACTATGGGACTGGAAAAAATATAATTACGAAGCAGGCCTAAAAAATAATTCATTTCATTATCAAAGATTCCCTGTTGGCTTTCCATCCATATATTTTTTTGTTTTAAAGAGCACGCCAGGATACACAACCTAAGGAAATCTTTTTTCTTAATTCTTACTGTTCAAGCGATAAAAGATATGACCAGTTCAGTTACTAGAAGAATTCTGCTAAAATCTAAAAAACTGGCTCTTCAATTTTAAAAAAGCTTTTCAATATAATAAGAACAGAGCTTTGTTAAAAAATAGGCTCTTACAGACGCTGAAATTTTACATGCGCTTTACAGCAAAAACAAATATTCAGTTTTATATGGTACTGTCGTAGAATGGTGTTCAGGATACGGAAAGCTACTATATGTAAAAGAATATATGTAGTAAAATTGTTATATCTCTAGACAACTACGAGATATCGAGCTGAAGTATTTAGCAGTACTAAGATGAAATATCCTCAGTATACTCAGGTGATTTCAGATGTATACAATATATTGAAAAGGAGATCGTGTTCTATTATGATAATGATGAAAACTTGACGAAAGATTTTTTAAGAAAGGATATTCTTCAGCTTCAGTTTAGTGTGTTTTACTCTTACATAAAAGTCGTTATATTTTTTCTCCCTGTTGTATGCACCATTCTATATATATCCGCACATATATATGCTCAGTGATCTTGTTTTTCTTCTCTTTGATCTATCTGTCACAACCATCGCGTGGTATTTTCCCGAAAAATCGAACTTATGTTCATTCAAGCACGAAATAGAAATATAAGAAGCGATTTCTCTTTCCTTTTCTTTTCGCAATCATTTACAGAACAAACGAGCAAAGGGTGCATGTGTAACCAAAAATATTCGGAAGTAGTAAATATTGGGGATAATCAAAAACCTTTGAAAATTTTCTTAAAAAGTTCTCAAAATCCTCGAATAAAAGAAACGAAATGTTCGGTTGTTGAGAGGTCATTCATTGCTTGAGTCATCACTATATGTGATTCAGAGAGAAGAAAAAAAACAGTTATTATTCAATTCAAATATTAAAATTGAAATTCTGAAACAAATAAATTTCAGTAGACAAAAACTTACTTATAAAAATTTCAATGGGCAAACCTTCAAATGAAATGGATAATTGCCCATTTGCCCCCCCCCCCTTGGCTACGCCCTTGTCAATGTTATTCATATGATACAATGCATTGTATTGATAGAAAATATCATTTCATTCGTATTTTTATTTTGGAGAATTGATGTTTTTCAAATGATTATTTTATGAAGAATTATCAATAAAAAATGAGAAATTCTTAAAGTATCATAAAGAAAAAAGATTTTTGAGCAATAGGATGATAAAAATAAGGTGTTGAACGAGCAAATATGAAATGTTTTATACTAATCCTGTTAATAATATATATTTCAATAGATAATATATTATAGAAAACATTGATTTACAGACTATCAATACTAATAATCGACGTTCATTTTTAAACGTATCGGTTGACTGTTCAGTAAATATCTATATGTGCTAATTGATATTTATCATAAATGTTTTACATACAGGGTGGGCCATAAGTAACAGGAAAAAAAACTTGAATATCTTCATCATAGCTCGATCGAACGGGCTCATTTTTTTGGCAAGAATAGAGACATGTTCATATTCGAAATCCATATAAACGAAATTAGTGAAAACCAATATTAAATATATTGTTTCATTTTTCAATCTGTGAAAAAGTTTTATTGTCTAATTGAAAACAATAGTCATATTGAACCAAAGGATCTTCTTAACCTAGCCCATGTGGATTTATAATATAAACATGTCTATATTCTTGGTCAAAAAATGATCCCATTCGGTCGAGTCATGATAAAGATATTCAATTTATTTTTTTCTGTTGTGTTACTTATGGTCCATCCTGTATATCTTTTTTGCTACTTATACTTATTAATATTAATGCAATCAATGAACACCGTTTCAAATATAGAAACTTATTTCCTTGACTGAAAGGAGAGTCATATGAAAAAAAATAGTTTGTGTGTATGTTTGTTTGTGTCAGGGTAAAAAAAAAAACATCGCCTAAAATATTAATGGCCATTCCTTTTTCACATGTGCTCCCAGTACAGTTTGACCAAAGGTTTTCGGGGTCGGGGTATCAAATGGTGCTATTATTTTTTGAATTTTTTCAAATAGTTGTTTTTTTTACTAAAAACAATTTTTTTAAGAAAATAATGTTTTCTTTTAAAAGTTTGACCCACAGTAAAAATCTATATAAAAAAAGAAGGATATGTGTAAATAAAACTTTCAGTTTTTGTTCTTTTTTATTCCGGTACAAGTAACGCTCGTCGTTGCAACTCGCTTAACTCTCGACTGAATATAGTCTACTCCTTATCCATTGTTTCTTATCAAATTTTATATTGATAATTATCGTCGAAGAAACACACGTGTTCAAAAATCTATACACTATTCAAAGAGTTGGTCTCTTTTACAGGACGATCGTCGATAAGAGTAATGTATAAGTTATTTGTATACGTGTATTCGTTAAGTGACAGTTCTGAATATATAATTTCATGAGAAGTGATAAATAAGGAGTAGACTATATTCAGTCGAGGGTTAAGCGAGTCGCAAAGACGAGCGTTACTTGTTTAGTAGATATACGATCTTCAATTATTTATATTAATTCTTTGAGTACGAACTTTTTTTTAAAAAACTGCTTTTCAATCATTTATTTTTAATTGTAAAGAAAATCTAAATGAATAAGAATAAAAGTTATTTTATTTGTCTCTCGGAATGAAAAAGTAAATGAAATTAGTTTAATATAAAACTAAGAATATATTTGGAAAAATAGATGAAATGAGAGAAGAGAGAAATTGTGATATGATTGCATATTTGTAATACGAATAAATATGATTTGAAAATAATTTCAATGAAGAAGAAAAATGTGAAATGATAGATATTCTTATTTCTGACCTTAATTATTTAATAGTTTAATGTGAACTAAACATATTTAATCTCCATCGAAGAATATAGATGGAAGAAAAATAATCCATTCGTCTTCAAAGGATTAATAGTTAAAGGATTTGGGATAAAAGATGTAATCATATAAAAGTATGTCAATAAATAATATTGTTTTACTTTTAATAATATTAGTTATCGAATACAACTTCGAAGATTTTCCATTTGACAATGACAAAAATTTTTAATAGTTAATATTTGCTAGAAAAAAAAACCTGAAATTCGTACAAAAATACTCGTCTATATATGTTATTAATACATTGGACACGATTGAAATAGATTGATATTGACATGATCCACAGATGAATTTTACTATCATCAATACGCTTTAAAAATTCTTTGACTTACCATTATGTATCCCTCAATCTTCTGTTCATTACTTGTAAAAATTAGCTTTCAAAACACATGTTTTTTCGATTTAACCGATATTTCTTGTCTCATTCAATTTCTCTTCTTACTTGAATTTTGTTCAATAATGTATACCATTCGATAGAAAAAAATGTGCTACACGATAGGGTATTTCAGTTGAATCACACTAGCAAAAAAATTTGAATTTCAACAGGTATCTATGTACTCAATCAGATGTTCACTAACAAAGGAACATTGGGAACTGATGAATCGCTTTTTAAATTTTAATAATGCCATCTTGTAGAGCTTGTTGAGTTATTAACTGGCATAATAGTCGTTCGGGCCAACAAAAGGTTTAAGAGTAGTTTTCTTACAATGAAAAGGAGGGGGACTCATTTGATCATAAATCGACCCATTGACTTTTTCTCAGCAGATCGGTTTAGAAACTATATAAACCGATAGAATGCAACATGGCAAACATTTTGGTGGTATTTTTGATGTGTTGCAATGGTATTTTTATATACCACTTTGATCCTGCTTGATATAGCATTTTTGTACCTTCTCAACACCACTATTTTCCTAATATATCGAGAAAAACAAAATATCTGTTCGTGGATTTTTCAGCATAGATAGAAGATGAATACATCTTTGAAATGACATCAAATAAATCAGTCTTGACTCGGAAAGGAATAACATATTTGAAATCAGCATGAAAAACTGAGTCGGTTTCAGTGTATTCCATATAGTTTCACTGACTTTTTTTTCTTCCAAAAGTTCGCCTGGAGTCTCCCTTAGGGATAAGCGAAAAAATGAGTCTCATTGAAACACCGTTATTAACATTTAGTTGTATGTCATTTGGGATTCTAGTAATATTTCGCACACTGTGAAACTGTTTTCTAGTGTTTAAATAGCTATTTCAGTGAAACTCACTTTTCCCTTATCCCTGGGAGGGACTCCAGGCGAACTTTTAGAAGAAAAAAAAGTTAGTGAAACTATATGGAATACACTGAAACCGACTCAGTTTTTCATGCTGATTTCAAATATGTTATTCCTTTCCGAGTCAAGACTGATAAATTCCATTGAAATCCTATCAAAACTACTCAAAAACATAAGAAATAGGGTCTAAATAATAGTGTGGTCCGACACATTTCAAGTGGCCAGCCTGGGAAGCTATATTATTTAATGTCATTTCCAAGATGTATAACTCAAGACCGTTTTCATCATGCTCTAATGAACTTTGGTAAAATTGAAAATCATTTTGATAGAAATCTCATAGATTATGACGAAGCTCAAGAGCGTTATAGTAAAGCGATTCAATCACTTGACGAATTTCATAAGAATCAGAAAGAACCTTCTACAGCGGTTTCGAAAGAGAAAGCTCAGGAACTTTCGCAACACTACAAGGATGCAATAAATTCTGCTGAAAAGGATTTGAAAAACGCTCAAATATCTCTTGATCACTGTGACAATGAAGACATGTCTATTGCAACATCTCTGAAGTACTACGCAAACGAGTTACAGGACAGTAAACAGCACTATAAAAGTGCTATGGAATCTTTTCGTCACATGGATATATCATCCCCTGAAATAGATTATGCCGAAGCGCTACTGAAGAAAGAACAAGAGAAACACTCTTCGAAAAAGTCACGGGAATTTGTATGTGAGAATAATCCAGGTGATTTAGATATTGTTCGTCGTATCATCGCTCAACAAACATTTGATGGACTCTGGGATGTAGATATGAAGTTTATAGAACAACTAACGGGCAAGTCATTGACAGATTTTCAACAGTTAACAAATAGTGAAGTGCTCATTTCTATGATTATTGTTATTGTGCTAGAGACCCGTTTTGCCTCACTGTGTTCAATGTGGTATGGAGTAGTGCAAAAAGCACGTAAACGTCTCCTTGATATACTCGACAAAGATAACAATAAACTCAGTACTTTACTCGAAGACATTCGAAAACAATTGTAAAAGTCAACATCTACTGGATAAATACTTGAAACTGTTATAAAAATAAAGCTCGAATAAATAATCATGATAATTTCAAAAAAAGATATAGGATATCAGTTATTGATTTCATAAAACAAGAGGCAACCTAAAACTTTGAATGGATAAAAGTCAGAAATAGTTCTTAAGAAAGAAACCATGACCAAATCATCTTAAGTCATTGGAAAGTTTTTTTTCATTGAACTATCTCAATCGAAAAGCTTAGGCAAATCATAATCAATTCCAAAATATTGGATCATTTCATTTTGCCTGTAATAAATACAAGCTGTAACATGTTTAAAGGATCTATTTGGACTCCTAAAAACGTTATCTTGAAGCTATATTCAGTATTTTGATAACATCACACGACGTACTTAGCTATTTGAACTCTGAAACATATCATTTAGTGGAGAATCCTATATAGTGTGTTACCTAGGTTTCATTTCTCTGATGGGCAGCTGATGTTTTAGGGTAGACAACTAGAATTTTCGGAAGAACTGCTAACTAAAAATTTATTGACATATAGTGAGGACACTCACAGACTATATTTTCATCCTTTTTCAAAACACAATTAGACTTTTCGTCTATCAGTGATAAAATATGAAAAAGCTTCGAAATAAAACAAAACTCTAGTAGAAGAAAATAATGAATCTAAATCTGAAATTTGTTGTGATGTTTCATTATTCTGATAATCAATAATTAGATCCTTTAGATGGTTATATAAATTATATAATCCTCTTTTTTATATTGTGGTGTAATATCGAAGTCTTCAAAGAAGAAACTCTTGAAAAGATGATTACAAAAAATGAAATTTCGAACAAATAGGATTATATGGTTAGTAAAGAATCTCTATAGACACATACGACGATACTTGCACATAGTTAATCTAAGCTTGTCAGATACAAGTATAGATGTGATCCAGAGTGAGGATTAAATGTAGTGGTAAATTTGAAACCGTCTGTTGTCTTTCTCAACCCTCATCTATCGTTCTGCTTGCAAACTTCTTCGTATGTATCTCTCATATATCTAACTAATAATATATGGTATGGTTAAAATGATAATAAAGGATGCAAATGCAGTTTAGACCTTATTTAATAAATTTATGAGGATATAGCAATGAAGCAGAGATGTCTATCGTGGCGCTGCCGCTGCCGCGATGGCGGTGGCGGCAGCATTTTTATGAAAGAAATTTCAAAAATTCAGGAAATTACACAGAATCTCGATATTGATGTATGCTGCACGATAAGGCTTGGTGAATCTGATCGATTGGCAGGAGCACTTGTAGTTTAAACTAATCACAGCATTGAAAATCCAAAAGTTTTTAAAAGTACCATCGCGACAGCGGTGCGGTAGCGGTGAACTTTTTTAACTCCGCGCCGCGGCAGCGGCAGATTCTCAGTCGCGATGGACATCTCTGTAATGAAGTGAAAATATCATGCAAAGAACACCAAGAAAATATCATTTTTTGAGAATTTTCGGTTCGATTAAGTTATTTCTATATTTTATACTCGGAAATTTTATCTTTTCGTGATTGGATTTTTCGAAAGCTTTTGTTTTTTTGTTCGAAATTTTCCATTTTAAGATTTCGATAATAACTCGATATTCTCATTAATTCTTCTAAATGTTCTATCGTTAAACGATTTTGTGTATCATTTAATATTTTATTCATTCTATTAAAAACTTATTTATAAATGAAAGTATAGTGAATCAGACAATGATTAGTCTAACTACTTTCGACTAAGCGTAGCAAGAAACTTCTTATGTAAGAAATATAGTAACGTTAGTTTAAGACAAAGACAAATCAAGAAATAAATAAAATTAGTGGTGTTGTATGAAAAACTCAAATATCCACCGAAAAGGATATTGAAAAACAGTGAAGAAAACTAACATGACCAATGCGCTAAGAATTCAAATATTATCAAATCATACACTCTTTCCTACTACTTGAAAAAGATAAAATGAATGATATCGATAATAAGAGTGAAAGTAGAAGAAAATATCTACTTTTATCAACTCAATTTTTTTATATTTTCGAGTGGGCGACACTCACCCAGCCCACACACTATATAAAACGCCGAAGATTTAGGTTAGTGTTTTTTTTTTGAATTGTCATATTGATAAAAACAAATTAAATGAAAACAACAAACTGAGGACAGGTATAAGCATAAACTTTTTCTAAAAGAAAAAAGAAAAACTAGTAAATAAATGTAATAGGTTTGACAGAGTTGATTATACTGAAATAAATTTGTTTTTTACTGGGTGCTTGTGTTTTTTTTTGTACGTTAAACTCAAGGAAACAACAGTTTATTTTTATTGTATCTTGACTGCATATTTTTATCTCAAAAACGGGTTAACAACGATGTTGTAACTTTAGTCAAGTAAAAATATGCTCACAAATAGAAGCAAAAGGAAAGATTCGATTGTAAACGATTGTTAAAAAAACTTGTGAACAATACATATAAAATTTTATTTGACCTGTTATATATTCTTTGTAATATATTGATTTTATCAAGTGATAGATTTAAATTCTTATTCGATAGATTAATATCATCATGGTTTTTCGTTGAAGATATATAGAATTATTTGTATAAAAGAAAAAGATTAATAAAACGGTGATTTTGATTTAATTTGTTATCAAATGATAAACTGCCCAGGTCGTTCATTCGAGCCATCTAAAATGACGCCGTTTCCGGTGAACAACGGCCAGCTATAAATAACTGTAATATTTTGAAATACACATAATACTCTCAATTCTGATCCGCAATACGATTGAACTAAATAAATCAGATACTTCCTATTCAATTTGCTAACACTATTTCATCTAAAATAAAAATAAAATATTTTGTTCTAAATAAATTAAAAAAAACTTACTGTTCAATTTAATAATAAGATTTGATCTAAAATTAAAAAAAAGTATTTTATTCTTAATAAATAATAAAAAATACTTCTAACACAATTTGATAATACCATTGGATCTAAAACAAAAATAAAATATTTTATCTATATATATAAAGAAGAAAGTTTATCTGTTTGTCTGTTCGCTTATAACTCAGTCCCGGTAAAAGTTTGCGTCACCAAATTTTCCACAATACTTCCCTAGGTCCAGAGGAAGGTTTTAGGATGACTTTTCACTTAAAAATTTCACCTAAACAGAGTATTTTGCCCCTCCTTTTGTTGAATTACTATGGTAAGTACCTTTTCTAAAGAGTCTGTGCGTGTAATTGTTTTCAGATCGTTCATAAACCACTTAATCTAACGGGACGAGGGGGATGCAAGGACGGACTGCACTGTATCACGTGATCACCAGTAAAATTTTCTGCTTAATTTACTGGATTTTTATCCATTTGAGTAAACATGAGCGGGAGGTAAACTTAATGATCACATGTTGGTCACGTGACTAATCACGTGTTGTTCATGTGACTATTCACATGGTCACAATTTGAGATTTTACGATTCATTTTCTGTGCTTTGATCTATATCAGTAAAGATCAGGGCGAGCAAGGTGTATTGGATGATCAGGCATCGGACACGTGACTGATGATATATTATAAAGTTCGAATTTTACGAGGCATTTTTTGAGTTTTTACGTGGAAATAAGTTACTTTGCAGAAAGAAAGGACGGTAGAGCCCGCTAGAAATCGCAGTAGATCACTGAAAGAAGGCCAGAATAATGAAAAAGTTATTATATGGTTATTGAATACCATGCTTATCAGTAACTTGAGAACAAAAGGACATAATAATCTGTTTTTTTTGCCATTGAAAGTAAGATGTTCAAGGATGCTCGAAAAAAGCAAATAGAATTTATAAGATAAAGGGTGCCCGTATAAGTGGAAATACCCATCGAATGTAGAAAGCAACAGGTGGGATAAAAATTCCATTACTCATAGCTCATCTGTATATATAAAGAAGAAGGTTGCCTCTGTCTGCCAGTATTTTTCGCATTTGGACGCCGTACGAGTCAGCGACGCCTAGCATTTCATGAAATACCTTGAGCCTGGACGAAGGTTGAAAGAGAGTCAGGGTAGTCAGGGGGAGAGATGGAATGAAATTTCATACAGGCTATAACATATTGCAATTTTCACCAATCTTTCAAATACTTTAGAGTATGTGCTACTATTAATAGACTATCCATTTCTTAGTGTCACCTTTTTCCAGCGAGTATTCGTATAGTATGACAGTTGACATGAGTAAAAAAAGACACTTACATTCACACACTATTTGCTGAATTGTCCGATTTACGCATG
>JAJEKB010021317.1:79600-90853 GCA_022393335.1 Macrotrachela quadricornifera
AAAACAACAAAATAAATCAATAAAAGGTAAATTGCTATTTTTAATATTGTAAATACGCATTTTTAAAGTTTTTTTCTTCAAATAAGTAATTGCACAACCATAAGAAATGTAATACCTCACAGAACAAAGAAAGAATCCTTTTAACGAAAAACTTCCAACTATATGAAATATAGAGAGAACACATATTTTAATACAACACACATTTTAATAATTTTCCTCAATGCCAAATAAAATTATTCTATCTTTTCTTACATTACCGGTAGAACTTGTCTACCGAATTCTTGATGAACTTCACGATTTCAACATTTTATATTCAATGAGAAATGTTTGCACACGTATCAACAATATCGTTGATTCCTACCAACGATATCAGGTAAATCTCTGCTTTATATCAATATTTGCTTTTCATCATCTTCAAAATATTATTTATTTCCACAATATATAATATTTTATATGCGTAATATTTTGCATTGGTCAAGTCAAAGTGTTAGATCATTCACCTTTTGACTGCGGGGTTTTTTTAGAAACTAAAAGTTTCTTTTTTTTATATATTTGAGGGCAAATAAATCTGTAGGTTTAGTTTATTAAAAGTTTTTATAAATACACATATTTAGAAGTTTAATACGTCATGTTGAGAAGTATTCAGCGTGTGACACATGGATATTTCCAATACTTGCAAATATCCTAGAACTTTCTACCCGAACATACATCAAATCCTCTTATATCTTACTCTAAACGTCTTATTAATCAAATTACTTGAACTAATACTCTTCATGCTTACCTTCAAGCTATTTAAACTCTTTTTTTCTATAAATTTTCATTTCTTGATCGCAAATTTCAGACGGTATTTACAAAATGTAGAAATTCCAACGAGACAGGTCTTAAAAATCAGATCATCTTTCGTGATCTATGAAATTTTCATTCCATCATCAATATTCTTGTTTTAATCAATTACAGAAGGTTAAAAATACGATTGTTTTTTTCTGGCAATTTATTTCTTTATATTATGTTTTTGTAAATCACACAAATTATTTCTTTCTTTTTATTCTATACTTTTAAATTTCATCATGAGGAACCAACCAATATCGCATACGAGCAACAACATCTTGTATACGCTTAGATGTGAGGAGATCAGCAGACATTCTAACCGCCCAGCCATCTTCAGCAAGGATGACACCTGTCTCAGTTTCATATATGAACCATGCTTCTACAAGTTCCTTCAATAAATCTTCTCGTTCATGGGCTATATTGATTAATTCACCTTTGTCTCGAGATAAATCATACAATTCCCATTTTGCCGTATTTGATTCGTTTGGTACTAAGATAGCTTTGTAATTTCCACGACGAATAGCACGTTCACCAAACAATTCCCATCCTGTAAAATCGTACTCATTGTGAATGTGTTTGTGTTCATCAGGATTAAGTAGATATGAAGCCCATGATTTTCCTCGTGGTGTAACGACGGTACGTTTGCGAAATGTTGTACCTGGATGTGGAATATTTGCGAGTTCGAGAACAGTAGGTAGAATATCCATAACAGTCACAAATTCATTACTGACCGTTAAAGATGTATGTAATTTGGGATAATGTACGATTGCCGGACATCGAATACCACCTTCAGTAATATGACCTTTGACCATTCTACTAGGAGCAGTCGCTGCTTCAGCCCATCGTAATCCATATGTAATAAATGAATCTTTATTACCAATATTTTCATAGCTGTTATTGAAGAATTTATCTGGATTCCAGGTGGGTGAAATCGGAATACTATCTATACTGGCACCTTCTGCTCCATTATCTGACATGAATAAAATGAATGTATTTTCAAATTGTCCACTTTCTTTCAGATAATCTATAACACGTCCAATAGCAAAATCCATACGTTCAACCATAGCTGCGTAGATTTCCATTGCTTTAGCACTATAAGCTTTTTCAGCGGGTGTAAATTTTTCCCATTCTTCTTTAGCTATATTATCAGCCGGTGAATTAATATCAGAGGGTAGAAGACCTAGTTTACGTTGAGTTTCGAGTCGATTTTTACGTAGAACAGATGGACCATCATCGTATATTCCTTTGTATTTGGCGATGATTTCGGCAGGTGCTTGAAGAGGCCAATGAGGAGCGGTAAAAGGAAGATAAGCAAAAAATGGTTTCTTGTTTGTTGCAGTATTTGATTGTAAACTTTTAATAAGTTCAGTAGCAAAATAATCAGATGAATAAAAATCTTCGAGAGTTTCATAGTCAATATATGTGGAATTACGTACATAGACTGGTGGAAGAAATGATTCAACAATTTCATAAGCATAATGATTTCCAGCTCCGGGTAATAATGAAAAACTATCATCGAAACCACGTTTAGCTGGAATTTGTTTAGGAGTTATTCCTAGATGCCATTTGCCACTCATTGTAGTAAAATAGCCAGCATCTTGCATAATTTCGGGTAGAGCAGCAACTCGATCGTTTAAGTAACCTTCATATCCAGGTTTTCCTCGCCAAATATCTGGATGATTTATAATTTCTTCTGCCATTTGACCAAGACCGGCAATATGATGATCTGTTCCACTTAATAACATCGATCGAGTGGGTGAACATGCCGAAGCCGTATGAAAATCAGTAAATCGAATTCCACCATCGGCCAGCATTTGAATATTTGGCGTATTGATTTCACCACCGAATGGTGACGTATCAGACCAACCAAGATCATCAGCAACAATGATTAAGAAATTTGGTTTCTTAGTTATTTCTGATTGAGATACTTCGCCATTAGCTAGAACATATCCTAAAAAGACACAAAATGTGTAGTAAAGTTAAAGCCGCACAATGAATGTATTCATTAAACAAAAAATTTGAAAACTTACTCATATGATTAATAAAAACAAAAAGAACGAACGAAATAAGAAGCATCAACAATCGCATGATAAACAATTCGTCGTTGAAAGTAAATGTTGCTGGTGTACAGAAGCAGCTTATTCAACAGATGATTAAATGGACTATTAGAAACAAATTGTTTGTCTAAATTAGACTTAGGATAATATTTAATGATAAAAAAAACAAGAAGTTCGCGTTTGTTGAATACTGGTCATAAGTAAATAAAGTAGGTTAAAATAGAACACCTGATAACGTAATCATGTTCTTTTGATTCTTTTCTTTGGCCAAATACAATGATTTTCATATATAACCAATGAGAACGATAAAAATATTTCATCCGACAGACAGATGTCCTCAGTAGAACGACATTTTAACATCAATTTTTTTTTACATGCAATTAATTTCTAAGACCATCGATCTCTCTGTTGCAAATTGCAAAAATTTAAAAATATGTAAAGTGATGGTGATAGTGAGTTGAAGATTGAATGTATTATAAGACAAATTAAAGTCAAATTTTGAAAATAATTTGCTATTGTTATTCCACTTATTCGCAAAACAGTGTTTAGATAACTGAATCGAATACTTTCACAGTCGAAATGTTTTAAATTTTATATAAAATAGTAGAAACTACAGGATAAGCTAAGTATCCATTTTCTTGGATATTTTTACATTAGAGGATACAGTTTTTCACGAACTCTTTTGATGCCATAAAACCAATGGTAACCTCCATTTTAAAGCCTAAATGATTTTCAGATCAAGCTGATACTTGGGATTTAATACTAACTCTGTATGACCTTTCACTTTAGATAATCAAATTAAAAGTTCAAAAATTTTTTCCCAGTTACGTTACCCGGTTTTTTGATGGACTCTCTCTGAAATCGTAATCAGCCTGATGGTTAGCTATCACACCAAGATTATGATAATAATGAGCCAAATCTTTATGATCTTGAGAAAGGACAAAGCAAGTCGACGATTGAGATTGGTCACTTAACACACTAAGAGCTGCTGCTATTCGATAAATTTCTCTCAAAGTACACTACAGAAGTCTCAAAAATTGGTTAATATATCAGTGTTAGTGCCTTCTTTCGTGAAATTTCGACAGAAAAACAAGTATTAATTTAAACTGTTGCGTTCTTATAAAATATTTCTGATATGTTTATAAGTGTAGATCAAGCGAGCTAAATATTCTTCAAGATTGATAGTTTATAATACAGAAAAGTTGTTAAAATGTGTTATTGGTCGCATTTTTTCCACTTTTTTTTTGTATACTATAGGACATGACGAAAAAAGAAGAATTAAAGATAAGGAAAATAATAGTATGCAGCTTATCTCCACTTTTTATCACTCGAATTATTTTTTTTTTTGAGACACATTTTAGCTGAGTTCTGTTTAGCTATACGAGAAATTAAAAAGTTGATTTTCAATAAAGTTTTAGAAAATCCATCTTTCCGGATTAAATAAGGAAGAATTTGGCTTAAAGACTTTGTGAACTGACACTTTACCAGCATAACAATGAAAAAGAATGAACATTATAATCAAAATAGTGCACCACAACTTAATGTTGTACGAAAATCATTTCCATATATTCAAAGAGTCATTGCTGAAGATCGTTCATCTGTTGACGGTAACATTCCATTTACAATTGTCGATTACGATTGTTCACAAGGTGTTAATTCTACTGCTGCAATAGAAGAAATTCTCTCTAATCTCATACACATCCACATCAATCCATTGGCTTTCAAAAATACCGTGAAATATTACAAATCAATGTTCTACTTCTGTACACGGTATTAGAGAAGAAGAACTTCAGTTATGAAAACAACAAGCATATAATGATTATAAATTATTTCTTCAAAATCGATCAAAAGAGTTGAAGAAAGGTTGTTACATTTAACATACATACAATATAATTTATTTTTCTTTTTCGAGGTGGAATACTTCTAACCGTTGGTCCTTGTCGTCTTAGTGTACATGATACAAGTTTTCGAGTGATGTATCATAATCTTTATCAATCGGCTGTCGCTGTTCTAACCAACGATGAAGTGTTGAACTTTAATGTTGACACGTACATGCATACAGTGGATGAATGAACAAATGAGAGTATATTGAAAGAAACACATTTTCAATTAATTGTCGCCGATAAAATCGAATTGGAGCGAACAATCTATACTAATTACAAGCAAGGCAAGATTACACTGGAGGAGTATGGAAAGAAGTTTGCTGAGTTTTTACGTAGTTTTACAGAAGCAAGTTTGAAGAAGGGCTTAGACATCAATAGAAATGAAGAAGATCAAGCAAAACTTATCGAACAAATTTATACTGAATTTGAAAGACGAGTAAAGCTGAATGAAAATTTGAAATTAATGGAAATTCAACACGAACATCCTTTTTTGTTATATTGAGAAAGATATAGAAAAAACACATTTCATTGTTACATATATTAACAAATACAGAATTTTATTGTGAATCTTGTACCATATTTCCATTTTCAATAAAGCTCTTATTGGAATTATAAAGAAAAATTTATTTTGAAAACAAATTCGACAGTTTTATGGAGCAAAAAAAATTCTCTTTTAAATCAACTTAGAGTAGAGTCATTTGATCATGTTTCATGTTGTCAGAGAAATGAAAGAAAAATATCGTACTTTTTACGAGTTACTTGTTCTATTTTATTTTATCTTTATTTCTCTATGATTTATAAAAATAAATTACATAAATTAAGTAAATGGGAAAAAATTTCTTTTCTTCCTTAAGAAGCTTTTAATTATAGTAAATTCAACAAAAAATTAATAATAACTAATACTAGAAAAAAGGGATGATTTATGTATTGTCTGATAAAAGATTTGCAGTTAAATATTGTCAACAGATCGTTGTCGTCATATTCCTTCTACTTTTATGTATACATATGATTGTTTTAGCTTCAAACTGTATCAACAATAATAATTTTAAAATTGTTTTTTTTTTCAGAATTGTTTTAATATGCTAGAGTGTGCTTGTTTAACATTTTAAATTGTTAGTTTCTTGCTTGAACTACTCTTCTATATATTTTTTTTTCTTTTTATTACATACCTAAAGAAAAAACATTTTTCCCTTATTGCAAAAAGTTACTATACATAATCACCAACCGTCATCATATTCTTATTTCTTCGAAAATTTAGTACAATATTACAACATGAAGTTCCGATCTATTAGGGCCTACTAGAATGTCTATAAGGATTTACCAGATTCTAGCTGTTATTGCGATATAATGTGTTCTTCCGTCGCATACTCAGTTAGTGTGACGCGATACAGATCCTGGTAGAGACTGAATTATCATGTAATTCATTTGCGTCATTCAATCTAGATCTTAGTAGATAAGATCAGTTATAGTCCATATATAGATAACTATAGAATACTGTATAATTAAATAAATTATACTTTCAAACGATAAATATATCTTAAGAAATCGCGACGGTGTGAGGAGCGAAAAATCTTGAAGAAGCGCCATTTTCACATTTCATAGACTTGATAAAACATAGGTAAATTCTAATCCATGGCGAAAAATATGGTTGGTCTTAAATATCCAAAAGTCAATTTAAGAGTATTATTTTATCATTCGTCAGGTGAAGTTTATATATAGATTATATTGATTTCATTCAGTAATAAGCAAACTTCGTTGATAGTGACCTTGTATTTGCTAAAATCTGAGTTGTTTTTTCATGTTTACAAATATTCTTCGTTTCAGCATAACATTTAATTTCATAGATACATGATCACTTGGCTATGTTTATTTATTTTCTTTTAGCTCGAACAAAAGCTACAGTCGTGTTTCAGAAAAGTTTCTTTTTTTTATCTGAATGATTCCTTCTGTAAAGCCTGTTTCATTATGTATATTATTCATTCTTATAACAACAGCTATTGTTATTCCGATTGCTATTTATTTTTGTTTAAAAAATTATCCAGTTCCACCACCAAGTAAGTTCTTTGATGTTTTATAAATCTTAAGAGAAGGTCTTGCTAACCAATACGCAAGCCAAACATTACTAAATTGTTTTTGGTTTTTATTCGAGCTAAGAAAGATTTAGCAGTAGCCAATTTTCTGCAATTCGGGATAATGTTCTGATAAAGTTTTTTTTTAAAATTTACTCATCTTTGGGCAATACAAAAATGAATTTCAAAAAAATACAAAGCTCTCGTCTGTGTTAACACTCACGAAGATTTACTATGCTCAAAACGAAATGAACGTCAAAAATACATCTTTAACAAGTTGCTAAACCCGTAAAGGATCTTCTCTTGGGCATTCCGAGAACCTTTGTTTGGAAAAATTTCAAGGTTTTGCTAAAACAAAACATCAAAATTTTATCAACTTCTATACAAAATTGACTTTGTTCGTAGTTTAGCACTCATGACCAGCTGAGTGATGAGAGCATAGGAAAGGCAAAGTCCACGCTTGAACAAAAATACAGTAAATTGTAGATACACATTGAATGAGATCACTTTCTCAAATCATTCATCAACAGAAGGAATGCTACGGAAATGAGGCTTTTATTTATATTCTAATAGCAAGTATGTGTGATGGTGCTGTACGTAAAGACAACTGGAACTTGCCTGGAAATGATATACCTGGTTTTCCTGTAAAAGCACCCGATTATGCTAGCTGTTGTTTAAAATGTCAAGCAACTGGAGGATGTGTTGCTTTTTCATATAGAAACTCAACTCAAGATTGTTGGGCAAAAACAAGTATGGGAAATAATGGAAGTTCTGATGCCGGTACAATATCTGGATACAATCGTAAGTGTGTCAACTCTCTGTTTCATTTGAAAGACAACTAATCTCTCGATAATTTTCTTGCCATAGATTTTTTCATAAAAACTTTTTAAAAGCTAAGAGTGAGAATACTCTCGTTTCTCGCATATGCTTTCTTCAAGAGAATAAATTCAGCACTTATTGTTCTTCCTGAAGGTTTTCTACACTCTACATAGATCAGTATATTACAGAACATAATTAGAAGTTCTCAGTACGTTGCTTAATCTAAAGAAAATGTGCCCTCGAACGATCGAGAACAATCTTTGATCATGAACTATTTTAGGTTTTTTTAGGTAAGAACAAAATTTTTGCAGATTTTGTACTAAACAGTCGAGATATTCACCTGAATTTCGAATATTTCGCAGTCTTTTTACATAAACTTATTGTTATCTATGAAATCTAAATGATCAGAAATAAATATTCTACTCGTGTACCTAACAGAACATCTATTCGGATTTAGCAACTAGCAAAAATTTCCCAATGCAGCACTCATGAGGATCTAAGAAACCACAAAATAGGAAAGACAAAATACATTCCATCGAAAGTATAGTGAATTATAGAACGATATTAAATGTGACAAGTGTTACAAATCCTTCATTTTTACAATGAATGCTAATAAAATGATGTTTTTATTTATGTTCATACAGCGAACATATGTAATGGTTTTGTAAGTAAAGACAATTGGAACTTGCCTGGAAATGATATACCTGGTTTTCCCGTAAAAGAACCCGATTATGCTAGCTGTTGTTTAAAATGTCAAGCAATTGCAGGATGTGTTGCTTTTTCGTATACAAAACCAAATCAAAATTGTTGGCCAAAAACAAGTATGGGAAATGATGGAAGTTCTGATGCCTATACAATATCTGGATATGAAAATTAGTAACTTAACAACAGTAGTAAACATAGTTGTTGGTGAAAATTTAATGTATTAAACAAAAAAATAATATCGATATTTCGGCTCCTTGTACCATCGTTATCACAATAGAGAATAAAATATAATAATTACAATAATATATTTATATTCATTGTAGTCAAAGGGACTGAGGTGCAGGATCCAGTCGTGTGCACAGGCGGTCGTTCGGAGAAATTTTCTTCACTTGGAAAAGAATTTTTTAATTTTCAGGACGAACCTTGGATAATTATCGAGAAATTTTCGTGGTTTTTTTTTGGTTTTTAGGCAGCTCTCTCTTTGCTTAATAAGTTTTGAAGAAAAATTCAAAAAAATTAGTACAAAAATTAATAAAATCAATAAAAGAAAATAAATTTAAAAATTATAATTTAATAAATAAATCCACAAACAATTAATATAAAAACAAAATATTTAAAAGTTGAATATCAAAAAGATTAATGCTTAATTGAACTTTGTCGTCGTTAAGATGTATTCATGTTTTTCAGCAAGGAAAAAGACGAAATAAATAATGCAGCGTTCACTTTCTACTATATATAATTCACTGGAAGATTATCGATGAACCGCAGTTTACCGCTAAAAGTGATCCGGTATTCGTGATATAGGCCGTATTTCTCACTAGCATAACTAGTACGAGTATATATATCCTAATAATTCGTTTGAATGAATAGTCTAAAATTTTCAATGTAACTACTTAAAATCCATCATAGCAACAATGAACAAATATTTATTTTTTAATCTAAAAGCTTCATTCTTCTTCCACAATAGCCTAAATTTCGTGTAATTCGAGACTATTTTACCTAAATTTAAAAAAAAACAGAGACAAGATTATTTCAATCAATTTGGTCCTTTTTTTATTTGATTGACATTGATTGCTTGTTTTCTTTAGCTAAAGTATTATATTGAATACAATTATGATCGAGATTATATTCTGTAACAGTTCTTTGATAGGAGCTGAACTTTTAAAAAAAATCTTTTCCTTATAAATACCGCAAAATTATACTGTTAATGAAAAAAAACCCAAAAGAGAATATAATTGTTGTATTACTGGGAGACTTTTTCTAATAATAGACCAGTTGACTTGTTTATAGAAAGAAAAAATTTTTTTGAATAGTTCAGTTAGCAGTTCTTTTAAGCAGTTTCTCCCAATTTCGAACTGTGAAATGTTATAGATCTAGTCGAGATAACTTATATTTAACCTGATATCTTTTTGTCATCACGTGAAATATATATTCAACTTCTGAAATAGAAAAGAGCATGTTGATCATCAATCGATTTCAACCACGTATATAAATTCATAGATAACAATGATACTTTTCTTTATGAAAATTAATAAACGTCTAAAAAAATTAAACGATTATAAAAGCTCACAAAAATGTGCAAGCTAGTATAGATAATTATATGTCATACAATCAGTGATTGTCTCAATAAAGTGTATTAGTGCATAAATGCTCTCGATCGTTCAGTCGAGAGTTGAGCAAGTTGTTGCGACGAGTGTTAATTTCCCTTAGATTATACGGAAATAAAGGGAAAATTTTTTTTTTTCATCTGAGATTAGAATAGTGAATAGCATATTTTACCAATAGGACTATGAACTATCTAATGCACGTTACGCAGTCGCGTCATGAAGAAAAAAGGATGAATGTGCTAATATCATTCTGGTATGCCCGTCTTTTCTTTTCTTTTTTGTTCTTCTGTCTACTTTTGTATGAAAAGCATGTACATTTTATCTCTCGTTTCCTTTTTACTCTGTATGATGTCAGTTATACTTTCAAGTTTTCATGACTAGGAAATTCGAGTGTTAAAAATATACATTTCAAATATTTATATGTTCAAACGGGAAACAAAAACTTTCATCGTTTCTTCAATCAAGAGAAATCTGTTAAAACTTCCTGATAAACGTCAATAATAAAAAAAAAAGATTTTTCTATTTTTGTTCTTTTAAGTAGTTTCCAACATGATACGTGATACAGATAATTCAGTTTAAAGAATATTAGGAACATTCCTCATATATATTTATGATTCATGGTTCTTGTTGCTGAATTATAATGTTTAATATTATACGTAAAAAAGTTGGAAGTTTCTCGAAAGGAAAAACCGATTTCATCTTATATTTGATGATGCATTGGAAAAAGAAGAAAAATAAATCAGTATATAATTTCCTTCTTTCTTTTCTTCAACGTCATTTCAGCAATAATATAAAAAAGTAAGTGTATTATCTTTTTTTTACATCAGCAAAAGCAATTCGAATCAACGAAGAAATTCGATGTCATACATATACATAAACGAAGATGATATTGACTATGAACTTAAATGCATTATTTGTAATAACCCTTTTGAATATCCTGTAAATTGTACAAAATGTGGTCATACGTTCTGTCGAGAATGTATTCATAAATGGCAACAGCAGCAAAATTCATGTCCATCTTGCCGAGGAAATCAATACACATTTCCTTCTGTTATCAGTCGTGCCTTAAACAATCAATTAAATCGTTTATTAGTTCAATGCCCTTTATGTCAACAAACAAATATTCAACGTTCTGATCTTGTTGATCATGTTTCTTATCAATGTCCAAAACAAATAATTAATTGTACTAATCGTTGTGGATGGGATGGATGTCGAGAGGATCTTCAACAACATTTGAGAATATGTGGAAGAAAACTTTCAGAAGGATCTCAATTTACACGATGTT
>JAJEKB010021317.1:91253-203501 GCA_022393335.1 Macrotrachela quadricornifera
TAGTTGAGAATTTTATCGATAAAGAATGTAGAAAATCTAATCA
Organism: Macrotrachela quadricornifera; assembly: GCA_022393335.1. Lineage (NCBI taxonomy): Eukaryota > Metazoa > Rotifera > Eurotatoria > Philodinida > Philodinidae > Macrotrachela > Macrotrachela quadricornifera. The sequence goes on from JAJEKB010021317.1 coordinate 91,297, forward strand.
GTGTGCCTTACTTTATGTAGACTGACATATTCTTGATAAGCTATGCATCTGTGTAGAACAGCTTCAATTTTATTTGTCTTTTTGATATGATGCTTCGAAGAAATTCAATTGCATTTCGAAATAGAACTTTTTCCCAATTTTAAAGAAGCTCTGCTCTAGTTAACCCTCTTCCACATTCGCTAAAAAATAAAAAGCTAGATTTACCTCTACTGAAGGGCCTTTGGAAAGTTGTGATGTATTGTGCCCAATAGACGACTCTTTAAGTTAATCAATCGTCCGAAACTTTGAGTTTGTCACATACTTTTGTGTAAATACATTCCCCTTTTACAGTTTTCTTCGCGGAAAATGTTGTAAAGCTGAGATTAAGATCATTTTTATTCTTCACAAATTTCGAGAATTCGTCAAATAACGCACGAGATCTCTATGATTACCTAAGCACTCTACTGATGGCAATCAAAGGGGTTCAGAAATAATAGAAGGCTCTATTCAAAAATTTTTGGTGAGGTATAAGCGAAAATCTTGGCATCTTTATGTAAAAGTACCTTCAATTTTTGAGAATTTAGCGTAAGGTTCAGTCATATTATCTTCCAAAGTATAAAAACTTTTAGTAACAGTTCACATTATTTTTCACTTTGTCAAAACATTTTAGGTAAAAAATACTCCAAACATTACTAGTACTGTTGTCAATAGCATGATCATTAAAAACATATAAAATGATGGATAAAAATTGAGAAAAATAAATAATCAACCCGGCAGAAAAATAATATTTTGTCACCGCCTACGGCGGCGAAAAATTCTTGAGCTTTTTCCCATTCTGCGAGATACCTCCCCCTGCTCTGACCTCTTCGCGCCGCCACTGGTTTTTATTCTTTTCTACTGTTTTTTTTCTAGAGTTAGTTTATGACGAAAATATATGATTATTAATAACTTTGACTTTTTTTCTTGATACATTTCTCACCTTTGGCACTGTGTGGTACTTTGTTTTGAAAAACAGAGTACCGAGTCGCACTTTTATTATACATTCAAAGTACCGAGTGGCACTCTGTTTCTAATTTCTATTAAAAACACTGGTATCAAACTTTCCAGGGTGCTTTTTTGAGTGAAGCGGTAGTTTTATAGCGTGCTGTTATCATGAATAAGGGTAGGACGGGGGGTGTTTGGGTGAAATTTCACCCATACCATATGGTAATGAAATTTGCATGAATTTTCAGAACTTTAGGGAATTTGTTATGATTGTAAGATGAATCATTTTGTATCGATGGTTCTTTGGTTAAAATATGAAAATCGAATGCTTCTAATAGGTTATAAGAGAAAAAAATGTATACAAGGGTTTCCTTGATTCACAACGATGACGTATCTATATATTTAAAGAAGAACGTTTGTCTGTTCGCTATGCATTCAGTCCGTGCGATAGCTAGCGTCACAAAAGTTTCCACACTACTTCCTTAGCTTCTGAGGAAAGTCATCGTGAGGTTGTAACCACCAAACGGGGTGCGTGGAAGGGGCTGGGTGAAATTTCATCGCGATCAATACAGATCGAGATCCTGATGGGTCTCTTCGTTATGTATTTAGTCATCGCGAGAGATAGCGTCACGGAACTATCCGCATCAGTTCCTTGAGTGCTAAGGAAAGTCAGCTGAGTGATTGGCGGTGAGAAAGGGAGGCGTGCGTGAAACTTCGTCCAAGTCGTAAGAGACCGTGATTTTAGTCACTTTCTAATCAAATGACGCAGTTCAATCTAAATTCGAGAGTGATCGTGTCCAGAGTGGATGCGAGTGAGCATGTCAGTTTGAGCCCGATGAGAAGAGTCCTGTTGAAGATGCCTGATGCACAGTGAAAAATGGCCTGTGAAAGATACCCCAAGCACGGCGGGAAAAGCTTTGTGAATGATGCTCCACGCACGATGGGAAAAGCTCTGAAAAATACCCCCACCCACAGAACGATAAGCTCTGAAACATTTCTCAAGCACGGCGGAAAAAGCTTTGCGAAAGATATTCCACGCACGGCGGGAAAAGCTGTGTGAAAGACACCCCACATATGGTGGGAAAAGTTCTGCAAAAGATATCCATGTACGATGAGAAAAGCTCTATGAAAGATACCCCAAGCACGGTGGGAAAAGCTCGGAAAAATACCCCACACACAGCAGGATGAGCTCTGAACAATTCCTGAAGCACGGCGGAAAAACCTTTGTGAAAGATACTCCACGCACGGCGGGAAAAGTTCTGTAAAAGATACCCCATGCACGGCGAAAAAAGTTCTGTAGCAAAGGTTCCAGGTACAGTGAAAAAAGTCCTGTGAAACAGGTATCACATACGGTGAGAAGAGTCCAATGGCGAACTTTTAGCGCATAGCAGGAACAATCCTGTTAAAGATGCCTGACGCATGCTGGTAAAAGTCCCGTCCAAGAGGTTTCAGATGTGACGCGAAAATTTCTGTTGCAGATGGTTCACCCACAGGGGAAACAGTCCTATAAAAGACGTGTTACGTACAGCAGAAAAAGTCGGATTAAAGATGCAAAACTTCAACCATATTCTTTTTTCATCGGGTACCTCCGCTAGTATATATATATTTGGACCTAAAATAAATACATTAAAAATTTTTTAACTTAATATTATACTTACTTGTCCATCTTTATATATATGTGGACCTAAAATAAATAAATAAAAATCTTTTAATTTTTATTATACTAGCGGAGGTACCCGATGAAAAAAGAATATGGTTAGAGTTTTACATCTTCCATCTGAGTTTTTCTGCTGTACATAACACGTCTTCTACAGAACTGTCTCCCGCTGTGGGTGAGCTATCTGCAACAGAAATTTTCGCGTCACATCTGAAACATCTAGGACAGTACTTTTACCAGCATGCGTCAGGCATCTTTAACAGGAGTGCTCCTACTATGCGTTAGGTGTTCGCCATTGGAATTTTCTCGCGTGCAAGATACCTATTCCACAGGACTTTTTTCACCGTACCTGGAACTTCTGCTACAGATCTTACCCCGTCGTGCGTCGGGTATCTTTCAGAGCTTTTCCCATAGTGCATCAAGCATCTTCAACAGGACTTTTCTCATAGGGCTAAAGCTGAATCCTCACTCTCAAATTTGCATTGAATTGCATCATTTGGTTAGAAAATGAGTAAAATCACAGTCTCTTACGACGTGGATTAAGTTTCACGCACAACTCCTTCTCTCACTCCCGATCACTATGCCGACTTTTCTCAACAATCAAGGAACTGATGCGAATAGTTGCGTGACGCTATCTCTCACGATGACTAAATACATAACGAAGAGACCCATCAGAATCTCGATCTGTATTGATCGCGATGAAACTTCACCCAGCCCCTTCCACGCAACCAGTTTGGTGATTTCAACCTCAAGTCGACTTTCCTCATGAGCTAAGGAAGTAGTGTGGAAACTTTTGTGACACTCTAGCTATAACAGAGATTGAATGCATAGCGAACAGACAAACGTTTTTCTTTAAATATATATATACGTCATCGCTGTGAGTCAAAAAAAAGAACAAATACATTGTTTCTGTGAGTCATAGAAAACGAATGGATACACAATAGTTGTGAATCAAGGAAACACTCGTATACATTGTTCTCTTATAACCTATTAGAAACCTTCGATTTTCACCCTCACCCTCCAAAAATCATCAATACAAAATAATTAATCTTAGAATCATAACAAATTCGCTAAATCTCCGCAAAATTCATGCAAATTTTATTGCCATATGACATGGGTGAAATTTCACCCAAACTCGCCCCCCCCTACTCCTATGAATGGTAACAGCACTCTATAAAGCTTTCGCTGCAATCAGAAGACCACCGTGGAAAGTTTGGTAGAGTTAGCTAAGACACTACTATTTGGGTGAGATTTCACCCACACCCGCCTCACACCCTCGGTGGGTGACTCCGCTATGACCTTCCTCCGGGCCTGGGGATGTACCATGGAAAGTTAGGTGATCATAGCTTTTACAGGGACGGAATGCAGAGCGAACAGACAGGCAGATATTCTTCTTTATATATATAGATTTACTTGTCCATGTAAGTATATCTATGGACCTAAAATAAATAAATGGAAAAGATTTTTTAAATTAGTAAAATACTTTTTGTTTCATTTGGATATACAAATGGAACCGAAATGAATAAAAAAATCATTTAGTGAAAGAAATACTTACTTGTCTATTTATATGATAAAATCGACCTAAGAACAGCAATATTGTCGGATCCGACGTTTTCCGACAAGAGGATTTCATCGGATCCTGCTACCGGAATCCGACGATTTCTGGTGTCGAATTTCATGAGTTTCCGGCTATCGGTTTCGTATTGGATCCGACGGGGTACTTTCGACCTGGGTATTTTCACACGGGCTACATTTATTTACAAGTGAAATTTTACCACCGATATTTAAAAAGACGATTATGATCGAAAAACCATGAAGTTATGCGTTTTCTAAATTGAAAAAAATATGATTTTCTAGTAAAAATGTTCACATTTTTTCTCCGCTATTATAAGTGCAAGTCTTAACGTTTTTTTGGTCAAAATGATCAGCGTAAAAAGTTCTACAAGCCCTGAAAGTTTGACGCGATTTAAAGGCATTTTTGTATATCATGGGAGATTTCTCACGAAATTACCAACATATATATGTAAACATAATTTGAATGTGTTTTTCATCATTATCTCACGCCAAAAGAAAAGGAAGAAAAAAAATGAGAGAAAGCATTGAAAAACGAAATTCGCGATAATAAGCGTATCATAAGAATAAAATTACAATACTCCATCAAAATATGATGATTCATTGATTCACATAAACGAATGTAGATGGGGATAAAACCAAGTAGTTTCAATGAGTCAGAATGAAATGTTTCGTTGATTGCTGTCTATGTGAAGTAAATTTCACAGTTGATTGATTTCATAAATAAATCTATGATGGGAAAAACTAAGTTACTTTTATCAAGTATAAATACGAAGCGACATCAACTACTAAGACACAAAGCAAACTCACATATTTCGCAATTATATCACACAATACACAAGTAAGTTTGATGTTTAATATTAAGTCGACTGTAGTATTGAGATTTCAAGTTGAATCTAAGTGTGCTGATATATCCGTGTAATCCTGCAATAATTTTCCATTATCTTCTCTCTATTATTTCTTTCTATATACATTTCTATCTCTCTCCCATACAAACGTGTGCTCAATGTCAAATAGTCATATTCTGGATATGTGAAGTATCTAATAAACATCATTACGCAAGACAGCGGCAAGCTACTCTATCCACTTTGTTATTCCATTATCTCACTCCTTATTTTATTGTTAAAACTGCTTTAAATAATATTCTTGTTCCTCCTAATTGAATATCGAAAATTCAGGAACTTCTTATAAGTACAGTAGTAACGGTTTTTATTGATTTCATGTGATTTCCGATGTTGACATCAGTTTGTTCTCGATTGTGAGAACCTATAAGAATAACCTATATACGACAATGATTTTTTGAGGGCAACTCTGAAATATCGCCTCGATTGAGTTATGTCATCCGATAAATTGATTTTTGTGCTGCATGAAGGCATATTTTATATCGACTGTCTACTTGTCAAATTTTCCGATATTATCTATCTTTTAACATGAATGAATTCAATTGCCTTCTGAATTGACGTAAGAAAAGCTGTGAATGATATTATATTGTCTAGACGCCCGTTAAATATGTCGTCATGACGTTGTCATTGTCACTTACATTTACTATCGTTTCTTTTTACTCGATTTTCTATCTTTGGGACTAGTCTGGATGGAACAGATGGACAATGGGACCATACACTATGGGTTTTAGAGAAGTATCTGTCTAGTCTAGTCGTAGATAGAGGACGTGTCTTGTCATATTAAGTAGTTATGACGTGTATACTAGACAATTCAGACTAGACCTGTTGAATCACATAGGGCATAACTGACTAGATATGTAGCCCATCCTTCATATTTTTTGCTCACCTAGGAGATCACTTTCATTAGAAAATTGAAAGAGCACTAATTGGTAACACCGTCTAAAAAAATAATACGCAGTAACAATATAAATAGATTTCTTTTTGGTGCAGATAATTACACAATAGCTCTTACTTTGAGAAGCTGCTGTGAAAGAACCGATCTGCTTATTTGAAAGTTACGTATATTTATTAAAGTCTTCGTTAATCGTGCTGAGAATAAAATAAGTTTTTACTAGTGCTAAATAAATTCTTTAGTCAAAACCTACAAAACAAACTATCCAGTGCTTTAAGGCACGATATGCGCCTTCGATTTGTTATCTATCATGTGGATCAAATAAATATTCCAAAACTATGAAGTGCTTATATCAGAAAGATTAGTGAAGTTATCCGATGAAAAAATTTCAACAGAAAAACATACCTATCGTTCGATTTTAGAATTCGTGAGAGGATTTACTAACTCATAAAGTTTACTTCTTATCGAAATAAAAAGGCCGCAAGTGTTTTCTCTTATTGTCTATAATTGTTCAAAAGTACCATGGATTAATTTTTTATTGAATTCCGTGTTCATTCTTGTTCTGAACAAGAAAAATGAGATGGATACTTATCGTATTGTTTGCCTTTCTCACTTCCCGTTCATAATGATCTCAATCGGTTATAGAATGAGATTTTTTAATATCATTCCCCCCCCCCCCCCCTCTCACTTAATACTACTAATGATTCTTGAATACAGCCAAATCATTCTCAGTATTCGAACGCTAGACTGATGCCAGAGAAGTTGATATTTAATTTCACTGAGTGCCAGGTTTTAAATATCGTTAGACACTTACGCACGTATCAAATGAGTCTTGATTTGAGCAGAATAAAGGTTCAGAGATATCAAACGAAGCATCTTCAATGCTCTAAAATGATATTCACTATTTCGGACAAAAGTTCTCTTTGAACAGCGATATCACACGGGACTTTTGTGAGCACAATGATGGAATTTATAATCCATGTGGAGATTTCACTAATAAATCATTTGTTCAGAGAAATTTATTTGAAAAGCAAGAAGTACTTAGTGCTCCATCAAAAAAGTTCCTCGTGGTTCCAAACTAGATCAGTATACTCTTTCTCGTAGAGAATAATCTAGCAAGAATAAAGTGTTTGTTTATTTGTGTATCCGTACTCCACTGATTGGTTCAAGAACAAGGTGAAAGTAGGAGGGATTATTTTCCATAAGACTGGAGCGAAGGGCAATCGAGGGTGGAAAGTTCAAATCTGAGATTAGTTTTAATAGATTGTTGATCAATAATTAATTAATTATTAACCAACCATCAATTAGTAACATTTTCTATAAAACTTGGCCAAAACTAATTGTAGGCGAGGAATGAGAATCTGATGGTAGTCATAATTCTCTTTCTCGTAGAAAAGGCTTTGGTATGAAGGAATTGTTTGCTTGCTTATGTGTTCTCACCCTCAAGATTGATCAGAAAACAGAAAGGATAGCTTTCTGTAAAACTTCACCCAAGGTAATTGAGGTCGAGGAGTTTGAATCCGTTATTGATTCTTCAAAGTTTCTTAGTGTGAAGTCTTTTTGCACGGTAAAAGACTTTTTGAAAAAAATTTATATAAAATTTGACCGAAGGTACTAATTTACTGATATTTCAATGGCATCATTCCTGCGAGAAAGACCTGAGCAAGTCTTCGGACTAGCGTTACTTGTTTGTAAATTCTGAATACTAAGTGACTAATAATTTTTCTTTTGAACAGTTTAGAACACTCCAATATAATCAGTGGTGCAACATCAATGAGTGAAACATCCGGTTATCCTTCTTCTTCTTCTGGTGCTGTTCCTCGTCCTCCTTATCCTGGTTTTCCTGGTTTTACTTTTTTTCCTGGTGGTCCTGTTCCTCGTCCTCGTACTGGTAATCCTCCTTGTCCTACTTGTCATTCTGTTGATAATGTTACTGGTATTGATCCTGCTGCTCCTGTTCGTCAAGTTTCGCCTGCTCCCAATTATGTCTGTTATGATTGTGAGCTTCTTTTTCGTTGATCGTCGGCTTAAAGCGAACGTAATTGTTTGTAGATCATATTAACGATTCAATGATAAACCTTATTTGAACACTATTTCCTCCATTTCTATCTTTTTTCTGAGATTAAGCCAGTTGACGAAACTCTGCTTCTCCTCATTATTGCTATTCTAAATTTTTGATGCATTGAAATAATCTGAATACATATCCTTCTTTGAAAATACATGCTGTGTCTACTCATGAAGTACAAAGATAATGCTGCGGCTTGATAAGTCGGTTCAGCTTTTGAATGCGGCTTGAATTCCAAAATGCACAAACGTTAGTCAAAATGTTTTCGAGATCTATATTAAAATTTTGTGTGAGTAGTAAGTTATTCTTTGACGTAAGATATAACCGTTCACTACACTTTCTCAAAGATAGGTTTTTTTAAAAAAATCGAAAAAAAAGATTTTTTTAAAAATAAAAAAGTAATAATTAATTTTTTGAACTTTGTTAGCCAGTTTCTGTCAAGTTTATACCTGACTTCATCAAAAAGTCCATAAAACTTAATTACAAAAAACCAATTTACATACAAATTACTTTCATCGGGTCTAAAGGACCTATATGCGAGAACAACAATAAATATAGAATGAAAGAGCTGAAAAACCCACTACTCATTAACAAGAGAATGATGCAGCAGGAAGACATTGCACTAGAAAACTAGGTAGGAGAACGACGCGTCAAGTCATTGAGCCGAGTAACGTCGCACTAAAAACGAAAGCCAGTCGAATCAGCAGAAGAACGAAGCACCAGGTAATGTTGTGCATGTGGATGGTTGCTACCATTTATTTGTTCATCTGATCACGTTGTCGTTGACGTTGCTGTTATTGGATGGGTATTCTACCACATTCTTTTGTGGTAAAAATACTCTCTTATTATCTCTATAGAAATATCTCAAGGCACTTGTTGCTTAGTTTTTAAAGCGAATTGATCTGGTTTCTTATTTATCAAGTAATCTTGAAGATTGCTCAATTTCTTAGAACCTACAATTGATTTCATCCTACAAATGTCTGTGTCTAAAAAACAATCGTCCCATAATTCATGAGAGCGAATGGGAAAATCATTCATTCCTTTAGAATAGGAAAAATGACAAAATAGATTGATTTCGAAATCTAGTTCAGCCTTCTTTGTAGCATGATTTTTTAGTGTTTAGCAAGATTTTCCTTATTTCAAGGTAATTCTTACTATTTGGTGTTACACATCGAAATGCTCGTAGAACTCTTTTGAATTGTTTAAGCGCCCCGCCCTCTTATAAACGTCAATTTTTCAAAAAAATCGATATTGAGTTTTTTTCATAGAAAGATGCGCCAGAACTTCTGCTTTCAGAATATGTATGGGTTTTCAAAAAAAGAACGGATTTTCATAAGCTTATCGAAAAATTGTGCATCACACTATCATGAGTTTCAACAAATCTTTTTATGATTTAAAAAAAATTTTGAAGGTGGGTGTGAGGGGGCTTGAGAGTGAGGGTGAGTTTGAAAATATATTTGTGAGAGTTCAAAAATTAGCAATCATTTGTATCTGTCCACCATGTACATAAAAACTATATAGATGTATCCACAGCGATATGTCTCGGTAAGCACGAGCGACTTACTAAGAAAGATCATCGAATCAAAGCAGGAATCGAACCTACATCTTCCGATAACCGGTCGGCTGTTCTATCATTAAGCTATCTGATTTTTTCTGCTGTTTCTATTTGCGCAACATATAGATATAAGAGAGATATTTTGTGGTCAGAAATTGCCGATGTTAAGTGTTTGTACAGTTAAGTAGATTTCATGGAATTCTAGGCTTAATGTTTGATTTTTTAGGTGTCTACGCGATAGCGTAATATTTTAGTTTATTATTCCGTTCGGTAGTGTGTAGAAGCAAGAATGGGGGTGCAAAGAATGTTTTTGGGATCGGAGAAGGAATCAAAGCTTCTGTAGTGCTGATTTTGAGTCCGTAAGTAAAATACTGTATTTCTATACGAGATGGCTTTTGTCCCAGCGATTTCGACTTTGCTCAAGAATCTGATCAGATGGTTTTTTCCTGAAATGTTTCCGTGGCTATTAATTTTCTTACGTAGTAATAATATTCTTTGATGTTTGTATTTCACGAAGTGGGATGCGGTTCAGGTTAGGGGTACCATGAATGGTTTTCGTCGATTTTTGCTTTTAATTGGGATCGTTTTTCTAGCTTTTTTGCTGATTTCTACAGTATTAGAGTAAACTAAACGGTCAAATAGGTTTTGTTAAGTAAAATAGGAAGTGCTGAACGGAAGAATGATGACCATTAGAGAAAAGTAAGAGTAATAGGTAGATTATCTCCTTTGGTCCTAAACTAGTCAGCTATTTTCAGCCATCAACATGTCTTGTCTTTACCTGTAAGAAAATCTTACTGATATTTGAAATCCACAAAGTTTGCCATAATCTTTTCACTTTGTGCCTGATCAATTTTTATCTCTAACATCGTTCATAAATAAATGTAAAAGAGAAAGATAACGATACACAGTTTTTTATTAAAAAAATTAACGGAGATGAATAACAGTTTTTTTCGTATTTCTATAGTGTTCTAAAACTGCAATATATTGAAGACCATGTTCTTCATTGAATTTTTCTGGATCGATGAAAATTGGCCGACATAAGAATGGTAAAAATACCTATAAAAATAGGTAATGCTTACAATGGAGGTGTTTGTATTGTAAGTTGAAAAGACCAGATAGTTTTGCATCAAAAGAAAGCTCTCACCGCCAAACTTACAAGGTTAAAATATTAGCGGCCGTTGGCTTGATTAGAGAGGGATATTCGATTTTTATGGTACTCACGAGTAGGATATATACGTATTTTAGGATTATTTGCATTCATTTTTTTATACAATCACCTTAGTATTTCAATAGTAGACTTCTAGAATCTTTCTTAAATTTATCAATCGTATCAAGATCACATTACTTTCAATGACTTCTAGAAATTAAATCGCATCACTATAGGAAAGATCAACTAATAGTAATCAAAATCTATAAATCACCAATAGTTTCGATTTTATTTCAACTGAAAACGATAGAATACACAATATATTATTTTAACAAATGTACTACTAGTGCAGATGTAGATCTTCAATCAGATGATAGTAACAAAGAGGTTTTTTTGCACCAAACACACATTAATAGTGTTCGTTCATTACAATTATTAATTGAACAGTATAGATCGTAGAATTTGAAGCAAACATCTTTTAGTTTTTCAATCTGTCCAATTGTTTCATTTGTTAATCGAGCCTGTATAAATCCGTTCTTAATGAGATTTTTAAATTGTGGAGCTGATAATTGTTTATGAATAACAGAATGCATGTTGATGAAGCACTGGCAATCACTTAAAGTTATTTTTGTTTGATTGATATGAGTATAATGTTCGGTTTTTTCATGAACAAATCGCTATGAACGAAACGAAGAAAGATCTTGTGGTTGAATATAACCAGTGGATCCTTCGGGAAAGATCAATAGTTGACTGTCTTGATTAGGAAATACTGCTCTAAATTTTGTTAGATCAGCTTGCGTTTTCCAAGAATCAAGGAAGAGAAGGAATTTTCTACCAACAAAAGGACGTAGAACTTCATTTAAAAAAGCACGATGTTTTTCTCCACTGCTTTTTCCTGACTTCGAAGTTCTTACTACAACATTTGATGGTACCAATAATTCTTTTTGCACTCTCTTACCAAATTCATTTTCTTTTTCTTGAAGAATAAGCAGAAATTTGTCTAATAAATGGGCACCGGCTGATGTAACTAGTTGAACTGTGTAAGAATGTGTTGTATTATATTTCTTTTCAACAGCTATTTCTGTCGTTTTTTCTCCAGTAAAAGAAAGAATTCTTGGAGAAACGTATTCCTGTTGAAATGAACAATGATCGCTGTTGATAATTTGATGAGAAGAATACTTTGATATTAAACTTCTTTTACTTTCGATCCAATTTTGAGCATCTGAAATAAATAAATAAATAGATATATCAGCTTGTACGTGTAACGTGTCACTTCAATGGCGTGAGTTTGAAATCAATATTGTGAGAAACCATTATCACCATATTGTAGAGAATAGTCGAAAATATATAGAAACTCCTTTTGAAACATAGGTTGTCGCAGAAAATCGTGAACGGCAACTGGCAACAGAGATGTCAGTAAAAGATGGTGATAGAAGCGCATATATAGTCTGCTGGTTATTTGTATCCGTACGTCGAGACAACTTCATGGATGCGAAGTTGATTATTATCAGAGAACTCTGTGTTGTTAGAAGTATCTTTGTGTTAAACAATTTATTCTTTATAGCTTGTTATCTTTCTCAGTATCGTTCTACAAAACTTGGATATTTATGGCGTCATCGCGTTACGAAAAATCATGTATTTTTTTCTTGGGCATTTGGTATTATTATTTTTTTTATAAAATCTAGGCGCATAAAGCTCATTTCTTGTGGGCTATTCGATGCAGAATATTTTACTCCAAAATCATTTTTCATTCGAATATTACAGCGTAACGCGATGACGATCTTTCAACTTTTCGTCTTCCTTTCATTTAATAGAAAACTACTTTCGACAAATGGTATAGCATTCACAGGGTCAGGATTTCTTTGCTATTAAATTCTATAATGAGTAACTAATAAATCAACAAAAGAATAGGATTGATTGACCTATCTAATAATGCATAATTTAAAAAAAATATGGATTCAATTCAATTATCATTTCGATTTACACTAATCAGGTTATATTCTAAGTGTAATTGAAACTCTATACTCTATGAAATGATCAGCACCCGCGAAAGTGGGGGGGGGGTGTAGGGGGGTGTGCACTCCCCCAAAAATTAAAAATTATTTATTATTAGACACCAAAATGGATAATATTTTTTTGAATCTACAAAGTATCTCACAGGGACATTCTCAAAAACATCTTTCAGATATGTTCTTAATGGAAATGGGAGTTAGGGAATGATCTTTCTATAATAATAATCGGCGATTATCGTTGAGATATCGGTCGAAAGCATGAAGTTCTACGGCAAGTTGAAGAAATCAGCTGTTTTTTTACTTAAAATTCTGGCATAAACAATGTTTTTTGCTACAAAATTTTGAAATATTAGAATTTTTCCCTTCATAAAGAAGTAGCCACATGGGCATACTCGTATTGAAAATAACTCTGATCTTTTTGTTTTCATGGTATACTTTACTGCATCCTACCTTCTGAACACCTTTATTTATGTGCAGTCGTCGCTAGTGTGGTCGCCTTCCGAAGCGAAATGACTAAGAGTTATAGCAACACTTTTTACTTTCGAGAAAAATAAAAAAAAGAAAAGTCTTTCATGAGTCTGATATGAGAAAAGTTTTCGCTTCGCGAAAAATAACATCTGCGTAACCGCAGTCAATCCATAAAAACTTCTAACTTTAGTCCATTTTTCCTTCGAACCAGCCTAGTCGAGAAGAATCGTTGCCAAAATGGCTGCCTTCGACGGTAGAAGTATTGAGGAAGTTTCTTACGTCATATACTGGTTGTTTTGTTGAGAATTTGCCAGATACAGTCGAATTTTCTAAGAAAGTTACAAAAAGTCTTTGCTTTGCGGAAAATATTGCATTTCAAGTTGTACGATAAAGACTAATACTAAGTCTGATGCGTAAAAAAAAATTTTGCTTTCTTCAATCAGACTACCTCAGGAGTCTTGCACCCACCCACCCCTCCCCCAAACCTGGGACCCTCGCGCGGGGCCTGTGAAACAGTAGTGATGACTTGATGAGAGGAGATGAACCTAGTTGTTTATCATATACTTTATCTGAATTATAACCGGTCTACTTATAGGTCGAAGCGATGAACAAATACATGAGTACAGAGAAGAGATGGATATCATGAAACAAATAGAAAGTGATTACAAATTCCTGGAAAAGATAATACCAACACATTGAATGAATATCCAAGAGGTAGGGAGATGACAAATATAGTGAGGGATCAACTGTTGGAGCACCCTCAATTAGGCATGATCTAAGTCCAAACGGTTTGGGCTTTGATTACAATTTTTTATTTATTTTCATATAGAATTAACGTATGGAAGTAACAATTTGAAGCCCTACCGTTCTCAAACGTCGGTGGATATTCCTATGGCAGCTTCAGAAACCGTGACAGATACCTTAGTATTACCGCACTCTTTTTGTCAGAGATGCGTAGATGTCATAATACCGTTACACCGGGTAACAGCACTCAAACGTCAAATACCCAAAGAAGTAGTCAAATGAATTATTTCATAAGATGATGGTCTTATTATCCAAGTTATGCTAGGGTGTTCCTAAAAAGTTGAGGAATTTGAGTAGATTTGGTATAATGCATCGCTACCATAACAAGTAAAAGGGCATATTCAATAGTATTTTTTATCACTATTTTCATCACCTGTTGTAGTTTTAACTTGAAACACCAGTCGTTACCGGGACCACCTTTTTATTCCTTTCCTTCAATAAGTCTCTGATTTGGTATAAAGACATGTAACTTGACATAATTTAACACAGTATCATAATTAACTGGGCTTTCAGCATATTTGTTCACTAAGCAATAAAGATTTTCAGAGACAAAGATGGTTTGAGAGGAAAATCTTGTTCGAAGAGTTACTGAGCTAGATTGTATTTAATAAAGTATTAATTCACACAAAAGATTGTTAATGGGAGATTTTTCGCGCGAGTGTTCACTTTACGTGAAAAAGACGGCACAGGCATCGTCGAAATTCAAGGTGTCACAGAATAGAAATGAAGTGGAAAAGAAAGACGGTAGGTATCATCGCAGGTGAGGGTGCCACAGAACGCAAAATCAGTGAAAACGAAGGCGCTAAGCAACATGGTCAGTGAAGGTGTCGCTGGATCGAAAAACAGTGAGAAATCTTCACGCAATGACGCTTTCCAGGTAAGAGTATCATCGAACAACAATTCTTATTCGAAAAGAAAAGAGGAGATGCCGGCGTATGTCAAAAACGATAAAAGAGGAAGACTCTGAAGTAACAACATACGTCTTCGGTGATGTCTGAAATGATTTTGTAAAACGGAAGTAGAATGTACTAACTATCGCATACCTTCATGCGGCACCAATTCTAATTAATCTAAGCGCAGTCTCTTGAATACGATCAGCTTTTCCTGTTCACTTTTCATTCAAACATATGCGATAGAAGTTAGCTGACAAACTTCAACCTCACTCAAGCATTATTCAATGTACTTGGCCAGAGAAAGCAAAACTGCCACGAGAAAAGAGTCAAAGTTTTCCTTGGAATATCCTTTTCGACAGTTTCTCTCATGTATCCTGACATCCTTTTCCCCTTCAAGTACACTTATTACAATAGTACACGTACATCCATATAATTTGATTCTTTCTGCTTATGCGCAAGAACAATATACAAACACCTTCATTTATACAATAAATATTACACAAAATTTATTTTGAAGCGCTTCTAGCATCACAATAGCCACTCTTATTATTTCCTATGTATTTCAAATTGTTTTTTATTTGTCTTTCTTTGATATATAGCCAGTCAACTGTTTTTTGTTTGTATGAAAAGTTCAAGAGTAAATGTAGAAGCAGACTCTCGCGATATAAGTAAACATTACTAATTTGATTGAAATACTATCAGAATGAGTTAAAAACAAACATGTCAAAGTAATGCATTCAAATTAATGAATGAAAAAAAAATATAAGAATCACTTCTGCCATTGTTGATAATATATATATTGGGCGTGTTCAACCATAGGGTACCCTATTAATGTTTTTTATCTATCGTAAGGATAAGACATACTATTATTCGGGTCATATGATAGAGGATCATAGATAACGCTGAATTGGCCCAAACAACACTATGCTTTATCCTTACAATAGTAGAGAAAAGTCGCCATCTTATCATGTGAGGTGGTAGCTTATCTCTACTATTTTAAGGATAAAGCATAGTGTTGTTTGGACCAATTCAGGGTTATCTATGACCCTCTATCATATGACTCGAATAATAGTTTTTTTTATTCTTACGATAGATAAAAAACATTAATGGGGTAACCTATGCTTAAGCACGCTCATATATATATCTTTACAATGATATGTTCAACAATTTGAAAACAATATAAAATGATTATCTATCTCTGTTTGTTTTCTGAAATGTAAATCATTTTGAAAAAAAACACAGCAGATCGCACATGGTTTTGTTTCATAATAGATCATTGAAATATTACAAAGAGTATGATAGAAATAATGATGAAAAATCAATTACACTTCATCATCAAAATATATATTGGGTGAAAGTAATCGTTTGAAACATGAGTCAGTTTTTGATTTTTCATGAAAAGTGATAACAATGATTGTTAATGGCAACGAGTGAGGAGGAGAAGCAGAAGAAGGAAATTGAGAATCAGTCGAGATCATTGTAGATGTAAGTGAAGTTGTTGATAAATAATATTCTTCGTTTAATATTTTAAGACTTTGTTGTAATGTATCAGAAAAAATTTCAGTAAAAAGCAATTTTGTATCCTCAGGTTCATGCGTTATTTTATATGTTATCATTAACAATATTTCATCAGCGATTGATAAAACAAAAGTAATCCAAGCTATTATAGTTGAATAACCAGTTTGGATATCAATGCTTGATAGAAATTGATTAATATCTAATCTTGTATTGTGCGATAATTTATTAATTGTACTTAATTTATAATCTGTTTTCATAGATAGCTACTAAATGTTCAATTGATTCATATTCTAAATTGTTTAATATAATTATTAAATTAATTATAATAAATAATTAATAATAATAATACATATAAAAAATTTATTGCAAATATTCTAAGCACATGGCAAGTTTTTATATGTGAAAGGTAATGGCAATCACATGACAATATTGATTCTGTATTAAAATGTGAATTTGATGATGTATCAAATGTTGCAAGAAGATAATTTCTATTAATATCAGTTTTTTTCACTTGCCGCCTTTCAATAAAAACGATGATATTATAAACTATGACTTTCATTAAATTGGTCATCTTGATAAGATAGTAAAAACTTTTTTTTGTACATTTTTTTGTCTTGTTTATTTAGAATAATATTGAAATTTTCTTTTCATTCATTTGGAAATTTTGATGATTTATTTAAAAAATATTCGTGCTGTAGAAATAAACCATAAGAATGATGAATAGAACGATGAACAAAATTGAAATAAACTAAAACTTCAGTACATTAAGAGCATTGACATATAATGGGTATTTGGAAATATGTCTTTCCAATGTAGTGCAAAAAAAGCCACACAACTCAGTATAATTGTAAGAAAAATACTGAGAATAATGCTAATACTGAACTGCTACTTCTTCTATATTTTTCTAACATTTGTATTCGTTGTATTGCAACATAAATCTTTATGACAAGTATCTTGTTGCAATTTTAATGATAAAAATCTGTATAAAGATATATAATGTGATATGATCATGTCAATTTTTTTATCATATTGAATGAGAAAATTTTTTTTCATTATTCGTCAACTTCTGAAATATAAACTATTTAGAATTCAATTATTGGTAAGTGACGAATCTCAAATCGAAGTAATATATGCAATTCATGGAAGTCAATTACATAATAAGATATTCTTTTTTTATGTGGACTATTTGCTCTATTGTCAAAAAAAAGTGTGTACATAAATGAAATATTTATTACTTTCAACATAACAAATAAAAGAAACAGCTACGAAATCAAGTGAATTATAACACCAAGAATAAGATTCACGGCACATACACACATACCACCCAGGCACATAGCCAGAAATTTCCTCAGAGGAGATCACCCTTTAGAAAAACATCTTTTCGGTTGGCAAAATTTGATGGATCCGTATCTCCCTCCAGGTATTTTCCTTTTTTAGAGGGGGATCGATCCACCCCCTGGATACGTCTATGACGTCGACATAATTTTCAATCAGCACCTAAAATAAATAATCATTTTCTTTAGTATCACTTAATGATATTCTACCTTACCTAAATCGACGTTTTTCAACATAAATAACAAAAACAATAGTAGCTACGAACAAAAGAAAATTATTTATATTTTAGCATCATCGCTATTAACATACCAAAAAAAAGATCAACAGCACCAACAGGTAAATAGTTTTTTGAATATGAGCTTCTGAACAAAACAAATAACTATTTTCATTAGTACCATTTAATGATATTCTACCTTACCTAATCGACGTTTTTCAATATAAACAAATAAAAAAAAGATAAGCAGCTGTGAACAAATACAACTATTTAAAATATTTCACAACCATTGCCATCAGAACAGTACCACCAATTAAGCCACAAATTAAGTCACCACCAGCACCAAATTGATATTTTTCAATATGAGCATCTAAAAATAAATAAGAATTTCTACTACTATGACTTAATGATTTTATACCTTTTTTATTTGATGATGTACTTGTTTCCGAATGATGAAATGATGGTGGATTTATTTGATGATGATGAAGTGGTGATTGGTCAAGTAGTGGTGTAGTTGTTTGTGATAAATCAAGTGAACCAGCAAAACAATGACGCTACAATAAATGTTAGTTATGTTTAAGAACACATCCAAAAATTATTTGATAACGAACAATTTGAAATAGATATTCAAATTTTTGAAAGATTTACAGAAATTTCTATTATCTTCAAAATGGTAAATTTAAGACCTTTTTCGGGAATTTTGAGAACTGAAAATTATCGAATTTTTGAGATCAAAGAAATTTCAAATTTCATTTTAAAAATTTTCTTATCTTAAAATTCATTTACTGCTGAACTCCGAAAACTAACGCAGATATTTCGATACTCTTAATGATAAGAATTGAACAAAAGGAACTAAAGTATAAAGGTAATTCAACCTTTCGTTCGAGAGTCAGCGACAAAATTTCATTCACTGCAAAGCAGAGGTATTACTCACAGATCGAATCTTTTGAGATGAGGCTTCACAAAACATTTTATATGAACAAAATGATGAGAATAAATGTGTCGCATGTCACAACATAATTAAGATTATTTAACATAATAAAAACACGTACCTTCTGTAGAGAATTTGACAAGAAAACTTTCTATAAATTTTTTTTTTCTAACCTAAGGGTAGAGTGTGAGGGATGTGCATCTCTAGGAAAAGTCTTACATCTCCGATGTCAAATAACCGCATCTCTCAGAGGTGGGTGTGGCGTCTCCCGAGGAAGATGCGGCATTTTCCTTAGGAGACGCGGTGGCATCTTCAAAATTCTGGATATGTGTCACTACTCGTGTACTACAAACAGTGTATGAAACAAATAAATGATTTTAGAAGGCCTGGGCGTCAAAATTGCAATGGAAATTTTTTTCTATAATCACGATTTTTATTGGCTGTGCCCATCTGATAGGATATAAGGGCGTATACAGTCCACAAGGTATCCTTTCGAGGTGATAAAAGGCTTTTGAGCTCATATTTTGCACATAGTCAGACGACTATGAGACTAGAAGAAGCTGAAAATGATTCATCCCCACAGGCTCTTGTTCATAAGATAATGAAGTTTTATTGGATTTTTTAACCAATCCATCCATGTGGTCTCTGTCAGGTCTACAAAAATTTCAATTTTGAATTTTGGCTTGAAACTTTGCACAAATAGAGATCATAATGAGAAAAGTTTATGGTGAAAGTTTTGGTGACCTGACGGAGACCACATGGATTGGTTAAAAAATACAATAAAACTTCATTATCTCAGGAACAAGAGCCTATGAAGATGAATCATTTTCAGGTTCTTCTAGTCTCATAGCCGTCTAGCTATGCGCAAAATATGAGCTCAAAAGCTTTGTATCACCTCGAAAGATTCCTTCGTCAGATTTGAACTCTTTGCCTTAAGCTACCCTAAAAAAAATAATTTTTCGGAAATTTGTTTTTTATTGATTATTGTTCAACCAATGGGATTTCGAGGCAGATAGAGTACAGATTCGAGTTCTCCACCCCAGAAAACCTCGAAGTAACATATCTGTGATCGGAAGATAGAGCTCTAATTCTGGCTCAATGATATCGTTGACAACATTTCATCGCTACCGAGTGATGTTGAATTAATTGAATGATTATCTTAGAACATTATTCTTTTTTGTTCTTTTTCGATCTTTCTAGATGTGAGAAAAGAAGTAGAGATTCATTGATCAAAGAAATTTGTATTTTCGTAGTTTTTGATTCTATCAGTTGTTTTTTTGTGGGTTACTTGATCATTTCATAATATGGAAGAAAATATTTTTTTCCATCATCGATGCATAGCAAAAATAATGATGAAGATAGATATTCAGAAGAAAATTTTTTAAATTGCTCATCAACAAATGAGGGTATCTGTAAAAGACGTGATCACCTACGAACACCCAAAAGTGACTAAACATCGAGAATAATTTCCGACACACACTATTTTTTCAAACCTTCAAATAGCCATGAATACTCAAAAAAAAACAAAAAAGGTGTAAATGGTTAAAGGTTAAAAGTGGAATAAAACTACGATAGATTTTGTTCTTTAACTCCTATCTTTCTGAGGTGTTCATAGGTTTGAAAAAAACAGTGTGTTGGAAATCATTCTCGATGTTCAGCCATTTTGGGTGTTTGTGAGTATTCGTAGGATCAGCTCAAAGAGTTTGATCTACTGATGGTAGCGGTTTTCGATTTGGGGTTGTTCGTGGGTGAACGTGTCTTTTACAAATACAATGTTGAAGAATACAATTTCTCTTTATTAGAATAAAGAAGTTCTACTATTCAAATATTGCGTGAAGATTGAACATCATTTATCAATAGCGAACAAACTGTTTATCATTAATATCTCTATTATGGATCATACAATTCCGCACTATCCAGACTTCCACCACGACTCTCGCCACCAGTAACCAAAACTCTTCCACTTGTTAGTATGGATGCTGTGTGAAAATATCGTGCCATATTCATGATATGAGTAGTTGTCCAAATTCCTGTTGATGTATCATACAATTCAGCACTATTCAGATTAATACCATCATTACTGGCTCCACCAGTAATTAATACTTTTCCATTTTTTAGTAAGCATATTGTGTGTGTACCTCGTGCATCATACATATTACCAGTAGTTGTCCAAGTTTCTGCTAATGGATCATATAATTCCGCAGTATTCACATAACCACTATTACCAACTCCACCAGTAACTAACACATTTCCATTTGTTAATATGCATGCCTTGTGAAAATTTCTTGTCTCCTTCATGCTACTAATATTTGTCCAAGTTTCTGTTGGTGGATCATACAATTCAGCACTATCCATTCTATCATTATGACCCAATCCACCAGTAACCAAAACTTTCCCATTTGCGAATATGGATGCTACGTGCTCGCTTCGTATATGAGCCATATTACCAGTAGATGTCCAAGTTTCTGTTGATGGGTCATACAATTCAGCACTATGCAGACTACCATTATTATTCCTTCCACCAGTAACTAACACTTTTCCATTTGTTAATATTGATGCAGTATGCCATTCTCGTGCCTCATTCATACTACCAGTAATTGTCCAAGTTTCTACTAATGGATCATACAATTCAGCACTATTCAGTTTATCACCCCGAAAAACAGATCCACCACTAACTAACACTTTTCCATTGGCTAATGTGGTTGCTGTATGCCATACTCGTGCCATATTCATGCTACCAGTAGTTGTCCAAGTTCCACTTGATGGATCATACAATTCAGCACTATACAGACTACCACTATCACCAAAGCCACTAGTAACCAAAACTTTCCCGTTCGATAATAAGGAAGCTGTATGTCCACCTCGTATATAGTTCATGCTACCAGTATTAGACCATTCTAAAAGAAGTCTTCTAATATATGCAATATCCAAGTAAAGTGTATTACTAGGCAGTTAAAGAGAGTACAATAAAGAACACTTGAGATCTCTGAAGAAAAAAATCAGCTTATGAGAATCGTTGAAAATAGGTGTACAGGGTGTTCAGTTTATTTTGAAGCGATTTGTATACATTTTTTCCTATTATTAAGTAAGTCAGATCTAATCGTTCTTACATCAGTTCGCTTCCGTAACATTGAAGTTGCTTTTATTGTATTTATATTTTGGATAAACGAATTCTTCGTAATTAACTACTGATAATATGGAAGGGATCGTCAATTAGCTTTTGAGGAAAAAGTATTCATATCCTACTATACAACAAGAATTAGCTGAAATGAATTTTAATATATCAAGAAGTACTATTAGTCATCATGCTGCCAAGGTTGGAAAACAGCGTCGATTAACCTTATTAAATAATCAAAACTCAAAGTTTTATCGACGGTGCCATGTAGCAACACTTAATAGTGCCCGTCGTATTACATTATATATAATTAAAGAAAATCCTTCAACAATTCGATTAATGAATCCATGATGTAATATTAGTGTTGGAATTGTTGTTAGAAAAGAAGATATGAATATAATGCCGCATCCAGTATATTCACTTATCCTTGCACTGTGCGATTATCGGCTACATGATTACATTAGACGGAATTTAAGGAATTAACCAAATGAAAAATCATTGGCTCGTGTGGTTTCCAAGATACTAAAAAAAATCCAGGAGAAGAACTTTAAAGAACTTTTGACGAACTATTAGAGAGAATGAAATTTTGTAGAAATAATCATTGTGACTATTTTGAATATTTAATAAAACAAAACTAGTACTTTCCTTTTGTCTTTATATATTTTTCTAAAGAAAATTAGAACTTTTGGTCAGATCTAAATACTTTCAGGTGAATCAAAAATGAACAAACATTTTATCTCAAAACTTTCGGCCTGCCGATTAGATAGCTATTGAACGAAACAATTATCGATAGTGAGTAACAACAACTAATATGAATCGTGCTCTCACCTCATCTTTCTTATGACAAAAGATGCATTATGCACGATGACATCACTTATCCATTTAATGTAATTGTTAACTATCTGTCGAATAATATGGAATGCAAAGTAACGTTTAACTATGTAGAAGCGTTACTCTAAAGCTTACTTGACTGCTGAGTAGCGGTTGTAGTAGTTATGGATGTTGTTATTGTCGTGGGTGATGACGGGATTATTGTAGATGACATTTCTGTTGTTGAGCGTGATATTGTTGTTACAACTGTTGTGGTAACGTTAGTTTCCTGCTTCCCTGGCGCAAGAATAACAAATTTTAACAGTAGAGAAAGAGTGACAATAAAAATTGCTAAAATGATGACAGAGATGGAGATGATCCAACGACGTTGCAGATATTTAGGTCGCTTATTGTTTCCAGTATTATTTTCGGAATATGTCTGGTTGTGATGCATAATTTATTCTACGAGAAATTTCAACTTAAAACAAAAAAATAAATTATTATTCGAAACTACTTGATATTTGTCTTTTGCTATTGGAGAAATGATAACATACAAGCAACCTTGTATCAAACCCAACAAATGCAGCAATGTTCTTATCTTCATACGATCTATCCTCCCCTCAGACAAAAAAAACGACCTTTTTCCGGTACATTTTTGCAACACTTAATAAGTTGTTTAAAAAAAATAAAATATTAAGTGTTGCAGAAATGTAACGGAAAAAGGTTGTTTTTTTTTCTCCGATGGAGATTTTATATATGCGAGATATAGGCAAATTTACATATCATTTTCAAGGTTTTTCAGATTACATATTTCTGTATTAATATTATATTTACTAAGTACACATCACAAGACACAGTGATAGGTCCTATACACATTAGTGAATCCATTGAATGAACACAACAAGCATAGATTACAAGATTCATTTGATGGTTCATTTTTTAGCATTCGTGTAGTTTATTGATCTATTTACATACTTCTGTACGTATTAACATCTATAATTGGAATAAACAACATCCCAGGTCGAAGCGTACGGACCGGATCCGGTCGGAATTCACCGAATCAGGGAAGCAGTATTCCGGGCCGGAAATCGCCGGAATTTTCCGCTCATTTTCCTGCCATATCCGCCCGGAAACGGTCGGGAAAGCTGTCGGAAAAAATCTGGCGACTTTCCGCCTGGTTCCGTATTTTCGGAACTTGCCGTATATGTCTGGTTCCATAGTCACCATTTCCCGTATTGTTCCGGCTGATTCCTATATTTGGAAATGATACTCATATATATATTAATCATATCTGGCAATGCCGAACTAACAACAGGAATCTCAAGCACTGTGTTGACTCATACGGTCTTATGACTGATAAATCAATCTTTTATTAAAAATAGCGTTTCTTCTGTTATCATTTTCTTATGACTTACTGCTATAAAAAATTTGACCAAAAATCGACGTCCAAAATTAACATTAGAAATTAAAAGTATACAATAAATTGCTCAAAATTTTGTGACTTAAATCGATTAGGATCTTCTTTTAATTAGAAAGTTAAAGAAACAATCCATTCTATAACAGTATACGATTACAAAATTTATGTAAATTATTTCACTACATCAGCATACATGTCCCATCTATTTTTTCTTCTTCTGCCCCACAATGATCTAACGGAAGACTCATAAAAAAAAATCTAAATTTCGGCACAACTAATGAAGCAAATTGTGAGACTGCACGAAGGCTTCATCTATGCAAAAAACATTCATGTCAACTCCGCATCTCACACTTTGGTGACTACTGAAAAGAAATCTGACTTATTCTTACAAAAGAGCTGAAACAGAGTGCGATATTATACTATCTCGTACAACTGATACTAACGAAAAAAAATTTCCCTAAAAGATCCTTTGTACTATACAAATGCTTCATTGAGGCTTTAATTCAGCTACTCACTCAACACTTTGTTTTGAACATGCCAGCCTATAGAACAAAGCCCGTTTCAAGTATTTCACATATACATTGTGATATTTTTTTTCGTATGAAAAATACTTAATGTGGGATTTTTTAGTCATTTTAATAAGATGAGAAGTCTCTTTTGAACTTAGCCCAAACGCGAAGTGTGAGGATAGATTATCTTATGTAGATAAGATTGAGAGGCAAAGTATATTTTTTCTTTAAAGCCTTCTGTAGTATTGAGATGTCGCTTTGAGGCTTCAGATCAACTACCTACTGAGCGTTCTCTGTTGGATAGTTCTGTCTATATCTAGGAGTGAGTGTTAGATATTGAGAATGTACTTTTCCGTATATTTTTGGTATGATATATGTTTCAGGAAAGGTTTGGCTTTCTAAGCGTGACGCTTAAGTTCACCTTCGATTGAGAAGTGTCAAAGAGAATTCAACATTTTATTTGAGGTATGATATGAATTAGTTGAGATCATTATGAAGCCTCGATTACACTATTACCTCGTTCAGGAGGTTTAGTTATGAACCATTATAACGTATCATTGAAAGGGTTCAATGAGACTTTTATTTCGTAAGAAAGTTTTGATATGCCTTGATTGAAATCATTGAAAAGCATCAATGCGACTTTTACCTTCTACCAGAGGTATAATATTAATTAATTTGAACCATGGAAAAGGATCTATAGAATTTTTACCTTCTATCAGAGATATGATTACTACTCGTTACATCATGAGATAGTATCAACTCTTAATGACACTCTTACCTCGGTTTGGATGTATGACAACTACATAGCAAAGCGGGTCATCAAGAAGTCTCAATGAAACATGATGCACTCTCAATGAGAGTTTTTGGTTCAAGTGGTGATATGCTTGCTACTCAGCAGGTCAGATTATCGAAAAGTGTTATGGAGACCTTTTCTTTTGGTCGGCAATGAGGCTTTTGGCTTCAATTGGTGACATGAGCATTACTCAGAAGAGCAGATCATCCAAGCGTCTAAGTCAGGCATCATGGAGGCTCAATGAGAGTTTTGCGTCCTAGCGGAGGCGTGACAAATACTGGGTGGAGCAGATTATTGAGAAGTCTCAATGAGACTTCTACACCTTACCGGAAGTATCATTGCTACTTACTAGAGTAGAACTTCGAAACGTCTTAATGGAAGCTCAGAAGAGTTTTGACTATGAAAAAGACATTTTTGAGGTTTATTATTATAATGTGTTGAGACTTCCTTCAAATGGTCTTTGTCGTTGTGGATGATTCATAATTCTGAGAAAGTCTTTAAAATGTTGATGCGGGAAACGGTATCTTTTTCTGTTTTTCCGAACTTTCACGGGATAATTCTGCTGTGGTTCCGGAGGGATGCGGGTTGTTTTACGAACGTATTCTGTAGGTTCCTTGGTTTTTTTCGGCCGGTTCCGATCATTTTCCTGTTTAGAAACGACCGGATTTCTCTCGGAAAAACACCGTTTACTGACCGTTTCCGGAGGCCGGAATCTTCGACCTGGGATCCTGCCGTCGACGCCAGTTTTGATGAAACTGGTCTAAAAGGAAAGCATAAATAAGTAATATTACGTTATTTTCTTTCATTACTTACTTCTGGCAGCAGGAAGAAGATATTTTTTAAGAATTGAAGCATAATACGGACCATGAAGATTGCATTGAAAGATGTGATGAGTCAATACCCCTTTCATACTTATCGCACCCCAAATATGAACTTTTTGACGGATTTTAGGTAAACATTTTAATTCTTTATTAGGAGTTTTCGTTCACAATGGGACTGTATTACGAAAAAGTTGAAATGAAGCTTCATCTGTAAATAATGTATTAGTAAAATCATCATTTTTATGCTTTTGCAGCTCATTGTACACGTCGTTCTTTTTCATCAAATGTTAAAATATGAGTAGACTGTGGTAAAACATTTTTATAACCATATTGATGAAGATGACGACTAATCGTTGATGTTAATACTGATTTGCGATACATTTTCAATAATTTTTCTTTTATTTCGGTATCGAAAAGGAAAGAAATCACACTTCTATATGTATAGTGCGTAGTATGTCTGTTGAGAGTTTAGTCCCCAAAAAATGACCTATGTAGTTGCTTATAATGGTAGAGAAAATGTTTAAAGAAGAAAAACTATTTTTGTGCAAGTTTTTTTGCAAACATCTGTATTTCTATGCTTAATATAATGTATAATCTTGTTTCGTATTTTTCTCTGCCATTTTGAACAGTATGGTTGAACTTTTTCGATTGAACATTGATGATTGAACAGTGGATGGATATTGAAAAAGTTTTAGCATAGCCTATCTTATAGAACTCTTCGTGCTGATCATTTTTATAAAAGAAAACTTTTGGAATACCTCGATTATTGGCGATACTGGAATCAAAATACTGAAAAACCATGCTATCAAATTTGGAAAGGATTTTAGCATATTTTTGACAGTATTTTGGCAATAAAATGAAAAAAAATTGACCAATTGAGAAAAAATTTCTTTTGAAGACCTTGTGTTTTTTTGGTTGACTACCCGTAGAACCACCCAGTGAAGATACTAAATATGATCAAATACTGGGTATCGCAAAATGCTTGCAATACAATTTACTTGGCAAACATCTTTGCACAGACAAATGATAACATGATAACTTTTTTTCTTTCAAAAGATGTACCGTGAGAAGATTTACAAAAACCATTGGAGCAAAACTCTATTGACTTGTTTTCATGTTTTCTTCCATAATCAAAAAGAAAAGAAAATATGCAGTAGCGGTCGTCAGCAGCGCATCTAGAATAATAAAAATGTTTAGAAAACTTTATTTATGAACTTCAAAATGCAAATGTTCAGGAATATAGCATATATTTAGATAATATGTAGTAAACGTTTTTAAGTCAATGAAAAATCAGTGTCCTTGCTAACAGCCACTGTTTCTCTTCGTGCCAATTACAAACTTAGTTTTATTTCCGGTTTCATTTTAAGTATACTTTTGACATATCGTTTTCCTTCGTCATCAATTTGATTGTAGTTAAGGTGAAGTGTGGTGAACGTCTATATAAAATAATGAATACTTTGTAGAATGAGAGAAAAGCTGAAGGAAATACTATGTTACTTTGTTGTCTAATAGAGCATTGCCTAGATGTTCTGCTCCTCGAGTACTGATTCGATTCTCTCTAAGACGAAGTGTAGTGAGTGTCTATACAAAAATAGGAGTAAGTTGTTAAAGAGAAACGCATATTACTTTATTTTGCAGTAGAACATTGGCTAAATGTTCAGCACCTTGATCACTAAGTTGAATGCCTTCAAGACCAAGTACGATAAGTGTCTGCATCAAAATAATGAGTGAAAGAAGAAAGATGAAAATTGAATATTACTTTGTTGTCTAATAGAGCATTACTTAGATATTCAACTCCTACATCACCAATATTGTTCCATGAAAGATGAAGGGTGAGAAGTGTCTATATAAATTAATGAATAAGTAGTAGAATAAAAACAGAACGAAAAAAATATCATGCTACTTTGTTTTGCAATAAGCCATTGGCGAGATATTGTATTCCTCGTGAAGTAATTTGATTGACTCTGAGATCAAGCGTAGTGAGAATCTGTTTGCAAGAATGAATAAACATAGAGTGAGAGAACAATAGAAAAAGCGGCACAGTACTTTGTTTTGAAGTAGAGCATTGGCCAGATGTTTGGCTCCTTCATCAACAATTTGATTGTTCGAAAGGTTGAGGGTGGTAAGTGCCTGTGCGAAATAATGAGTAAATCGTAGGATGAGAAGAGATATAAAGAGATGGGATGTTACTGTGTTTTGTTGTAAGGCGTTGCCTAAATGACTTGCTCCTTGTGGACCGATTTGATTGTATTGCAGATGAAGTGTGGTGAGTGTCTGTATGACAAAATAAGTGAGTGTATTAGAATGAAAAGAGAAAAGAAGTAATGGAATAAATCTTACATTGTTATGAAGTAGAGCATTGCTTAGATATTCGGCTCCTTCTGAATTGATTTGATTATATTGAAGGTAAAGTGTAGTGAGTGTCTATGTGAAAAAGTGAGTGATTGCTAGATTAAAACGATTAAATTTTACTGTATTTCGTAGTAGAGCATTGGCGAGTTGTTTTGCTCTTTTTACATCGATTTGGTTGCCTCCGAGGTAAAGTGTATTGAATATCTATAACAAAATAATATGAAAACTAAAATAATAGAGGAATGGACTACAAAATTTTGTCAACTTTTAAAAATAAGCATGAAAAATTTGCTACAAAGCAGATAGCGAATATATATTTTTGTCTTGACTAACCAGAGGTGTAGAATCTGCCGTAAAATCAAAAAATTTCCCCGCACGCGCAATAATTCTCGAAAAATTTCCCCCACTATGAAAATAGAGTGAATTATCTTTTTTCAACTAAATCTTTAACTAAATATGTAAAAAAAAAACGAAATAAAAATAATTTTAGTATCAACTGGAAAGATAGTTATTTTAAACAAAATGATTTTCATTTATTGTTAATTAACTGTGATAGTCTAGGCACTTGTTCACTTCGGAAATGATTCAATACAAGCAAACTAGGAGACAATAATTTTCATGGTTGATATTATTCACTTTTTCGGTAGAATAACCAAGTTTTATCCATTTTGTTTAAAAAGTAATTATTTATTGATTGTTCAATAAATTTGTCCACTAAATGAAACGGTGGCGCGTTCCAGTAAAGCAATACTTCATCATCCAAAAAATTGTGTTTTTGTGAATATGACTTTTCAATATCGCTGCTACTGATTCACAAATAGCTTCACTTCTAATTTTCAATGTCATCAATAAATAAAAATGAAGAAAATTATTTATTCCTTTCGATAAATCTGTATTCGTGTAAAATGGTTTTCATCACTTTGGATATTAATATTTTTCCGTTAGTTGACCACACAGTAAACGTATTTTTATCTTGCATTTCATTTAAACAACGCTGTTTCCATTCTAAGTATTGATCTTGAATGACAATCACATTTAATTAATCGTACTGATTATTCCCTACGGAAAAACAACTTCAAAATCTGTGCTTTAAAATCATACTATACTTCGTGTAAAAGACTTCCCCAATTTTTCTCGAGAATCTTCCTACAACCGATATTTTTCAAAAATTTAGCTGCTGTCAATGATTCCTCAAAAATTTTCCCCGCACGCGCGTGTGCGCAGATTCTACACCTCTGCGACTAACGTACATCTGTCAGAATAAATTGTTACTACATTTGAGTGCGCACCCCATCAATAAATTTTTGTACATAGTGTAGGTATGAGATGTTTAGACGTTCTCCCGATAAAATGAATATTACTTGAAAATTTGCTAGTAAACGACGGAATAATTCTTTTGCGTAGCATGTTGGTGCTGAGGAGGAGTCGAGTATAACGAAGAGTGAATTGAACTAGCTAAAATAAGATGATTGTTTTGAAGTTTTTTCACATTCTGTTATCTCTTCATCATGAAGAGATGAAGACTAAAGAATATTGGTACAACTCTCTCTTTTATTATGGCATTGAAATCTCCATGATTGCAGACAGTATGATAGGCTGTACTCATTCGATAGAATCGTTCAGATTGAGTAGGTAGATTAGATGATCAATATTCATATTCACTATAAACCGATACCAGCAATTAAATATCGCTCCAAGTTCTAAAGTCTACGTAATAAAAACAAATATTACCTGATATCGATAGTACGTATCTATAATGGCATTGAGTTTTGTGCAAACATTTCGGCACGCTAATAAAATTGTTAAGTTATCTAAATGATCCAAAATTCGATACACTAACTCAATAGGTATCGTATGCAGCGAGAGATTTAATATGTTGGACATCGGTGTTGTTTCTTTTGACATGTGTGTACTTTGAGATATTCTCTTATTGCTTGTGTAATTTCGTGCTTGTTGACGCAAATAAAAAGTGCGTGTATGTATGATAGAACGAAAAAATATGAAGGCTTCTCTAGGCGCAATTTCATCATTCCTTTCTTCTGTCTTTAACTTGCATGCATAACATTGAAACGTGTGTAGAATGATTTCTTTTCTATTCCTTTCCAACATCAGTGTTGATTAGTCACGTTACCATTTTACCTATAGACAATGATGTATCAGAAAAAAGCTTTCGATCTTTATTTGCTTTTCCTTATATTCTTTTCTTTAGCAGTTAATATGATACGACTGATATATAACTTTACAAACTCAATTTGTTCTGCACTGTTGGCTATATTTTTCATATTAGATGGTAATCAAAGGCAAGGAGTCGTTAAGAAGCAAAAATCGTTTCGCTTGAAAATTTTCACCTTTTTCGTACGAAATGGTCACATTATGGGTAATGAAAATAGATCACTAGGTCAATTCATATATCTTTCGAAAACTCTTCAATAGTGCTACAAGATTGTATAAAAAAAAATTAGAAAAATTCATTATCAGTTATAGATCACTGGAATCCTATCGATTTCCACTATACACAATATGATCATAATAATAGGGCTTTTGACATGAGCAAATGCAATTATAGACAATGGAGATAGACTAGTAGTCTAAATCACGTAGGATTGGCTAAAAGCTCGTATTGCTCTTTAATAATTGTGCCAAATCTAAATTAAGCTGATTATTCTTTCGTATATAGTATTGCTCTCACAGGTACTAGTCATCGTTCGAAGAAAGATTTATTCTGTTTCATTTGATAGATGCTCATAACCGAGTACTCAATGCGTAAAATTGAGTGTTTTATAAGTGCTGCTACCTAGTTTTTGATTCTTTCCATTGCACTACATCAATTTTTATTTGATATTAAAAATTTCGAAAGCCAACGCAGGCAAACATAACGAAAAAATGACTAAAGCAACAGGTACAAGTTTGACATTGACTTCATAGATTTTAACGCAAAGAGTAAGGACATCAAAATCTTCATCATTAGCGAAGAATTTTAAATATTTTCTGTGTTTTTATTATATGAGAGCAAAGAAAATATCTAATTATTTTCATTGGTAACGAAAATTTCTTAAACTATTTGTCCATAATTTATTCAAATATCTTTTTATTTTGAAATCCGATCAATTTTGTAACAAAAGTCATTAGCTGCTTATCGTTCCACGATAGTTTACGATCAATCTGAAAAACTAGATTTTAACGGAAAATTTTTATTTAAATTTAGGAAAAAAAACTAAAGCAAATCTACATGAATATGTTACTCTCATAGGAGAAGTTAACCAATGAAAACGAAAAGTCGTATTTTGTTGGATAATCTGCGATAAAACGAAAATGAATACCACATTGAATGCTTAGGTATCTGTTTAAAAATAAATTTCTAGAGAAAAATTCGTGTATGTAATAAGAGCACTCACACTAAAAAGTCATAGTCACTTGATGAGTATTTTCACTAGGATGTCTTATTCATTGATCTTCTGTAATTAATTTCTTTTTTTGTTACCTATCTAGTGACACTATTACATTGTCTTGCCGATCATTGTAATGCATATTAATATTAGACTTTGTGATTGAATATTGATTTTCGACCACAATCTGTTTAATTTATTAAAATATCGCTTCTATTTTTCTAGACAACAAAATTAACAATGATGTTATATTGTAAAACATTAATGAAATTAACAGAGAATCAAATTTTTAAAACTATTTAATTTATATTTTGATAGTACAGTAATAAAAAAAAATACAATTTATGATTACATATAGAACAATGATATAAATAAAACCCAACATATATCAATATGTTTTAAGAATTTAAATGTTAAAATGAGTTATGATTTTACGTTATTTATTGTCATATCTCATCAATCATCATCATCTTTATCATTAACCCAAGGTGGTGGTACAAACTCTTCTATCATTTGCCATATTATTGCTAAAACAATAATAATTATATCAAATAAATTTATATTAAAATTAAAACCTATAACTAACAACATTAAACATAAACATGGTAAGAAAAACAATACTCAACTATTAATAATGATATTTTTTTTATTCAAATAACTTACATTTCCATTCTTCTATACTATATACTCCATTGTGATGTTCATCAACTAAAAAATCTTTAGTTGGTTCATCCATGAGGTCATGAAAACTCTTCAAGAATGGATGAGCTAAATAACAAATACATAAGAGAAAAACAACATAAATCGATAATTTCTTTTTTAATAATATTTTACATAAAGCTTCTTCAGCAGTTGGACGTGTACGATAATCAAAACATAATAGATGATCAAGGAAATCAATACCTGTAATGAAAAAAAAACTAGATGAAATTTGATTTTCTTTTTCTCTAGATTTACCTTCTGGTGATATACCAGATATTGGTGTTTGTGTTACTAGATCATATTTAAATCCAAACAATTCATTATAGTCTTTCTTTATTTTTGGTGGCAATCGGTTAATATAAGTAATTATATCTACAATAATGATTAGTATAGAATATTTGTCAATTTATGTCATCTCTTGTATATTTTCATTTCGATACAAACCTGGTTTGCATATATCATTTAATACTGCTGAATCCGGTGTACCAATAATATCAAATATTTTGTCTACTTGATCAATTAAATTTGTTCCACGAAAAAGTGGTCGAAGTAGAATGAGTTCTGCCATTATACAACCGATTGACCATATATCGAGTTTATCATCATTATGTTTATTACAAAGTGTTACTTCAGGCGCGCGCCACCATCTAATGCAAGAGAGAGTTCCTGTATTTTTAAAATGAAAATAATATTCCCGACGTACTTAATTTCGGGATAATAATCATATTCAGTATTCTCTGTACGAGTTAAGCCACAGTCAAAAATCTGTATAAAAATGAAAGATAATATACTGATTTTTTGTTAACATCCTACTTTTGATTAAGGAAAATAATTTAAATATATTCTTGCATACTTAGCATTTATTATTACGAAATATTTTTCATCAAAAAGAAAATAACTCATATAGAACGAAAAATAAATATAGTCCAATAGAAGAAAATGATTACTCAGCATAGTTTGTTATTCAATAACTTACGATAATATTTGTATTTTTATCTATTCCAATATTGCTTGGCTTTAAATCCTATTTTTATTAAAACAAAAAACTAATCGCTAATATATCAACATTTCATTTCTTTCTTCTACTTACACGATGAATAATACCAGCTGAATGAATAAACTATACAACAAAAAAGAAACGTGAGAGATGGAATTAGATAGATATTGAATAAAGAGAGATAAATCTATACGTTTAAATCACGAAGAAGTG
This sequence comes from Macrotrachela quadricornifera, assembly GCA_022393335.1. Lineage (NCBI taxonomy): Eukaryota > Metazoa > Rotifera > Eurotatoria > Philodinida > Philodinidae > Macrotrachela > Macrotrachela quadricornifera. Next base: position 125,340 of record JAJEKB010021317.1, read on the forward strand.
AATAAATAATATATTTTACATATTCTTCTGTAAACGGTAAATTACGTTTGATAACTCGATTCAGATCATAATCAACATAATTAAATACAAAATATCTGAATAACAAGACAAATAAATAAATATTTTCATCAAACAAAAATATTTTCATAACATACAATGTCTCAAAATCATTGAGATTTTTCTCGGGTGTAAACACATTGTATAATTGTACAACCTATAGTAGTAAGAATACAGACAACATTTAAAGAAAAAAAATGAAAGAATGATTTCAACAGACGAGTGCATCAGGATGATTAAAATAAATAAAAAGTTTAAGTTCTCGGTAAGTTCGTTTTGCATGTCTCGTATTTTGAAAAGGATGGAAGAATTTTTTAATTGCTACATATTTACCTGTTTCCTAAATTAGAATAAATTTATACTTTTTTTTTCTTCATATTCATAATAAAACATACTGTATCCGTAGCACGACTAAATAGTATAACAATATATGAATATCTAAAATAGAATGAAATGAGTTTTGTCAACTTACACTACAATACCAAGGGCTCCTTGTCCAATACAAACAAGATTTTGATATCGTATTGGTAATGTAAATTGTGTTCTACCGCAATCTACTCTATACCATTCGCCTTGATTGTTATCATTAGCTGTCATTTCTTCTTTTTGTATATGAAGAAAAAGAAACGAAATATGCACGATTTTATATGTTAGTGACAGGTATATAAAGAAAAAGGGCAGGTTTTTTTTTATATTTTTAATAGAAATGTCTAAAGGAAGAAAGAAATAGAACGAAGCAAAAGATATAAAGCTATTGGAAAATGATAAGAAAGGAACGAAAAAAATTCAATCAAAATTAGTTTATTTTAAAAAGGAAAAACTCTCACAAATCTTTGTGCTTACAAAATGTAGTATGAAATTTCAGAAGAATATAGAGAACTGTCAGAATAAAATGTCTATGAGTTATTTTTAAGTTTGTTGTTAAAAGCTAATTGGAAGTAAAATTTGACAAAATTTGATTACTACATGTCCTCGTACAATTGTCATGAAATAGAAGTCTGATAATAGAAAAAATTTAGAATTTTTCTTTTGGACAGATCTCGTTTTACTGTGAAAAATGTATATATCACTTTCATACAAATAATATTTGACATGTTCGCTTGTCGTACCTATAATAATGTTACATTTGGCTTTGTTTTGTATATGAGTGAATTGCAACTTTTTAGTACGATAGAAATTTTAGCTGCACTTCGCTAATAGTTTTTTCCATGCTGAACCGATTTAGACCAATTTTTTTATATGTTATTAGTCTTTGAATGTCCACTGGCACAGAAAATTTCAGCTCTCTAGCTTGTACAACTGCTGAGTTATCAGTCCTTCACTGCCAAAAAATCCTGCTTAATAGGAATATGTATTAAGAAAAGGGTATTTTTTATATATAAGAGAAAAGAGAAAAAATATAATACATAGTCTATTTTGTACAGCTTGAAATGCTCTATCAAATGCTCTATCTTTTATATGTTTTTTCTTTTCTTTTCACAACCAGAGGTGCACGGGGCGCAGTTTTTTACATTCCCGCCCCGCCCCGTTATGATATTATATGACTTCATAAATTTTGATAATTTTGCATTTTTATGATGTCAAAATTCTTTTAGTCGTGATAGTTGTTGAGATTTCGCCTTCCTTGAGCAAATACACCACTTGCTTGGTGTTTATACAACTTGAGAGGGAGTTATTTATTGAGATTTCGAAAAAAATTAACACACTCTGTTAACAAGAGATTTTTCCATCGCCCACTCGTTCCGCTCCGCCCCGTTCCCCATGCAGCTCTGTTCACAGCGATTCACTCACTTTGTGGAACGACTTTTTGAAAAGTATATTGTAAATAACTCTTGAACGCCTTGGTTGTTTTCGCTCAAATTTTTATCGGAGATGTAGTTCTAAAAGTTACATAAGCGTTCAAAAATTTAGCAGTCTATCTCATGTTATTCTTAACCCTTTGGTTACGGATCACCCATAGATGGTATTTGAAGTTTTGCAGATATTACCTTCATTATAATATTATTCAGACTCGATCGAAAAGATTCCTTTCTTTTCCCCTTATCTTAGTAACATTATTGCGTCATTGTTCCGGGTAGCTATGTGTGCATTTATGTCCTCTTTCTTGCGTTCTGACACGTCTGCTTCTCACATTCTACTTTTTCTAGTATATTCTAGTGTATTATTTTTTTTCTTTTTCAATACGTTCTCCCGTATATATAAAACTGTATATTCTAAATAAGAAGCGGCTTATATCTTTCGATATATCTTCTTACAAAATCGAAATAAACTCATTATTGTACACGCGTCTTTCTATATAAACAATTTATTATTCATACGTATTACATGAAATTTTTCGCTAAAGATGGCAACGTTTACAAATGATGATGCTCATGAAATCCAGATGGACAGTGGATCTGAAGATCATTCTGAAATGGATATTGATGAAATTTATTAATCACACATGGATAGTAACGAATCAGGCGACGAACTAGTATGCAAAGAACAATTTGTAAATCGAAATTGGAGTAAAACTGCTTTCCAACCACATCTCTTCCATTTCGACGAACAAACCGCTGGTGTATCATCAAATATAAGCGCTATGAAGAGCAATACTCCTCTTGATTTTTTCGAATTATTATTTGACGAAAACATGATTGATATCAATGAAGAACAAAAGAACAAGTATCATGACTTTTCTACCAATGATGCAACACATAATACAACTTCGCATCAGGCTAAATGGATACCGACGAAGCGCTCTGAAATATACACTTTTCTAGCCACCATTATACTAATGGCTGTAACTGAAAAGAATAAGATCCTCGACTACTGGTCAACTGATCCAATGATTATCACACCCATGTTTGGACAAATATTTTCCAGAGACAGATTTATGATGCTCTTGAAATACTTGCATTTCAACAATAATTCAAATAAAGTGGAGGGCGATAGATTGCATAAAATCAAACCAGTGATAGATGAGCTACGAAAAAAATTTAAATTACTTGTTATTCCCTACAAAAACCTATGCATAGATGAAAGTCTCATTCTTTGGAAGGGGCGTTTGGCCTTCAAACAATTTATACCTACTCAACGTCATCGATTTCGCATCAAAGTATTCGTTATTTGCGACTCCCAAACACGAGTGGTGTGGAATTTCATTGTATACACTGGTTCTTCTACGGAATTCAAGGTAGATAAAAATTTAGGAAAATCCGGTTCTGTAGTAATGACTTTGGTGAAGCCGTATTTGAACAAGGAACATTCACTTTTTTTTGACAACTGGTATACTAGTCCTCGTTCGTTTGAAAAACTACATGAACTCAAAACCGGTGCATGTGGAACTGTACGCAAAAACCGTCTTGGTCCAGTCAAGTTCAGTCTACTAACAAAGGGTGATTTCGATTATAACAACACTAACATTCTTATGGCATTGAAGTGGCAAGACAAACGAGCAGTCCTTATGTTGTCTACAATTCATAAACCGAAGATGTTCCCAACACGAAAAAATGACTGGAATACTGAAAAAGTAATTGCAAAACCAAAATGTATTATTGATTATAACGAAAACATGGGCTCAGTTGACAAAATTGATATGCAGATCAGTTTTGTAGAATGCGTACGAAAAACTGTAAAGTGGTACAAGAAATTTTTCTTTCATCTGCTCGATTTATCAACATTGAACGCGTATTTACTATTCAAAGTGGCGCATAAAAAAACTTTTCACTTTGGTGATTTTCGAACTGAATTGATCCGACAGTTGATTGAAAGATATGCTGACCCTTAAAATCCAGTTCGTCGTCCAATTATGGGAGATAATCCCATACGTCTTACGGTACGTCATTTTCCTTCTCTTGTTCCAGCAACAGCAACAGGAAACATTGGACGAAGAGCTTGTATAGTTTGTAATCATATAAGCAGACGCGAGAAAAAAATACCAATACACGTTATCAGTGTGATATTTGTAATGTTGGGCTTTGTGTGATAGGTTGTTTTGAGGTTTATCATATTTTAAAACATTCCTAAGCGGTTCTATATACTAATAAAAGTTCTTTCAGACTGTTTTAGAACGAAAAAAAGAGATTCATGTAAAAAAAAACCCCGTAACCAAAGGGTTAACTTGGAAGATGTTTGTATTCAAGCACTTCTGACAAAATTCCCATTTTTATGATTATACACAAAAATTATAGGAAATGTAGTTATCAACATGTCCATGTTTATAAAAAAATTTTGAAAAAACTAGTATTGCGAATTTTAATGGTTCACCATGATCTATAAACTCCGAAAGTTTCACACTATATGAAGATACTTGGGAGGGTGAGGATGAGATCTCAAGGAATATCCATGTAACGACGATGAATTTATTAAAGCGCGTCTTTGATAGAACTATAGCAGATCAAAGTTTAAAATTTAGAGGAACTGCTCAAAAGAACTGCTTGCACAGTTCTTTTGATAGGAACTGATTTGTTCAAAAAAACTTTTACTCTTATAAACAAGTCACAACTGTTCTATTATTAGAAAAAGTCTCTCACTAATACAACAATTATATTCTCTTTTGGGAGTTTTTCTCAATAACAGTATAGTTTTACTGTGTTTATAAGGATAAAATATGTTCAGTTCGTACAGAAGAATTGTTGTAACAGATCAGTTCCTACCAAAGAACTATTAAACAGTTCTCAGGATCGAAACTAATATGGAACTGTTATAGATCTGGTCTTTGATTTCAGTGTGCATGTATACCTTAAATATATACTACTATGTTTACTTGCAGAAAAAAAAAGAGAACAAATCGCATTCATTAAGTGTTTACGACACGAGTAGTTAAAAGAAAATGATGTTTCTCTCGTTATTTGTATAAACATTCATGTATTTGAGCTGCTATACATTGAAACAGCATGCGCCACCTTCACGGCTTCTGTTTATCAGCAGCCCATATCCTTCTCGTATTCAAAGGCTTATTTCTATTGTACGTGCTTTGGCACTCAAACACCATATTACTTTCGCCGTAGTTGACCAGTATACACAAATGGTACACGATAAACTTGGACCTTATCGGCTAATAACATTAGTATCTCTTGGTCCTGTGGTAAATTTATGATAGCCATTAAAGTTTCGTCATGGAGAGTCAAACATACGGTGTGTTATCATTTACGCTGAATTGTGATCCCTGAATTCATCCCTACAAAAAAATCTCTATTTAGGGATGAAATAGTAGTTATCATCATTTTGGTCACCAATTAGGGATGAGAATTTAGGGATTTTTTTCAAAAAATATGTTGTAACTAACTAAATTCAATACTACTTTACTTCAATAAGTTATCATTTACTTTAAATCAGGATTTGAAAAATCCATCCCTAAATCATATTAACTTATGATCGATTATCATTTATCAGAAGAAGTGGTTCTTGAGTCTAACTCTAAGTCACATTTACGCTTTCGAATGATTTAACGAGTATAACCAATACTGATGACCAGATAAATGTTTATTTTTACTTCTTTTGAGTATTCGATGAATTTGTCATTGACTCTAAACTGTGGCTCTAGATTGATTTCTACATTGGCTCTTAGTTAAGGCACAATTAAACGATTATGACCCATTCTGGTGACCAGAATTGACCCTTTAAAAATGTGATAATAGAAATCGATTCTTCAGGACTCTGGTCATCAGTATTGATTATACTCGTTTAATCATTTGAAAGCGTAAATATGACTTAGAGTTAGACTTGGTAACCACATCTTCTGATAAATGATAACTTATTGAAGTAAAGTAGTATTGAATCTAGTTAGTTACAACATATTTTTTGAAAAAAATTCCGTAAATTCTCATCCCTAAATAGGGATTTTTTGTAGGGATGAATTCAGAGATCACAATTTAAGGTAAATGATAGGCACTCATTTTTCGGATCAAAGCTGGCCTTTTTTTAAAGCTTTTTCTAGTCATTTTGTAGAGGAGAAAAAACTGTACAACATATCTTAAATTTAGCGTGGAACTCCTAAAACTGACTAAATGGCAGTCGATATAGTGACAATGATCCACCCACTTTTCATTCGAAAATGGCTAGTTACGAACAGTATTTCATAAATATCTATCGATTACTTCACATAAATATAATATGTAAATAGCTCATTTTGTTCTGCGTTTGATTCTCTATCTCTTGGTGCCGTACAATAAATACTTGGTTAATTTTTTGTTATCTTAGAAAACCCGCTTTTATAGAGATGATTTTTACAAGTATTCTTCAAATATCATCATGAGTGCTCGACACTAAAATTGAGCTAACTTCTTACCAGCTCAACCAAATGGGCTAAAATTTTGGATTTAGAGGTTTTTGATGATGCGGAACAAGATGAGAATATCAAATCGAAAAGAAAATTTTTTGACGAGTGCTTCGATTTTTTGATGGCCTCATGAATGCTCTCTTAAACATGCCTCTATCATTGATAAAAAAAACAGCTCGTTTGCTCGAGCCATAATGAAGATATTCAAACTTTTTTGGGTGCACGTGACTTTTGGGCTACCCTGTACTATATATGCTAAAACATTAATTATGGATTGTAAATGACAGTATAAGTGCATTGTATACGTTCGTTTACGTCATCATGTATCGTTTGCGCGTGGACGAAAAAAGTGGCCATCCACGCACACGTCCTTTCTATTCTTTTCTTTTACTATCGATTGAACTCGAACATTTTCTAACACATTGTAAGAAAAAACGCGAGGTTTTTCAAGAACGAACTTTTTATGACGTTAGACGATAAAAAAATCAACATGCAAAGACAAACGCCTTTAATACTCGTTGGTTTAAATTATATCGACTTCACTCATGCGTTTATTGCATGTTAATGTGCATCGATGAAGAAAAATGAGGACAATGAACAAGGTTATATGAACGCATGATTTACCGTCTTTCTCCTCGCTCGCTTTACATTCTTTTCATCTGTATAGAAACAAGGTGTATTGTATTTTACTAGGTGTCATTAACGAAAAGCCACAGTAGCAATTCAAAATGAAAATCCTTATATTCGGAGCAGCTGGTTTTATTGGCTCTCATCTTACACATAGACTTTTAAAGGAGGGACATTCAGTTACTGCGATGGATCTGGAAACCAAAAAGCTGGAAGAATGTTTGAATAATCCTAATTTGGTCTTTCTGCAACAGGATATCAGACAATCAGGGTGGAATCTCGACGCTTTGGTCAAAGATGTCGATGTAGTGATAGATTTGATTGCCTACGCAAATCCTAGTCTTTATTTGCGCATTCCATTGGAAGTGTTTCAGCTAAACTTTGTCGAAAATTTGAAGATCATTGAAGCTTGCGTGCGCCATGACAAACGATTGATTCAGTTTTCAACCTCCGAAGTTTATGGACGTACCGTCGCCACTCTGAAGAATGCAGGCGTAGCAGATTTGGATAATCCGATCCACGCAACATTTTCTGAGGACACCAGCGAATTCATTTTAGGTCCAGTGGCCAAACATCGCTGGATCTACTCCTGTGCAAAACAATTATTAGAACGCGTTCTTCATGCCTACGGAATCGAAAAGAACTTTAACTATACAATCATCCGTCCGTTTAACATCATCGGTTCAAAGATTGATTATCTACTTCATGAAAAAGATGGTATACCGAGGGTATTCTCCTTCTTCATGGATGCACTCCTCAAAGGGACACAGATGAAGTTAGTAAATGATGGAACAGCACGTCGCTGTTACACCTATATTGATGATGCTATCGAGTGTATATATCGAATTGTCGAGAATCCAGGCGGAGTCTGCGATGGGCAAATCTTTAATATAGGCTCGCCGCATAATGAAGTCTCGATTCGCCAGTTGGCCGAATTAATGATGGAAATCTATAAAGAAAAGTTTCACGATCCTGTTATGAAGTTGCCTGAAATCATTAGCGTCTGCGGTGATGAATTTTACGGCAAAGGCTACGATGATTCAGACCGACGAATTCCAGATATAACGAAAGCACGTATGTTGCTCGGTTGGGAGCCCCAATGGGCAATGTATGACCTTCTTGAAATGACAATGCAATACTATGTGACTAACTGGAGAAAAAATTTGTCGGAAGTCTCGTGTAATAGTGATTGAAAACATTTTTGTTCTAGTTTCGTATTATTTCTATTCCTCATAACTAATTCAAGCATTTTCTACTTAGTCTTCTATTACTCCATGTTAGATCTAACTCCAATTCTTATCGCGTTTATTGAAATAAAATAACAATTACATATAATCATAACGAACAGAAAAATTCATAAGATGGAAATTCTCATAAATGAACAATATAGAAGAAAAATCCATGCAGTAAAACTTCTCTAATATGAATACTATCGTGATCAATCAAAATTGTTTAGTATAACATGGTAATCATGTGAGTTCTGAGCAAAACAAATCCATACATAAATTAAAGTACATTTTAGATCTTTCGGAGTGTTTTGTGAAACTCACATATGAAAAATGTGAATGTAAGTTTTAAGTCGAAGTTTTACGGCTCCCCCCTACTCAGCTTACCCCCCTTCTTACAGACACCCCTATATTACAGACATTTCTCTCCATTAGAAACAGACACGATGCAAAAATTGGTTTCTCTGTTTATTTAGCTGGGATCCAATTGTTCAAAGATATGTAAGTTCCATATTTTAGTCCTAAAAGGCCTGCGATGACAAGGTTTTTTTTTGTTAATTTACTAGATGTTTTAGTATTTTAAAGAGATTACATATTGTTACATAGATCAAGTTAAATATCACATGAAATTGTGTTTAGATAGATTTAAAAAGTGTCACGAATCTATCATTATTTGGAAATGTTCAAGTTCACACAGACATCAATAAGCTTTGACTGCAGTTGTGTCACACATAAATGTAATTCAGATCGTTGAGTTGTTGACAAAAGGTGCAAACAGCGTGTTATTTCCATGGCTTCAGACAGTGATGACGGCTGTTCAGTTGGATCTTTGTAATAAGCAGCATCTTCAAAATCAATCCCATTAACAGCTAAAATCTAATCACTTGCAACATTCCATTCGTTAAAAACTGATACATCGTAGTCAATGCTCTAAAACATTCAAAAATGATCATTAAGAATGCAACTTAATAAAGCCAAAGTAATTATTAAAGTTTCACTACAAAATCATTGGTTGACATAATTGTACTACCAACAGTTGTATGTTTATCTCTCGTACGCTTTTTGCGGATCCAATTGGACCCGCAATGTTGTTTTTTGCCTCTTGCTACTTTAATAATTGTCCTTTTTCCGGCGATCCCTTTTCTTATTGTAGGTCTTCTAAAAATGCACAAGATTCACATCAATTTTTGAGGATAGATCTTACTGGAAAAAAATTGAAGATAACCGATCCATACGGACCGGCTGATTCCTTTGGTGTTATAAAAAACGATTTTTTTCTCTTGTTACACCTACTACCTGGGTATTTCCATTGGATCTCAACCACGATTACGTTCAATTTTTCCAAATTGCATGAAACTTTTAGGGTTTGTACACCATAGTGAGCTATTAAAATCCTCAAGACTAGTGTGTTACGATTCATTAATAAATAAGGACAACTCGAGCATAACATTTTCTATAATTTTTGCATAAAATTATAAAAATCTGAATTTTGTCAACAATCATTCCATACAAAAATCTTTCGAGTTAAACACATAAAGTATTAGTTCTATAAACAAATTACATATATTTTGATAGATCTCGAGCTGGGATAAGATTTGACTATAAAATGTTGTAGTTTTGTCAATATCTTGACTATATTACTTTTTAACCCAGATCCAAGTTATACGGCTAGTACCAGCGCGTTTTTCGAGTTTTTCCACCAAAATATGCTGAAAATTTGCGGAACCTGGAAGCAGTATTCCAAACCGAAACTCGCCGAAATTTTCCACTGACTTCCTTGTCATATCCAACCGGTAATGATCTTAGAAGACTCCGGAAAAAATCTGTCGACTTCCCATTCGGAAACATCTGCCTGTACACCGCCAGATATGACCGGTTTTCGTCGAATTACTTGTGCAGGATCCGTTATGGTAAGTCACGTGGAAAAAATACGATAGAAAGTGGGTAAATTCTCTCAGCTATTAAAAAATATTTTAAAGTCTCTAAGAAATCTTTCAAAGCCTTATGAAGTCTTACACGACTTTTAGCATATTTGGAGTCATAGTTTTTAATATATATATTGAAGTCTTAAGAGGTTTCGTAGAGTTTTAAACTTTTTTTATCAACTACTATCTCAATTAAAAGTGGATTACAAATCATGTAGAATTATACAAACTCAATTAATTACGAATTGTTTTGAGAAAATTCTTAAAATAACTATATAGTTGAATAATTATCTGTATTATCTGAGTTTCTAATTTCTCAAGGACTTATCCAATTAAATGATTACATCATGGATGATATGATTCATTAGATTATTATTCATATGATTTATTACACTATTATATATTATTCATTACATTATCATTTATAGTGTTTATTACCATAGCTTTTCAAAAGAGATACTTTTTAATTAAATATTATAGCTATTTAAAACTCGATATAGCTACTTAAAATAAGGCGCGTCTACAACATTCGTGTAACTTTTTGTTTAAGTAGCTATTGAAAACTAAAAGTTCATCTATTTAAACGATATTTACAACTATTAAATTATTTAAATAGCTGTGTTCTTTAATAAAGTTTCAGAATAAAAATAAAATATTGGTTCTAAAATAGTCAGCATTCATAATGATGAGCTTTTAACCAGTTATATTAATACAGTGCTGATAAGTATGAATGTTTTTAACAGTCAGTAATTGAAATGCGGAACTCCATTTTTGCATATTGTACAAAATTCTAATCTATAGTCAGCGAATATATCTATTTGTAATATAGATTATTTTGTTTAATAAATAAAATATAGCTTTAAAATGCATGAGCAGTTAAAATTATTAAAATTGAATTATTTAATTTTCCCCTTTTTTCACCGCCTGCTCGAATTGGAGTTGTTACCTCTAAATGAGTGAACATAGTCGTCATCAGTAATTTGAATATATCTACGTGAATAATACATTAACGATATAGATTTGTTTGATTATTAAATGAAATACAGTCTAACAATTGATGATTATTTAAACTTATTCAAACTGATTTATTTTTCCACCTGCTTCCTGGTGAATATATTAAATAGCTATTGGTATCGATGAAATAGTGCTGGCTACTTAAAGTCAAACATGAGAAAGTAAGTAAATAGATAAAGTAGCTACAAAAACTTTGAATCGCTATTAATATCGATTAAGTAGTGCTGGAAAAGATTAAATAGTGCTAGCTATTCAAAGTCTGACCTAAGAAAGTATATAAGTAGATAAAGTAGCTAAAAAAGCTTTGAGTAGCTATTGACATGGATTAAGTAGTGTTGGAACAGATTAAATAGTACTAGCTACTTATATTCAGTGGATTTTTTTTCTGCAAAACATTTCCAAATCGCTATACATAGGAAAAAAAGTATCTCTTTTGAGACTGAGCCGTTTATTATATCAATATATATTATTTATTACATTATCGATCATATTACTCATGACATTATGCGGATGATGTATCACAAATAATGACTTATCATCAATAATATTAAAGACAATATGTACCAGCAACGAAATCTAATGCACCAGAAATCATTTGTTTTAATGATCAACGGAAACTAGTCGAACCACAGAACAAATTATTGATGAAATAATACCTGAAAAACGAACAGAAGTATCATCTAACTAAGATATAAAAAAATCTTTCATTAATTTTAATAAAAATTTGAATGGATATGATTTATTGAAAGCCATACATTATTCATCTGGTATTAGTTCACCATCATTACTTAATAATCCACATATAAATGAAACAAAATAACATATGAAAATTTGACTGGTTTATCATGTGAAAAAGTTTATTACAAAGATAAATATTTTTTTCATCCAATGATACTACTTGAAAAAGATAAAAAGAATCAAACATATTGTAACCGAACATATCCATTGCAAATAACATTAGTAAAACAGTATTAATTACTATGTACATCTTTAAAAGTCAGTCAAGAGTGAGATGTAAAACATTTCCTGAACCAGATTCATACCGTTTAATAACAAATGATAGGATTTTAAATATAACAAAAGCAAAATGATTTTCTTTATTATTTATATACAGCTGATTTACATTATTTCGATCGTTACGGTGATTTATTATTTGGTCTTATAGAAAATAATATTTCAGATGATTATTTAATTAACAAAAAAAATCAATTTTTATACACATTAGCTCTTAAAATATTGAAAGAATATTTACAAATCATAGAAATCATCATAGTTTACCGATGTTTAAAATATTATGTCAACTGCTATTCTTCCAACTGATTTAACGTTTAAGAAAGGTCTTCCTTCAGCGTATGGGAGTACAGTCATTAATTATGCAATGAGTGAAACAAATAATACGCTGTCAACAAAATTTATTTTACAAGGATCTGATGTTGCTATTTTAATATTTATAATTGCAGCAATGTCATTTATATCAACATCGTTTACATTATCTTTTGTTTATGAACGGGCGACAAAATCAAAACACATTCAAAACATACTCGATATATAAGTGGACTTTATCTATTAGTCTATTGGCTAACAATTCTGTTTGGAATCTTTTAAATTATCTTCTACCAGCACATGTTGAAGCTCATTCTCTGCTGCTATTAATTTTTATAATTAAAGGATATTCATTTGGATTTAATATGAAATGGGGTTTATAAAAGTTTTCGATGGATCTTCGATAAAAAAACAAACAAATTAAAGAACTTATTCGCCTTTGACGTGAATGTGTAGGGGGACTTATGTCTTATCGCCAATCCTCACTTTCGCCAACGGTACATTCGCCAATAAATGAAATAATTTTTACTATCACGTTCGCCAATTGGCGAAATTCCTCAGGACATTCGCCAATTTGGCGAATTGCTAGTATGATGTTCGCCAATATCAAGAAGCTTCTTACACTTTAAGATAATAAATGGATAAAGATATAAAAGTAGATTGTGCTTTTATTAAAAAAAACTGATGTATTTATACATCGGCAACCATTTAGACCTCGAACATAGTGCATTCATAGAAAAGTGATTACAAATAGTTGTATCTAAGTGAAATCACACCTCGAACATAATACATTCATAGATAAGTGATTACAAATAGTTAAATCTAAATGTTATCACTGAGATCGCACTTTGAAAAGATATTACACCCTAATACATCCAGGACAGCATTATGATCTGATCTTGGGATCGGACCATAACAGACGACGTTTCATTCTAGTACAATAATATATGCCCTCTATAAAATTGGCGAATAACCAGTATGACGTTCGCCAATTTGGCGAGTTTCTAATATGACGTTCGCCAATAAATGAAATAATTTTTATTATCATATTCGCCAATTGTCGAAATTCCTCAGGATATTCGCCAATTTGGCGAGTTTCCAATATGACGTTCGCCAATAAATAAAATAATTCTTATTATCATGTTCGCCAATTGGCGAAATTCTTGGAGAACTTCGCCAATTGGAGAACTTCGCCAATTGGCGAACTACTAGTTCATATTCGCCAATTGGCGAAATGCTGAATTGGCGATAAGATTTTACCCCGTGTAGGGACACACATCTGATGAGGAGGGGAAGACTGTTAGCGGTTAATCGAAGTTCATCTTGAATGATTATATTTTCTTTCTTTCTTTCTTTCTCTCATCGTTATCTATCTATATATATGTACGTGCATGGGTGTGAGAGAAGTTCAGGTGTTAGTTGCAATTTTTTTTCTTTTTTAAAAAAAAGTTAAGCTCGTCGTGCGAGCTAACAATATTGTAACAAACACTTTCACTAAAAAGTATGCAATAGGTCAATCATTCTCATCAAACAAACTAACTATCGACTAACATAGGTAAATAGATTATATTATCACCTACATCAGAATTCTATTTTTAGTTTTGATCCAAATTGTCTCGTCAAAAAGAGAACGACATCATGCAATGATCAGAATCTTTCACACAATGCTTACAAGATCTTATAGCTGAAAATACAATCATAGCTGTAGGATAATGAGAGTGAACATGGATTTATGTAATTTACAAAATAAAATAATGAATCCAGTGTTAAGAGAAACTTTAATCATAAATTAACAATTGATTTATGAAGAAAATGATCTTAATAAATATAACTACGATCTTGAGTATCATAAATATTCTGTTGAGCATGATCATCTATATATATAAAGAAGAATGTATGTCTGTTTGTCTGTCTGTTCGCTATGCATTCAGTCCCTGTAAAAACTAGGAGCACCAAACTTTCCATGGTGCATCCCCAGGCTCGGAGGAAGGTCATAGAGAGGTCACTCATCGTGGGTGTGAGATGGGGTGGATGTGAAGTGTGGGTGAAATCTCACCCAGATTGTAGTTTCTTAATTAACACTACCAAACTTTCCACAGTACTTTTCTGTGTGCAGAGGTAGCTTTATAGAGTGCTGTTACGGTCAATAGGAGTAGGATGGAGGTTTTTGGGTGAAATTTCACCCATGTCATATGGAAATGAAATTTGCATGAATTTTTGCAGAATTTTAGCGAATTCGTTATGACTCTAAGATTAAGCATTTGGTATCGATGGGTTTTTGGTCTAAATGTGAAAACTGAAGGTTTCTAGTAGGTTGTAAGAGAAAAAAATGTATAGAAGTGTTTTCTTGATTCACAACTATAATGTATCCATTAATTTTCTATGACTCACCGAAAGAACGTATTCGTTGTTTTTTTTGACTCACAACGATGACGTATCTATATATTTAAAGAAGAACTTTTGTCTGTTCGCTATGCATTCAGTCCGTGTGGTAGCTGGCGTCACAAAAGTTTCCACACTACTTCCTTAGCTTCTGAGGAAAGTCAACTTGAGATTTGAACCACCAAATGGGGTGCGTGGAAGAAGCTGGGTGAAATTTTATCGCGATCAATATAGATCGAGATTCGGATGAGTCTGTTCGCTATGTATTTAGTCATCGTGAGAGATAGCATCACGGAACTATCTGTATCAGTTCCTTGAGTGCGCTTATGAAAGTCGGCAGAGTGATTGGGCGTGGGAAAGGAAGGCGTGCGTGAAACTTCATTCAAGTCGTAAGAGACTGATATTATTCACTTTCTAATCAAATGACGCAGTTCAATGCAATTTTGAGAGTGATTGTATCCAAAGTGGATACGAGTAAGGATGTCAGCTTGAGCCCAATGAGAAGAGTCTCACTGAAGTTGCCTTATGCACGGCGGGAAAAGTTCTGTGAAAGATACCCCACGCACAGCGAGAAAAGCTCTGTAGCAGAGGTTCCCGGTAAGATGAAAAAAGTCCTATGAAAGAGGTATCGAGCACAGCGAGAACAGTTCTATGGGGAATACTTAAAGCATACCGGTAAATGTCCTGTCATAGAGGTTTCAGGGGTGACGGGAAATTTTCTGTTGCAGATGGCTCAATCACAGCGGGGAACAGTTCTGTAAAAGATGTGTTATGTAGAACAGAAAAAGTCTGGTAGAAGATGCAAAACTTTAACCATATTCTCTTTGCAATGGGCACCTCCTCTAGTTGAGATATAAATATGATGTTGTATATAATCAATAAAGCATAACAATGATGTCAAAAGATCAATATTATTGCCATCAACTTTGAAGATGGTGGTACAAATAAGACCAAAAATTTAACAAAAAGAGTTTTTTTCTGAATAAAAATAAATTAAAAAGAAGACGAACATGCATTTCTCTATTGAATTATATCAAAGAGAACTAACATACTAGCTCATAAATCAACTGTTGATTAAAACGCCCGCACTGAATAGAAGACTACCACCAAGGTTTTCACTTTCAGTGAAGGAAAGAGGTTCACTTTATTCAAAACGGGCGTAAACCAAATGAAACCGGAAGAATAAATATTTTTCTTTTGATTAAAGCAACAACTGACCTCAATCTAAATGTAATTGCAAAGTTATAGCTTTTGGAGTAAAGGTGCCACCCCTTCAATGAGCTTCTATTCTGCGAGAGGGTTTGTGAGAACAGTTTCTCTGAATGCTGCGTTCATTATTTTATTTTGTTAAAGGCTCTACGAGGTCAAAACTCTGTTATTTCAACGCAGTACTAGAAGAAATGCTCAAAATTCATCTTTAGAATTTCGATGCAAAGTTATGTGATATGATAACGAAAAATATTTCATTAACAAGAAACGCTATGCCAATGAATCTTTCATTTCTCGAGGTCGTGCTTCCAGACATATTAACCATCTATTAATCGGTAGTAACGACTGATGTCTCTGACTAAATGCTGCACTTAATCAGTCTCTCTTATCTAGAGAATACTGAGGAGCATTTATCTGTATGCGATTAAGCAAATAACAGTATATTGAAGGAGGCCAAATACATGGCAATTGATTTAGTTCACCCATTCTAATAAATGTATATGAAAAAAGTCCAGACAATGTTAAAATAATACCAATTATTTGTTTCATAACTAATATATCTTTGAACAGAAAATAACCTCCACCTACGATAAATACTGTCTTTAGATGTCCAATCATGTTATATGTTAATACCGATGTGTTTCGTACGATCCAATAAACGGACAAATTTACAATAAATGCCACCATCCCTGAACATGTCACAGCCATAACAGCTTGTTTTACTTCTTCGTTTGTTTTATAGACGGGCATTTGCTCTGTAAGAAAAATCATTGGTATGAGGAATACTGCTGACAATGGTGCTTGATAAAATAAGAGTTGTTGTGCATTCATGTCTAGTTGTTTTTGTTTTTCTCCAACCCATACTTGATAGAGTCCACCTGATAAAATACCCGCGATGGCAACGAATGTCCCAGTTAGTGTCAATTTAAAATCATTAACAGAATGTATACCAATGCCAATCACGACCAGAATCAAAGACGCTATAACTGTAACGAAGAAGAGAATTTAAGTTGTAAATGTATTCGTTATTTCATGCTTACCTATGCGAGAATACTTTGTATTGTAATAAATACGACTAATAAGAATCACAGTAGGTGTTATTAGCAATTTTGATAGCTGGTAAGTGCCTACAGTATTGTGTTCTAATGAGAGATTCGTAAACCCAACAAATGCACAGAACATAATTGCTAATGGTGACACTTTGAAAATAGAAGTGGTCTTTCGTTCAAACGTTTTTAATCGCAAACAAATAAGTAAACCAACTGACGTAAACAACATATGAATAAAAGTTAGTGTCAGTGATTTTAGCTGACATTTTGTAAATATATATTTATTTAAAAATATAATAGCAATGGATGACAAAACATTAACAGTACAGCCAGTTATTGTAAGTATTTGATCACGAATTATTGCTCGATTTTCTGCTAACTTCGATCTAAATGGCTTGTCTAATTCGGCCTTACAGGAAAAAAAAATTACAAGCGATTTTATTAAAAAGATTACTCTAGTCACTTGCCTGCATTGTCAGATATTCCACATCTGTGTTTTTTATTCAATGAATATATTTGCAATTCTATAAAATTAAGGAATAAATAATAGCCATACCTTATTTTTTTAAAAGTCTCTAAATTGAAAAGTTCCTACAAAAATCTTCCTACTTGGTTACTACTTAGAGTTAACCAAAAGTCGTGATCCCAAAGTTTTAAAGTATCCTGTCGAATATGAAGAACTATTCGATATTGAACAGGCAAATATACCATTTTGTAGAACAAGTCGAGGCACGTCAAATGGCATATATTAAATCTGATTTCCACAAGACTTTACTGAAACTATAGTCAATTTATTAATAGACGGTCATGTACTCAAAAGTTCCATCAGTTACTGATTATTACGGATCTAGATGTCATTGAAAGGTATTTCTAGGAAAATATTTTTATATACAGTTTTGTAGAGTTTTTCATGGACTATTAGCTGATATACTTGGCATCTTCGATCATTTTATGTCTCATAGAAAAAAAACGATTTTTCAATGATCTATGATTGTTTTTGTATGTACTAGAACTTTTTGGATACACAGCCGTCTACTAATTAGTGAGTTGATGACTCATTTCTTTAAAGTTGCATTGCAAGTCAATCTGCTTATTATATATTTAAATTAAAATTATTTGTTATTTGGTGCATTTTTATGAATTAAATGTCTGTAATATTATTCAAATCTAAATTGAGTATTCATGGCATTTGATGCATTTATATAAATCAATTATTTACAAGTAACGTTCATCGCGTCCCGATTCAGTCAGCCCTAGACTGAATGAAAAAAATAGTTTACAAATATATTCCCATTGAATTCTGTAGGAGTGCAAAAGACGCCGATAAAAATAAAGTCGAGACATGAATAATAAATTACAAGTAGCGCTCATCGATATAACTCGCTTGACCGTTGACGAAGTTAATCTAATTATCATCTGTCTTGTCCTATTCTAATCTATATTGTGAACTATTGCTATGTACTAATACTCGCGTATAAAATCATAGAAGGTATTTTCATAAATGGCTATAATTAAAACAAGCTGACATTTCAGATTTACTAAAGTGAAACATTAAAGCAGCTTTCAGTCGATCGTCGGCGTCCCTGCTGTCCGCCACTCCCGACTACTCGCTCGTGCATATAGCCAGATTATATTTTAAATTAGTTCTTTATATTTTGTTTGAAATGTGCTTGAAGAGCAAACAAAACCATTCAAGTAGATAGAACTCACAATATAACTACTATATCATAACGATCATAAAGACTAATTTTTACAATTCCCAATATCATATACGAAAGACATTCATTTATGAATTTGAAATTTTTTGTTATAAAGAGAAAATTTTCTCCAGAAAATAGCGCCGACAGCATTAGACAACCAAATGAATCTTAAATAATTATTTGAGCTCTGTTTTCATTTAAATAAAGAAATAATATTATTCATAAAATATAAATTTGTTAGTTATGTTTTTATGTTCATACTATTTTAATAATATTCAACGATTTATTATTTACACGCTCATTGACATTCGCACAGTATTAACTATCAACCAAATCATATTAAATAATTCTACGTATGCTTTTTTCGCAAGATCTCAATGCGCTTATTTTGGTTGATATTAATGAAGAACAAACAGGGTGAAGAATGCACATGAGTTCATCTTTTTAGAACTTAACGTGATAGTCTAATGAAAATGGGTGTTTATGTCAGAGTTTAGTGGTGGTACTTTGTACTATACTATGCACAAACAGACACTGATGAATTTACGTTTTCAGACTCTATACTTTGAGTCTAGGGAATAGTATAGTATTTATACAATAAGTAAATAGTTTATTTTTTTGCTATCAGTAGCAAATGCTCATTTCCACTATAGTTACATGGTTATTTGTGCCATAGTTACGCACTCATCTATGCCTTAGCAACGTGGTCATTTTTGCCTTTTTACGGACAGACTGACAGACTTAGGTGAATTTACGTTGCTAGACCCTATCCTTTCAGTCTAGGGAATAATATTATTTCGTTTTAAATTAAACTATTTGTCTATATTATCATACGAATTTGATGTACATATATGAAAATAAAGTTCAATTTTCGAGTTTTTTAGAAAATACTCGAATTGATAAATATAATCTGAAATTTTAGGAATGCCCATATGAATTCACTTGCGATTTTCTAATTAGAAAATCAAATTTCTTATTTGTAATATTTCAAATATCTTATTTTTGAAGAATTGAAAATTCTTCGATGATTTCATATGGGCCTTCCTAGAATATCTTTAATTAAACTCTACAATTTATTTTCTAGTATACAATGTACTTTACAAAGTTGATTCAATATTTTAGCCGCATCAAAAATGCTAAGAATTGTGTACTATTAGTGCTGTAGAACAAGTGGCACTCTATGGAATACACTATACCACGATATCGAGCAATTCGGCTTTTTGGATAATCGAAGGCCGAAGATATTACTATTTTATCGTGTGATCGGTGGGCAGTCAAGACACATGCGCGATTTAACTTTTCTCAAAACTTCAGTCAAGACTGGCATGATTGGATATGCTTTGTCACGGGAATCTGAATGTAGTCTTGAATTTTACTTTAGACTTTGTTTTAGCGGAATACAATGTCAAAACCCTTTTGTCAAAATTATAAGACAAATTCGTTTTTCGAGGATTTTGAGGTTATAGTGTCCTCAAAATTTTGAGTCTATCTCCGTCAAAACAGAAGCGTTTTTAAAAACTTTCTTATCAAAACGCTTAGAAATGAAAGTTCTAGAAACGCTGAAAATTGCATCAAAATTGTAGATCGAGTTAGTACATCGTGGTTACGATCGAATGAAAAGTTATTGGAATGTATTGCACTATAGGGGTACTCCAAGTGAGACCACTCCTCATATTTGTATCGCCCATAACTCTAGAATAGCTCATCCGTTTGAGTTGAGAGTTTCAGTTTATTTCTAACTGAGATGTATCGATCTACTGTAAAAATATCAGCCAAATCTGTGAGTTCAACTAAACACGGTTCTGCTGAAAATAGTCATGGCTTACATATGATGTTTCTTACAGGGTAAAATGCTTTCAAACTCCTTAGGGAACACTCAAATACCTTCTCTTGTAAAATTTTAAAAATTTTTGTGCCAGAACTTATGTCGATGCGTGTCTTATTGACACGGCTAATATCTCTACAAGAGAACTGTTTTGAAAGGAGAGAGTTGTCAAGATTTTCATATATCACTTGAGGCTATAATACAGGCGAATTTTTGTTGAAATCTGTGATATCAGTGGAGCAGGATTGAGCGTCCTTCTCGTGCACTGCTTCATAGGAAGGAATACTTGTAAAGCAAAATGTGCAAGTTTTTTTTTGCAAATAGCTATGATCCACGTTATGCATCGTGTTGGCTCATTACTTACGTATATAAGTTAGAATGTATAGATTCTTTATTATAGTTCTACTTACTGTATTTTAAGAAGACGATATCAAACTCGATATGTGACGCTACTGACACCATCAGTATAGGTATTAACTACTCAATTTGATCACTCTAATTGCATCCATCTCACAAAGAACATAGACTTATATAAGAAAAACAATTCTAAAAGGAAGAGAGAGAGAGAGCAAGGAATGATCAGATGATCAGATAAAAGGTCAGTAGGAAGATAGAATAAGAATGAAAGGAAAGAAGAGGCAATTGTATCACAAGAGTAAGATATTCTCGATAGTCTCATAAGCATCTACAGATGTAACGAATAAAAAAGCGTATGCGAAAAAAAGAAAGAAAAAAAAGAGTGGTATACGACCATTGATACAAGTTTGGTGTAACGATAAGAAAATTATTCATGCGCATCTCTCCTTCTAGTATGAACATGTAAGTTTAATATGAAATACGACATTCCTCTTCATAGAGTATAGGAAAGAAAAAAAACGCATTGCATTCGTTAAATATTTACGATACGAGTAGTTAAGAGAAACTGATGTTACTTTCATTATTCCTCTCAATATCTCTGTGCCTGACCTGCTATGCAATAGAACTACATGCGCCATCCTCATGTGTTCTGTTCGTCAGTCACTCACACCACTCACATGTTAACCCTCTTATTTCTATTGCACGTGCTCTGCCACTCAAACATCATGTTACTTTCGCGGTAATTGAGGAGTACACACAAATGGTACGCGACAAACTCGAACCTTATCGGTCACTAACAATAGTATCGCTTGGCTCCTTATTAAAAAAGAAACCAACATATGAGTTTCGTTATGGAGAGTCAAACATACAGTTTTTGAGTCGCGTTGCGATTCCTGATCTTCTCGATGATTACGTGCAAACACACGATCCGCTACTGGCTCATCTCCAAAATCATTCATATGATATGATAGTATCAGACTTCCTTGCCTTTGCCGCGCATGATATTGCTCACGATCTGGGTGTGCCTTTAGTTATACATTCGTTTGCTTTTTTGATGGAAAAGCCTGACTTTTTGGCGTGGGTACCACAAACTTTTTGGTCCCTTTCACAACAACAGCTCTGTGACTCCTTCTTTCTACGCTTTTACAATCAGGTAGTGACGCAACTTCTTACAATGTATTACTTTGGCCCACACATAAACGCGTTCAATAGCCTAAGACGTGCATTAAATCGTACTATTTCTAAAACTGCGTATGGTCTTCTTACCCGTCACTGGGATGATCATCCTGTTCTCATTTCAAATACAATCGCACTTGAATTTAAGCACACCTACAAACCGAATCATTTTTTCCTCGGTTATATAATTAATGATCAAAAAACCAATCATGTAAGTAACCCCTTCGACAAGCTTAGCAAGTCATAGGTTCTTTCTGATTTTGTGATCGAACTAGGCTAAGAAGGTTACCGTTGCATTACCAAGTAACGGGGTAACAGAAATGTTCTGAATGTACAAGGGACACCTTTTTGTGGATTAACTCTGTATAGTCCTTCTAACTTTTTCGAAGCCATATAGAGATAATCTCTTTCAATTTTCTAGTCCAACATGAGGAAAATCGCAGTTTCTTTACTAGTAAATGGTAATGCATTCAATACTATTGCCGGTTTTTTATAAAACTGCCAGCCGCCAGTTTTTGAATAACTCTTTACTATTGATAGCTATCGACCTCGGGTTTTAGCCATTCGATAGAACGACGCGGGTGGCATCTATCTATATAAAATTCATTAGGATCAAAGAAGGTTTTTTCTGGAAGATACTTAATTGATAGTGTTTTTGTTACCAATTTTTATTAGTTTTCATAGAGACTTAGGCTCAAATTGTACCAAAATGTAGCTTGGAAAGCATCGATTTTGTGTGAAAATCTTAGGATTCCAACGAGCTGTTATATTCGAGGTAATAACAGAAAAAGCTGAAGATTTTATCATCGATGGAATACCATTCAGGCTACATTTTGGTATAATTTAAAGACAGGTATCTGTGAAAACTAATGAAAAAATGGTAACAAAAAAATGTATTAATTGAGTATCTACCAGGAAAAACTTCTTTGACCCAAATGAATTTCAAATAGATAGATGCCACCCGCACCATTCTATCAAATGGCTGAAACTCGAACTCGATAGCCATCAAGACTGAAGAGTTATTCCAAAAATGATGGCTGGTATTTAAAAAAACCGATTATAGTTACCGGTAATATAATTAGGGAGTCGTGGTAATTTCTCTCTCTCAAAAGGGCTTCCTTTTCAGCACTTTTTGAGAACGACCTATTAGAAAATTTTGAAACTATGAAGGCTGATAGATCTTGATAGGTAGAAGAATAGTTGTTATAGACTAAAAGTTCCCAAATGCTGCCCCGTAGGAGATACCGAGATCGCAATGACTAGAAATAACTTTTATTAATGTCGCCCTTTCCCAGCCAAAGTACGTCCACACAGTAGGGAACTTTCGCATACCAGCCGGACATGTAACTTTTTTGCTTGAAAATGGATTTGCATAGCTTAGAAGTGGCCATACATCACTTAGAATATCATCTTAAACAAAATAAACTATTTTTTGAAAAAACAAATTTTTGCTCAAAAAAAGCCTGAGGAGGACCTCAGTCACATTTCTCGAAACAATTTTTTTATTAGAAAATATATCGTTTTGTACACCATTGGACGCGGTTTTACGTGCCAATTCCGAATATCACCTTGGTTTTTCGCTAAGACGCTTATTCAAGGAAAAAAACACAGATGACTTTTTTTCTAAGCTTTTCCTGCATAATGGTCAAATTTTTTTTTTCAGAAAACTGCTCTTATTATATATGAATCGACGCATCTCGACGAGCTGGTTCCGAATATCACTTTAGTTCTGCACCAAAATGATGCCTTGTTTTAAAAAATAGGGATTCGGGGGCAAAAACCTCATTTTTTAGGAGACTCATAGCACCGGTTAAACTCATCACCGCAAAGTTGTGCTATGACCAACGATTAATCAGACATGGAAGAATAATTACTGAAAGTTTGAGATCGATCGCACTTAAACTCTTTGTAGCGTTTTAAAAATACGGAAAGGGTGTTTTTCAAAAGTTTGTCGAGTCAAGGAACCAACTTTTTTTTTTGAGAAATACTACTTGTTATATATAATTCGATGCAGTTTCGTGAGCTGATTCCGAATATCGCGTTGGTTTTGCGTCAAAATATTCTCATTTTCTCAAAATTAGCCATTCCTGAGCAGAAACCTGGGTTTTTGTGAGGCCCCTAGCTCTGCCTGTGTTCACTAATGCAACATTGCGCTATGGTCAATGATAAATCACTCAAAGAAGAATGGATGATAAAAATTTGAGCTCAATCGGGCGAAAATTCTTTGTAGCGTTCACAAAATACGGTCTGACCTGTTTTTTGACGTAGTATGGGTCCAATAATAATTATTTTTCTATCCCATTTTTGGTTCAATCGAAATAATTTTTTCATGCAATATAGCTTATGTGTCAATCATTCGTTTCAGATACTTTTTCTTTTTAAAATGTTCTGAGAAGTTCAGAAAAAGAATAGTTTCCGTATAATTATCGATTTATGAACAATTTTTGAGAATGAGCATTTTTAGGGATATGACTTGATTTCTGGAAATTTAGTTTTAGGGTGAGATAGATTGACCATAGACGTATTCATTACAATATTTGAACTTTGGAAAATAGAGATATCGGTCATGTCCGCCTGGTTCCCCACTGTGGTCCAGTCGAACTGAAATTTTTTTTTCAGATACTAAAAACATTTTTGTATGTCTATCTTTTTTTGGCTTCTTTATATTTCGTTCTATTCATATAAAAAATCCAAAATACCAGGAGCACTCTAAAAAACGCATGATTTTTTGAATAGTGATTTTCCCGTAAAAGCTGTCAAAACTAAGCAATACAATATTTTTCATAACGCAAAAGTGGGCATCGTAAAGTGTCTCTAATATTTTTAAAATATTCCAGCTCAAATCGATATACTGGGCTTGAGAAACGAAGGTGATTCTGTAGGTTTTTGCCGTAAAATCTGGTTATTAGGAAAAACGTGAAGGAAAAAAAATCGTACTATACTTATATTGCAATCGATTTATCTTTTCGATCACATTTTTGTTTTAGAGGTATAATTAAGTTCTCAAAATGTCATCAGTAGATAGAAGGACTTCAAAACATGCACAGCAAAAAATGTTATGGGAACGACCTCTAGATAGGACTTGAACAATTCTAGGATTATCCATAGATGATTCCGAAAGAATGATAAGAACTACTGCTATATAGGTATTGAATATCACAGAGACTTTCTAGAGACAGTTGTCAAAAAGTTATCTTTTATAAAGCCACAACATTTCTATTATTCGTTACTAAGTAATAGGAACTGGTCCGTTATCGAGTAAATGGTGACCGAACGAGACGGTAGCGGTAACTTTCCTCCCATATCGAGTTCAGTTATTTTTTCCTAACTAAAAATCTGTCAAAAAAAGTACTTAGAAGTACTTGCGTCCAATGTCTAGTGGGGGATTCATTCAAACTGAGCTTGCTGTAGCGTCTTGTTTGTCAATCATTTATCTATCAATGATTCTTTAAATAAATAGAATGGATTTAGTCGAGGATTAAGTGAGTCATCCTTGACGAGCGTTACTTGTCTATTTATAGAAACTTATAAAAAAAGACTTTTAAAATGTAGGCAATCAAACAGCATTTAAGTACTGATTGAATCGGTAACTGTTTCTTTTACATTAAATCAAATGATCTTTACCTGAAAATTCAACTTGACTAAGTGGATCAATTTCTCATACTTTTCGATATTTTCTATCTTGACAAACTAGCGTATGCATAATGAATATTGAAAGTATTTTAAAAAATACAATCATTCACCTTGGAAATTTCTGGTAAAGCAATTTAATGAAAATTTGCAGTGTTTAGATGCCTAGTAATAATGTCTTGACATTTTAGCGATGCTATTTGAAACTGAGGATTGTCTTTATTTTAATATTTATAGAGGGAAGGCGATGAGCGCACAAGTAGTGTGGAAGCGTGGCTTAATCAAACGAACACATCCAATGAATTTGTTGTGCTAGTTGTATTTGGAACGCTGAATGTGTTGCGTGTAGAAATATGGCAGACAATTATCGACACACTACAACTCGTACCATATATGCGTCTTCTCCTGGTAATACCTCAGCAAACGTTACGTGCCAAATTTCAGGCATTATCATCGTCTCCAGTCGACAATCTATCACGTATACTTGTCGTGCCTTGGATTGATCAACAACGTGTGCTAGCACATCCATCTGTGCATTTATTCATTGGACATGGTGGATTGCATAGTGTTGTGGAAGCTGTGTATGCACATGTTCCAATGATAGTAGTACCAGGTTTCGGTGATCCAGGAGCTACAGCGGCTAAAATCATAGAAGCCAAGATCGGCTACGCAATTGAGAGGGATGTAATCACAACCGAGCAGCTCGCCTTTTATATCAAAATGATTCTTGCAGACTATGATAGCATTGTTGCACGTCTCCGTCGAATACATCAGATTAGTGAACTTGAAGGAGGAGCGCAACGAGCGGCTATGCTAATCGATAATTGGTTGACAACTGGCTATACACACCTGATCACTAAAGAACATCAATTACCTTATATTGTTGCATCTAGTTTGGACGTACGACTCACACTGCTCACAATCATCATTCTTATTTGCTATTCTATTTTTCGGCTCGTCAAATGTATCGTTCACTCTTGTCTATATCGCAGAAAATTGAAGCAATCATGAAGTAGTATGCAAACCTTGTAATACCTGACGATGCTCCAACATCATGATTATTTTTACAATAAATTTTAGATTAAATCTCCGACAAATTTGTACAAAAAAAAAAATTCTATCGCTACTTTCTTACGCACAGAGACTGTTTAACATATATAACAAGACTGATGTTCAGTGTTTTTATTATAAGAAACAGTTCGAAAAGTTCGAGCAATATTAATTATCATGAATATAGTTTTTGTTGTAGATTAATATGCTTTTAGAAATTTAATAGAACGAAGGTTTGTGATGAATGTGAATGATTTTTTTAATATTTATTTCTTATAACAATCGAAGAGAACGTACAATGAGAGAAGTAAGAACAAGAAAGAGAAGAAGCGATGAGAATGACATATAGCACTGTCATTCTAATCTAACTAGGGGAGAAAGTGCGTATATCAGCTTGTCCGAGCGTAACACGATAATACTTTGTCCACAGTATTTCCGAGTTTCTCAGCAACTAGACCACTAAGAAATTTAATTTTTTCATAGAAAGATGTATCTTTATACACCCTCTCGAAATCCCTAAAAATCTGAAATGATTTGAGTTAGTCGTTTGAAATTTATAGCAAAAATACAGCGTAACTTGACGATGGAAAAAGGACAAAAAGTTGAGAGTGTTGTCGTTGTTCTTTATTTTTCTGAGAATGTATGCTACTTTGAAAAGAACGATCAATATAAGAGTTGTAGCTGACAGTTTGTAGTATCAAACGAGATAAAACTTTTCAAAAAGATTAATTATTTTCATCTATGAGAAAGACATTGCTATGGTGATATTTTAATTGATTTACTCTTCCTTGTATGAATAAGATTTTATTTTTATTTACCTTTCGACAGCAAGGACATCTTCTTCAGCGCTATTTCATTTATTAAAATTTCTTAACGCCTTCGCAAGTATTTATATGTTCTTTGATGAATACATATTACGTCAGTGTGATATTAGATGACAAAAATGTTGAATATTCTTTCGATTGAAAAGAAAGTCATACGAAATAAAATGTATTTGGGTGTATGCTTGTCGCAAGTCAAAAGTCAAAAGAACCTCGGTTTAAAACTCAATCAATGTTCAGATTTTCTCAAAAATTGGCTTTCATTCAATCAGATTTGTTCAGGCTGAAAGTTCATCCGATAAGAGATTTTTGTCATATGGCTCTCGTCCAATAAAATTCTTTCAGGCTAAAAGCTCAGCTAATCAGATGCTTTTGATATCTGGCTTTCATGCAATCAGGTTTTTTCAGACTGGTGATTCAACCAATTACATGTTTCCAGTATCTAGTCTTTGATCAATCACTTTTTTTATGCTGGTAGCTCGACCAATCAGTTATTTTCGTCATGTGGCTATCATCGTTTCTGAGTTTTTTTCTAACGGAGATTTTGCCGAAGCAGATTCTTGTGGTGCTAGTCAGGGAAGTGTGATTTTATTGGTGATATTGTCTGACAATGAAGTGTATTCATTTTAGATTCCGTTTAAAAGTTGAGAAAGAAGAAAGTGACATTACTGAATTCAATTTCTTTTTACACTATTTGGCAAAAATAGTTTGTCACTTTTTCTTCTCATGTTTTTTTGCTACAAGATATCTTCGATAGCCGTTAATAGTTTTAGATAATAGTATATTCAGTTGTGTGTTAGGAATGTGTGATAGAGATCTATACTTAAGTAACGTCGTTCTATTAAATTGATTAGTAGCTTCGTCTTTTGATAATATCAAAAATGAGTGTACCGGAACTTATTATGAATGAAGAGCTGAGAGGGTACTTTGAAGTCGGAATCAATCATCCTTTATTAAATGATGACAACTAAAGCTTTCTGATAGTGATCTTAAAGATATGTTACATATTAGGCAAAAAAGAAAAACATATAAACATGATAAAGGAAAAATTATCGGTCGGATAAAAACAACAAGATCAGCGATATAATCAGTCGAAATTTACAATATAGATTAACTTAAAAACATCAACGAAATTTATGAGATGTAGATATCGAAAGAGTATAAAATGCTGAATGTTTTGGTATTAGGACGTCTGGCACACTTAGTTATTTGAATTAAAACCGTTTTGAATATTTTAGAAAATATTCTAATCTTTGTTGTCAGTAACCGTTTCGCTGATCTTGTTGCTATAATTCAATGTATAGTTTTGCTTTATTATATTCACATATGCTTTTCTTTCTTTGCCTAATAGGCAACATATTATTAAGATCACTATCAGAAAGCTATAGTGGTCACCATTTAATAAACGATAATTGATTCCGACTTCAAAGTACCTACTCAACTCTTCGTATTACATGGTGCACTACAAAAGCTTCTGCGTCCGACTTTTCGAAAAGCCTCAGTTTGAGTTCAATCATTCTGTTATAATGCTTAAACATATTTTGGATTATGTGCAGAGTTTCGAACTTCTAAGTTATGTACTTCGCTGTAGCTTACCCAGGACTGCCAAGTGTACTCTATTTTGTCATTTTGTACCGCATTTAGATTTCTGAACCTTTCATACCGTAAACTGATTTTTGATGCATATAGATTGTATTTTATACTGAAGTTCATGGCACCACTGTAATGACATTTATGGTGAACAATATTGGTAAAGAATTGGCTAATGGTTATTAATATCTGTCTTATCCACTGGATTCTATTGTATTTAAATTTTTCTATTTTCAGATCAAAATAAATTTTGGTGAGTCTCTTTTTCTTTATATTTCCCATATAAAAAACAGTCGAAAAATCGCATTGTTAGAGAATGATATATATCATTCTCTTTTCTTTCACTTATGTTTTCTGCTCTCTTCACATATGTTACCTTGTCTTCGTTCTGTTCACATTTCATCATCTTCATCATTCCATCCTCCCCATCGTTTTTATCACTCCTCATTGTTCATCTACTGATCGTCTGATTTCATCATTTTCTAGTTGCATCAGCCCTTTTGTGGTGCTGTGTTCACCTTTGTTTGTGTGTAGTATATAGTGCTGGTTTCTTGTCAATAGATCATCACATTCCATCATTTCGTCTTCAGTATTTTAACACCTAGAGCAATCCGATAGGGTCACCCGCTCACACGGATAAAAAATCGATTCAAAAGGCACGATTTTAATCTGATTTCATCCGATTTTTTTAGCCTTAAATACAGATTTCCTTTGATTTTAATCTTAGTTTTGCTCGATCTTAATTGATTTTAGTCTTTTTAATTAGTTTTACCCGATTACTTAGATCTGACCAAAAGTTTGTGCACTTTAAAAAAAAACATGAAGATAAAGAGAAAGTTTCAATTTTATTTTATTAAATGTTCAAAATAGTCACCATGATCATTTATACAAAGTTTCATCCTTTCTAATAGTTTGTCAAAAGTTTTTTTATATTCTTTTTCTGGAATATTTTTCATCACCTTGGAAACCGTACAAGCTAATGATTTTTCATTTGGTTGATCAGTTAAATTACGCTTGATGTAATTATTCAACCAATAATCACATGGAGTAAGCTCAGGTGAATATGGTGGATGCGGCACTATATTAATACCTTCTTCTGTTAAATAATTAATAACATCAGAATGACGATGGGGTCCAGCATTATCATGAAGCAATTTTATACCTTTTGTACCATTCGACTTTCTTCCCATGTTTCCGTAACAACGGGCTTGAGACAATTCTCAAGATAATAGTTGTGATCAATAGTCTTGTCTTTATCAACACCATGTATCAAAACAGGGCCATTTGATTTTAAGAATAGACAAAATAAATTTTTTGGTTCAAGTTTGCTTTGACGAACTATAGTACTTCGTGATTCACCTTCGCCAATCCAGCTTGCGTTTGTTGACTTGTGATGAATTTGCCGATGATAAATCCACGTGTCATCACCTGTGATAATATTACATAATCACCAGGAACCATCACGAAACTTTGCCAAATTTTCATGACAAAATTTAACTCGTTATTGCTTTTTTTCAGCAGTCAGTTCATGGGGTACCCAACGTGATGTTACCTTTTTCATCTTGAGGCAGTCGTGGATAATTCGTTCTATTGTACCATGAGAGAGAGATGTCTCAGCTATAATATCATCATAAGTTGAATGTGGATCATTGTTAATAACCTGTTGGACCAGTTCAATATTGTCATTTGTAAGTTCGAAAACTGGACGACCGAATCGAGGATCATCATTGACATCTTCTCTCCATTCATGGAAACGCTTTGCACACTTGGCAACTGTACGATATGTTGGAGCATTGGACCCCAAAGCTATTGCAAGTTCTTCATAAATTGTCTCTGGATTTATTCTCAAAATAGTTCGAATTTTTATCTATTGATAGTATCGATTATATTCGTTATCCATTTTTGAAATTTTTAGTTTTAGTACGAATTAAAATTTATCTGAAAAAAATATTATAACTAAGTCTCAAAATAGAGTTACTGTATATGTCATTATAGATGAGACATTCCACTATTTATTCATGTGAAAAATTCTTAGTGTTAATTGGTTTATAAAATTGCCAATGGCAGTGAACGAACTTTTGGTCAGATCTAAGTATCAATTTTAATCAATTAAAATCGATCAAAACCAAGATCAAAATTAAACAGAGTCTTTATTTTACACTAAAAATTCGGATTAAAATCGTGCCATTTTAATCGATTTTTAATCCGATTTTTCAAATCATTTTTTTCTCATGGTCTGTATTTTTATGGCGTATTTGGCCGGTGTTTAATAATTATGTTATGAAGTACTTTAGATTTCACTATTTATATATGGATGATGACACAAACCTTCACTTGGAATCAAATAAAGAAAATGGAATAGAAATATATGGAAAATCTGAACCAGAAACAACAACTGAAAAATCTTTTCGTTCTACCGTAAAGTTAAGCTCAAAATCCAAAGAAAAAAATCATTCATCGTCGAAAACGAAACGTCTTTCTATTTTTTAAAAACAATGGATAAAAGATCCGAAATATGCTGATTTTCTTCAGGAATGTGAGAGAAGTCCACATCTTGCACATTGTTCAATTTATAAATCAGATTTTTCAATTGGGAATGGAGGAACATATTTGATTAATCGACATCTTGAGCAAGCTACTCATACACGATTAGCTGAAAAACAAGCGAAAGAAAAATGTAAAATTATCATCGGTACATTATAATGTTATATTTGATTGATTGGTTTTTTCTCATTAAGCACGTTTAATGAATGATTTTATAACTTCATCACGTACTTTAACAAAATTAACTGCTGCTGAACTTGGTTTTGTATATCATGGTGTACGCCATGGACATAGTTATGTTAGTCAATCATGCACAGTTGATCTTGGGAAAAAAAGTTTTTCACGAATCGATCATAGGACAAAACATTACTTGTGGTAAAACAAAGGCACTTGAATTATGTGTAAATGTTCTTGGTAAGATAATACATCTATTTCTGTAGAATCGATTTCACAAACAAAAGTAGGCAAAACTATCATATATATTTATATTTAGAAGATAATTACTCTAAAGTTGTTTTTTATTATTAAAGTGGTTTTACTTTTAGCTCCTTTTTTTACATCCAAAATCCTTCAACAAGTAAAGAAGCATCGTTTTTTTTCTATTTCTTTTGACGGATCCAGTAAAGGAAATATCAAAATGTTTCCTTTCGTTATCAATCATTTTATTCTTCAATCAGGTTTAGTAAAATCTGTATTAGAAGTTGCTAATCAACCTTGTGAAACAGCTAATGCTATTGTGGCTTCTTTACGTGATGCATTAAGAAAAAATAGTATTGATATTCAATACATGACATCTATTGGTGCTGATAATACTAATACAAATTTCGGTTGTAATCATTCGATGTTTAGTTTAATAAAATCCGAAGTTTCAAATTTGTTGAAAGGTAATATCACAACAACAATTTTATCTTTTGAAGAGATTCAGAAAAATATGTTTGTTTTTATTAGGTAACTGCTATTGTCATATCCTTTACAATTCAGTGAAAAATTCACATCACCTTCTGTTAGTTGATGTTGAATCAAGTTTATCAAAGCTTTATAGTCATTTTAGTTCATCATCTAAAAGAGTTCAAGAACTAAAAGAATATTTTGAATTTGTTGAAGAAGATTATCTGGTAGATATTTGCCGTTTTCACTTTTTATTATTATATAAATTACATGATAGTATTTTTAGCATTTATTAGAACACATAAAGCTTCGTTGGCTCACTTAATATACACCAATTTCACGTTTATTAAACGTATATGATCCATTATCTGCGTTTTTTTAAATATGGATAATCAAAATGAAGATGGCACAAACTGTCCACCTTTGATCAAAAGTTTTTCTTATCAGACGTAGCCAAATGCACATTGCATTTTTTACATCAAGTTTTGTTTGATATCCAAACAAAAAATTTAGAACTTCAACGATGTAGTACTTCAATTACCGATTTGCATCGGATTATTACAACTTTACTTAAAAAATTGAATGATCGATTAGAACAAAAGTATTTTGAACATCAAACAAGAATATTATTAAATATAATGCCTGAAGATCAACAAGAGAAATTGATTTCTTCGTTTATAAAATATCTGAGAAGTATCATTCAATATATACATAAGTATTATGATGAACATTCATTATTAACTCAATCAGTGGCTATTTTTGGTACTTTTTTGTAATTAAACACGAACAAAATAAAACTATTTGCTTATAGGTATAACTGAAATTGATCAAATTAAATTCGATCAAATCGAAAAGTGCGTTGCTATTCTTAATCTTGAAGTTGATCATGACAAATTATTCGAGGAAATGATTAGTTTACAAAATGTATACAAAGAAGTTAATTCTTATTGCGAACCATTATTTGTTCAAATCGAAAAATATGTTGGTGGTCATGAAATCGAAAAGCAAATGGTTAACGAAGCACTTGAAGAATCGGATGATGAAGCACTTGTTCATAAAACACCAACACAAACACAAAATCATCAAGATAGTCATAAATAAATTCGACCTGATCAACTTTGGGCTTTCTTGATTACTAAAACAACTATAAATTGTGATCAAATGACAAATCTGGTTTCTTATGTATATTCAATTCCATGCTCTAATGCATTTACTGAAGGTGTTTTTTGTCGTATGAAACATCTATGGACAAATAGTCGAAGTTTAATATTAAGTAAAACTATAGCTGCTGAGTTAAAAATACGATTGAATTGTAAGATGAAATGCAATGAGTTTTTTACATTTGTTCAGAATGAACTTGATGTAATCAAACTTGCTCAACGACAAGAAAAATACAGTTATATTAAAAAACCTTGATACAGTTGATTACAATATTTAGCTTGTCTTAATTGGAAATATTGTATTGTTTTGTACATTATAGTTTTTATAGTTAAAGTATAATTTAATTGTGATAGTGTTCTGTTGTGAAAAATACTCAATAAACTTGAAATCTAATAGAGAACATTGAAACATTATGCTTTTGGTTAAGAGAAAAGGTTTTTCAGGTACTTTTCCCAAACTAATCCTTTTCTTTTATAAGAAATTGCATACCTCAGGGATATACCCTAACTTAAAAAAATTTGTACTCCATATGAAATTTGATGTACCACATTTGCAACTTAGCACTTGGCAGCCCTGCTACTACCATCTCTCATTTTCTTCCATTTTTTCCCTGTACTTTCTCGCTATTCAATCTCGAAAACCCTTTTTCAATCTTCAGCAAATCAAAAACTCCAATCATACAAACGATTTATAGCTTTCCTTGTGCTATTTTTCCATGCATAGATACATAAAGCACATATCTTTGGTGCACACCGAATTCAACGCTTGCACCATCCAACTTTATATCATATCCTTTTTTTTGTCTTCTCCTCTACACGGATCGAGAACTTTCTCCACTTTCACCTAACACCAATAACGTTAAAAAACTAATTTGCGGCGAATCAACCAATCGAGCTATCATGTTGCATCGATTTAATTTTTCGTATTCGACTCGTTACCACGCCAGCATATTTACCCATTTGTATTAGTATGATTTTGTAAGGCTTATTGAATTCTACCTACACTAAAAAATGATATTGGCATCGCAGACAATAGTGAACATGTTGCAGCCTGACCTATCCAACCCGATGCCTTATGGGCTTGCAACCGAATCAGTCGGTCCAATCCAGCTCAATCTAACTTTCAGATCAGGTAGTCTTCATTGATTTTTATCAGTCTTTTCTCATTTCGAAACACTTTTTTAGTCACTAAACACAGAATGAAAGAGTCAAAGTTCGTTAAGTAAATTTTTTCATGCATGCACAAAGCTTTTCAGACATTTAAAGATGGCATCAAATTACTCAATAGGCTTTCCACCTTGAAATTTTGCGCCCATTTTTCTCCTCTATTTTGGGTCACTCTCACAGAATCACAATAGCCAATAGTTTCTAGTTCGTTGTTTCATAACAAACTATCAGAAAAAGTGTGTTCTATTACAAAGATTGCATCGGCGACTGCTGTCGTATAGCGGTGAAAATACTTATGTGTCAAGAAACCTTATTCAGGAATGTTAATGTCAAAAAATTCGACTTTTTTATCATATTGTGACTATTAATCTGTAGTAGCATCCGCTTGATCAATTGAGCTATATTTAGCTGTGTCAAATAGTTATTTCTTATTTAAAAATGAATCTAACTTGACATATATAAAAAAATCATATCGTTATTGAAAAAAAGCTAGCCAGAATATAATTAGATAAAGATCAGTATTAGTTTTCCTGAATTTCGAGTCAAATTTTTTTGAAAAAAATAATCGTTCGTTCCTAATATTATCATCTAAAACATGATAAACTAAAATAGAAATTAATACTATTAGAAACTTGCAAATTTATGGATCTGACAATCTATACCTGGGTCAAACTGACATAAAAGATCCTTTCTACAATGAAACAATTATCCAGTTGATGCATGAGATACAACATTTCCATACAGGTAAAGTTATCAGTTATGACCGCTCGGTAATCGGTCGTTCCGATTCCTCCAAAAAAGTCAGATTGGTTTCAACTCTGTGCTTTACTTACAGGGTACGGACAGTATGTTCTTTGAAAAAACCGAGCACAACATATTTTTCTACACATATTAACATAATTTTGCAGGTCTCAATAAACTCTAACTATGGTAAAATAATGACCGTTTTTCGTTAGAATAAAGTAACGATCGATGGTACTGCATGGTGCCAAATACGAGAGAAAACTAGTGTGATGGAGCTAATAACGTATTGCATTGAGTGCATTATAATGTACAGCAAAATCGTCTTGAAAGGTGAAAACTAGTTTAGTGTTAAAGGAGAAGCATAAATCTGAAAGCAGAAATGGTTTGTGGTGTGATTTTCATTTAGCATTGACTTATGGATCAGTCCGCTTCAATTCTTTGTAATAAAAAAAAGGCTGTCTCTTTAAAAATACTGTCCGAATAAAATATTATTTCGCAATGAATTGACAGATAGTTTACTAGATTTCGACAAAAAATCGGAGTGCCATTGGATTAAAATTAGAATACTGCGCATGTACGCTTATATTGATTATGTAACTGCTAGAGATTTTGTTTTCTAAATTAATATTACTCATCTTTTTTTTTTGGCTTCACTAATAAATATGAAAAGAAAGAGTACAGTTTATAGTAGCGGTGAAAGTTTGATAAACTTGTCTTTATGAAGTATTATTCAAAACCAATTCATAATAAGCTCCACGTTTTTTCATCAATTCGATGTGAGTACCACTTTCTTGAATACATCCTTTGTCAAGGACATAAATCTTATCACATGATTGAATTGTAGAAAGGCGATGAGCAATGATGAGCGATGTTTTACCAGCATCTTCTGCTTGGGCTTTTTCGAGAGCTTGTTGCACAATCTATAGACAACAATAAATTTTAATTAATATACAAAAGGGAAGAAATTACTTGTTCATTGTATGAATCCATCGCACTTGTAGCTTCATCTAATAGTAATATTTTAGGCCGACGAAGAAGAACACGAGCAATCGCAATACGTTGCTTTTCACCACCAGATAGATGACCACCTTTTAGTCCTACGTTTTGGTTATAGCCCTAGCAATATTATATGGAAACGGTAGATACAGAATGTCAATTTTTGACTTACTTGAGGTAGTTGCTCAATAAATTGATGAATGTTGGCTCTCGTAGCTGCATTCATGATGTCCTCAAGAGACGCGTCCTCTTTCCCATATGCTATATTTTCAGCGATTGTCAAATTAAATAATATTGGTTCTTGACTGACAAGACCAAGACAAGAACGAATCCATTGAATGTTCAGTTTTCGAATATCAACACCGTCAAGACGCTTACAGAAAAGTGAATGAATTTAAAATAGTTTCACTCAATTAGAAAATAAGGGGTGCCTCATCTCACATACAACTGTGAAAAATAAAACATACAGATTTCCACGAAAAAAACGTTTTGTCTTGTATTTTAAATTTATCATCACTATAAGAATATGTTTATTAAAAACCAATTACTTTTAAAAAAAAGATTTTTTTATTTTTTTGAAAAAACCGGCTTTGTTAGGTGATAGCAACAGTTCTTCTGTACATTCTGACACCACCCCGAGGTTCATATCATTAAAATTGCGCAAAAAATCTTTGGCACACGCAGACCTGGTTTTTTGACCCTTAATGTTAGGATAATTCCCGCAAAACTCAATATTATGGGCTCACATTTTTAGTGGAAACTATCAAAGGTCAGGTATATATCCAGTAAAAATTTCATTAAGATTGAGTACTCAGGGAAGAAAATAGATTTTTGACCCGGGGAGAGGCCTTAAGAGCTGTCTATCTGTGTAAAATAGCACCATTTTTTATCAATTGTTAATTAGAACATACATCACTAGAATTTGCTGTTAAGAAAACATTAAATTTTCTATGAGAAAGGTGATGACCTTAAAATCTTTTCATCTACTCCTAATAATAGCTATCCAGATATATAGCGTCATTTTGGGTGATAATAATTAGATCAATAGTAGTTGTGAATGCATGGAAGTATTTTGTCTATTAATAAATAGTCATTTAAGCATACTTTATCTAATGACCAACAGTATGACTTATTCATCTAGTAGTTACGTAAAGTCAGACACATCGATCAATATTTTCTAATTGAGTAAGGATGCTTTAGTTTTATGAAGAACATACAGTAAAACAGCACTTTCTATTCATTTTTAGTGTTCTCTCAAAAGATCACACATCCTCATTTCATTTAGATATAACATACACCTGATGGGCCAAAATGATTGCGACACATATGTTTTGCATATATCCTAGTAGAGAAAAGCTGTGTTGCGCAATGCCCACAGGATTAAAATGTGAAACACGACATAAGTGTTAATATCATTCTCAACAGATAGTTTAATTATACCTATTTTAAAAATGATTTTCATTGCATTTTATGTTATAAATTTATTAGAATGGACAAAAGTCGTTGACTTCTGTCAGTCATAGTCTGTGACGACTTTGAATGCTATGTCTATCACGCTGTGTGACGCTACCCTTGACTGCTGATCATGATCTGTGATGGTGTGTGATGTTATTTTTGACTGTCGGTCACAGTCTGTGAAGAAGGAAAGGGGAAGTGAGCTTAAATTTCTATCCTTATACTTCAACACTCCTTTTAGCTCGTGTTTTACAAAAGGATAGAACCTTGATTTTCGTTTTAAATGATGCGCCGTGAAAAGTTCTACAAAAACTGTATAGAGAAATTCCTATTAACTGGTTCCGATGGATTTTTAATACTCGATATGTGTAACCCACATCAAAGTGCTATTTACCAGCGTATTGGATATAATAAAAATGTTTGGAAGATCTTTTTGCTTTACATTTGGAATTTGTTTATACGGGTGGTATAAAGTTTTCGATAGCGCATCTTTTAAAATAAAAATTAAAGTTCTATCCTTCTTCTCTACGGAGATATATGTAAAACAAGAGTGTTGCAATCATTTTGGTTCTCCCAGTATCAAGAAAATATTTACCACTTGACCATGTACAACATCGTAGAATCGTTCCAACAGTTGAATGATTGTGGATTTTCCACATCCTGATAAACCTATATCACAATAATAGGACAATTATGTAATAACATATAAGTAGATTAGACGTACCGACAAGAGCCACGCGTTCACCTTATAAGAAAATAGAAAGATGAAAAATAAGTGAATTTAGAATATGTATATGATTGAACCGTAACTATTGGTACAACAACTAGAGTTTTAAGATGCTTAGTTTATAACATCAATGTCCATCGAACGGTTTCAAAGCTTTTTTTGTTTAACTATACAGACTTTCCTTCCTCTATCTCATCTTATTCCGAGTTCCAGGCTTTGTATTCTTAAAATGTTATATTTCTAGGCAAGAGATTTGGAAAGAAAACGTTCGTTCTATAAAACAAATGCAAATAATTGTGTTATAGTTTCAGTATTACTCTATTACAAAATACAATTTGCTGATCAATGTATATTCTATCATAACACGTAACGCTCGTCTAAAGACTCGCTCAGCCCTTTCTCTTAGAAATCGTGTTTCTCACCTATCGTCAAGCTATTCATTTATAAAATTAAAAAAACCGAAGTCATATTCAAGTTCTTCGACCTCAACTGCCTTTCATCAAACTTCATAAAAACAAATGTTTTTTGGTAAAAATTAGTCATTTGTTTAAAAAATTGAGCTTTAAAAACTTTTTTTTGAAAAACTAACCTCAGATTCGAATTCCTCGACCTCGATTAACCTTCGGTCAACCCTTATGTTTTTTTGAACCTTTGCAAACACAAGCAAGCAAGCAATCAGACAGTTTATGTTCGTAACACTCTTCTCTACGAGAAAGAGAATAATCCGATGACTATACTCGTTGATAGACACTTTTTATTTTAAATACAATGAAATACAATTGGTATTTCTACAATCCAGAAAGGAGTTAAGCAAAAACTCAAAGTATGATATTAATAAGTGAAGTAATACTTAAGTAACTAATGAACAAAAGAATATTTTCCAGGTTTTACTCTGTACAGTAAAATTTGAAATATTCTTACTTCTGAGATTTGTGAAAGATTGTCTCAATTTCATTCAAAAAAGGTCTGCCAAATCACGAACTTGAGATCCCAATATAATCCTGTTATCTTGAGAATCAGTATTAGTTCCTAATTATTTCTCACGGAATGATTTTATACTTTATTAGAGCTCAGTTTTTTCATACCTGATGTGTCGCAGTGATCGAAAATAAATTTTATTGTTTTCAATTCAAAATCTTTGTAGTATAGTAGAACTCAATGTGCTGATTTCAAAATATCATATTATTTTTTAAAACTAAATAGATAATAAGAAACTCCCGAAGCAATCTCTGAGAATCCGTAAAACTATTTTTTGATCTAAAGATCTATAAAAATCCTATTGATATTCGATAGAAGTAGACTTATTCGATGCCGAACTTTTCTTCTATCAAAATCTATAGAAATATTTAAGATATTCAAATCTTTTACGATTAATAAATACAAAATACTGCGCCAACTGCATCATATTGATATAAGTAACCATATTCGTAGCCATATAAAGTTATAGTTTATAGGGGCGTACTCGCAAGTTTTGTTTTACTAAATATATAGTTCAAAGTATTTGTTCTAATGAGACTATTCTCAATTTTAAATTTCATGTCTAATAAAATATTATTGTTCTTACAAGTACTCTTGGTACCAAATTTGTGTCTTTTTCGACTAAT
This sequence comes from Macrotrachela quadricornifera, assembly GCA_022393335.1. Classification (NCBI taxonomy): domain Eukaryota; kingdom Metazoa; phylum Rotifera; class Eurotatoria; order Philodinida; family Philodinidae; genus Macrotrachela; species Macrotrachela quadricornifera. The sequence continues at coordinate 165,848 of JAJEKB010021317.1, forward strand.
ATTCGATGGTTTTTGACCAAAATAATCTATGTTTTACGTCAAACAAATATTATATTTGATATCACGACAAGAAACTGAGTCGATTTACATATATTTTAAATTATGTCTGCTTCTTCTTTTTATCAAAGTTTTACTTATAGTCCACCTCAACGACACGTAAAAAGTAATTTTAAACCTCCAAAATACTATTTTTAGGTAAAATCAGAGTGACTAAACAATAAAAACTTTGTTTTGATCGGTTTAGTTTTTTTACGTATCGTTGAGGCGGACTATAGGTAAAACTTTGATAAAAAGAAGCCACAGAAATAATTTGAAACATATGTAAATCGACTCAGTTTCTTGTCCTGATACTGAATATAATATTCATTTGGCGTGAAAGATAGATTATTTTGACCAAAAACTGTTGAATATTAATCAAAAAGGATGCAAATTCGGTACCAAAAATACTTGTAAGAGTAATAATATTTTATCAGATATCAAATTTAAAACTGAAAATAGTCTCGTTAGAACAAATACTTTGAATTATATATTCAGTAAAAATTCTTACTGATACGTCCGTATAAACTATGACTTTATATGCCTTCAAAAATCACTACTTACAACAATGTTATCCAGTTGGTGCGGTATTTAGAGTTTATTCATCCTAAAAGATATGAATACCTTAAATGTTTCTGTAGATTTTGATAGAGGAAAAATTTGGCATCGAATATCAATAGGATTTTTATAGATCTTTAGATCAAAAACTAGTTTTAACGACTTTCAAAGATTACTTGAGAAGCTTTTTATTATCTACTTATTTTTAAAAAAGCAACATGTTATTTCGAATCAACATACTGAATTCTACCATACTACAAAGATTTTAAATAGAAAAGCGATAAAATTTGTTGTCGATCGCTTCAATACACCAGATATGAAAAAAATGAATTCTAATTAATTGCCATATCAATCTGTAAGAAATAGTTAGGAACCAATGGTGATTTTCAGGATAATGAAATTATATTCAAATTTTTTGGAACGGCAAGTCTGTGATTTAACAGACCTTCTTTGTAAATTGCAGAAAGATTATTAACGATAAATTACGAATTGTCCAACTTATGTCGCTCAGAAGAAATTTACATTATGTGACAAGATTGCAATTTCTTAAATATTTCTATAAAGGTTAAACACAAAATTTCATCTCTCAAAGTTAGGAATAAGGATAATAACTATGTCAAATAGTATAAGCTATGCTAAACCATTTTTAAATTTATTTTAGAGATTAGACTCTTTTGAAACTCAGTTTGCAACGGTGATGAAGATGTGCAAATATTTTTAGAAACTGTGCAATAAATCGTACAGTGTGCTTAATTCTTTTTTGGAATAATGTTTGAAGAATTTGTTTAAATCTCTTTCACGTCTATTGCAGTAGGCAGCTTACGCTTACATCTCAATTATAGTTCATCAAGTATTGAAAAGCGATTATCTGAGAACCTAGGAAATGAGCATGACAATGTATTATTTAGTTCTTGCTTTAATATTTCGCTCATTTTTTTTTTAAATTAATTAAACGAAAGAGTTGCACTTCACTGATATGCACACATATATTTCATTTACCAGGTTTAATATTCAAATGAAATTTACTGAGAACTAATTTTGCTGGTCGATTTGGATATGCAAATTCGACTTGATCAAATTCCAAGTGTCCACGAAAATCACCCTATATAAATCATATTTAATAAATAATAAAAAATCCACAGTTAGGACAAATCAAATGATGTCTTTAATACTTTCTTACCAATTTTTGGCCTTCAGTCGAACTATTGTCGATAAATGGGGTTCGGTCAAATAAATCAAAGAAAGTTTGTGCAGCCGCTAATGAAGCACCAATCTCCTGACTCCTTTATTGTAAGAAGGATTGAAAAGAAAATACAACATTGTTAATTACTTACATGAGGAAGATAACTCTCCCAGATTGAAAGAAAAATATCGCAAACGCAAAGATTCTAAGTAAATAACAGACAACAAATACACTCTACAAATCAAATACTTATAAATTCATGTACATTATACTATTCTCTGGCTGTAATTTATTGTGTTCAATAAGATTGAGTGCACACCAAAAGAGAAGTGCTAGTGTCAATGAATCGACGGCCCAAAAAATGCCGTACGTTAACGCTGATGGTATTGAAGCCTTTCGACCTGACCTATAGAAAGCATATTTGATTAAAAATTTCTACATGTAAAAATGACTATACGAACACATATAATTGACGAAGAAGTTCAGAATATTGACGTAACATTTCCTTTTCGGCTGTTAACTGCTTTACAGTATGGATATTATGCATGACGTCAACAGTAAGCTATCGAAAATAAAATTTGAACATCGTAAAATCTCTCTAATATGAACACTGTTGGGATCAACAAAAATCTTGAAGATGGGTGAGGGTGAGGGTGAGGGTGTTCAGTATAACAGGTTGATCATTTAGGAGATGTGCTGGGCAATAGAGATTTTACTGTGATACAAAATATTATTTCATTGATATTAAATCATAAGAGATAACAAACATTGTCGTATAATGAGTTATTATAATAATACTGAGATATCTATGAATATGTTTTAATCTTACCGAACTTGCTTGTTGAAGAATGAGATTAGTGCGTTCATTTTCTCTTCGTTTTAAGCGTACACTTCCATAAACTAGGACTGCGATGATAATAAGAGGTAAAAGTGAAAGGAGAGTTAAATGCCAACTGAACAGGCAACCAAGCACGAGACCAACAAAAAAAACGGCGAAAGTTTCACATACGATACCCATTCTTGGACCAGTCATTTGTTGAATAGCTAATGCATCAGTTGCAAGACGAGTGCTAATGGCTCCAGAACTATTTTCTTGTTTATCGGAATAAGCAATTTCTTGACGAAGAAGACAAGCAAAAGCTTTTGTTCGAATACGTCTTGACAGTTTCGATCCTGACACAGCAAAAGCCGTAAACTATAATGGAGAAGTTTTCAGCATTGTTCTGTGAGATTTAAATATGTAAAACAAGGAAAAAGCTGTTAGCGCAATCTCTGCGGTATTAAAAATGTGAAACACGATGCAACTGCGTACATTGTATACCAGATACTCAGAGTTTGTTCAAATAAGTGTTTATGATGGTCTTTGGTCCTTTATAGATTACAGTCTGTGCTAGACTAGTAAGAGTTACTACAGTGTCGGCTCCTGCCTGTAGTAGTGACGCTAATTTTGCCCATTGGTCACGATCTGTGACATCGCTCTTGCCTGTCGGTCACCGTCTGTGGGGATGAGTCCAAATTTCTACCCTTAAACATTTCAACACTCTCTTTCAGATCGTGTTTCACAAAAACTATAATAGTGAAGCAAAAAATCTGTGTTGTTCTATTAATCTTCTCTGCTTTTTCTTCGTTTATCATCATATATCATGATAATCACTAGATTTTTATTTCACAATTATTGGAATAAAGACTAATCTACCTCTTTCGTTACACAAAAGTTCAATATTCGCTGACAATCGGGTTTCAGAAAATCAGATGAAAAATTATTTCATACAAATAATGATAATCTTACTTGAAACAAGCTAATTACCAAAACAATAATACCAAAAACTATGAGGAGAGAACAGAAAATCAATAGTTGACGTTGTCGTTTCGAATATGCACAAATTTGGAACGTCTGCAAAATAAATAAACAAGAAAACAATATCTAAGGCATGCCAAGAGTTATGACGTCGATACCATAGTTTCTTACGGAAGCTTGAAAAAAATCTTTCTTTTTTATCTAGTAATAACCCGAATCAAGCTTTACAATTCTCCAATATTTCTTATTTCATAAGCTCAGATTATAACAGTAGAGGCTCAATATTTTGAAGTTTGTTTCTAACTTCTCTAAACTTTTATCTTGAGAATACATAAGAACTAACTACATATGCAAAAAAATCAAATAGGGCACGTATGGTTTACATATATAAAGACCACCAGATGTCAGAGAAGATGAGAATGAGAAGTGAAAAGAAGAAGAACAGAAAAAATATTGAAAAAACATGGGCAAGGTAATGTAATTGAATGTTTTTAACATAATGATAACACGATTAAAAATATTCGTCATCGTTAAAATGGGCAAACAATATTTTCGCTTCTACATTAAAATGCGTACTGATTTTAATATCCACCCCGTATGTAATGAATTCTATTCTATCTTTTGTGATCACACTTCACTTCTAAGAGCTGTTCAATAATGTTCAAAATGATTTCATGACGGTCGAAAAGAATTGAAGACGAAATAAGATCTAGTAAATCTATAATGGAAACAACCTCTGAAACTATTGAATAGATTCGCGATCTTATTGATGACGATGATTCATATATTACAGATATTGAACAGCAAGCACAAAGTGGTCTTAGCTACAATATTGTTTAACGAATTATTTTTGATAATTTGAAGCTCAGAAAAGTTACTGCACGATATGTTTTCAAACATCTGACTGATTCTCAACGAGCTGAACGGATAGAAATATGCCAATAAAACTTAGCAACATTTGGTCAAGGATTTTGAAAATTGTGATGTAACGACTAGGAAAGAATCGTTAAAATCGGTCGAATGCTGCTTGGGTTGTAAGTGGAGATACTCCATCGGCCATAGTTTGACATAAATATTTCTCTCCAGAGACCTTATTATGTATTTTTGTTCAACTCAATGAATCCACTTTTAAAGTATACTTTTAGACGTGAATAAACCATCGATCATTATTAGCACATTAACGATTGTTTACAGTCAGTTGTTATCGAAATCAAAAACCAGCGATCTTTCTTTAGTACTCCTACAATTAAACCTTATCGAAATGATGGGAAACAGTATAATCATGAAGATATGTTGAAATACATTGAATCAGAAGATATAATAATAATGCCACATCAACCTTATTCTCTCAATCCGTCTCCATGCGACTTTTGATTATTTAACTTCATCAAACAAAATTTTAACGATCAAGACGATTTCGAATTGTTGTATGAAACTGTAAATAAGTATATGAACTTCTTGAAAAAATAAGAATATAAAGACTTTTGATAAGTGGGTCGAATGAACGCATTTATATGTAAACAACCGAGGCGACTATTCTGAACATATGATGCAATAAAAACTTGGTAAAACTACTTCTATATTGTTTTGTCATACTGCCACTATTTTTACTATGTTTTCAATGGTATGATCTAACGTAGACAGCTAAGAAATGTCATAGAATTATAGAGCTTGATTCGAATTATCATTGTGTGAAAAGGAAAAATTTGTTTCAAACTTTTGTAAGAAACTACAATACTAGCGTCACTATTTTTGATATGTCCTGAATATGATATTTATTTTTTCATTCTTTTTTGTGATATCTCGAAAGAACATAAATCACTTACGTTAACTATCTTGGAAAGTAGTATGGCAAAGATTGATTGAGATGCGCCAACTAAAGAGCATGCTATACAACCTATCAAGATACTGATCCATTCTGGACTGTTCATTGACAAAAGTCTTATAAATATAGATTGTTTTATGGAGTCTTTCTAAAGAATATTATTCATACGAAAAACAAATAATTTAAGTAATTTAGTCCGTACGCTTTTCTCGTCGAAATTAATATTTTGAATACCACTCAGTGCACGAGATCGATTAGCTGTTTAAAAAGAATATATAAAAATTATTAAAAGAATATTTTTGTAAAAGAAATACCGTACCTAATTCTTTTTCTTCTCTATATAACTCTTCTGTGCTCATTGTTGTATTATCAGCATCTTCCATTTCTACTGTCTTTTGAGCATTGAACATTTCTCGATATTTACCTCCGTCTTTTGCCATTAATGTATCATGTGTTCCTTGTTCACAAATTCTTCCATTATCTAATACATATATATGATGTGCATTTCGAATCGTAGTCAAACGATGAGCGATTACAATTGTAGTGCGATCTATAGAATATATTTTAGAAAAAACATACCAAAAAAGCGATATATATAAGGAAACCTTTGCATGTTCGATCAATTGCCTCTTGAACTATTTTTTCGCTGATACTGTCAAGCGCACTTGTTGCTTCATCAAATAAAAGCAAAGAAGGTTGTTTAATTAGAGCACGTGCTAATGCAATACGTTGCTTTTCACCGCCACTTAATTGAACTCCTCGTTCACCAACAATTGTTTGATATTTCTATACAAGAAAAAATGATACATATATGTCGAAAACATAAATAGTCAATGCAAACATTTGGTAATGACATGATAAAATTATGTGCATTAGCTTGTCGTGCTGCTTCTTCGATGTCATCTTTTGTAGCATTTTCTTTGCCGAAACGAATATTTTCATAAATTGTTGTACCGAATAATACCTATTACAACATTTATCGATAGATAGTAATAAACAATAAAAAGCAAAAGAAAATGATATACAGGCTCTTGGCTAACGACTCCAATATTTCGTCGAAATTGCATTAGATCATAATCTGTTATCGAGCGACCATTGATTGTTATTTCACCGGATGTTGGCATATAAAAACGAAGAAGAAGGGATAGACATGTACTTTTTCCTATGAATTTTAGGAAAAGAATTCAGTTATATGACATTTCAATTATCACAATACTCACCACAGCCACTTGCTCCTACTAAGGCAGTTGTTTCGCCAGCACGAGCTATGATACTCAGATCACGTAAAACTAATACATCTTCGCGAGCTGGATAAGTAAAATAAACATTTTTGAATTGTATATTACCAACGATATCAATTGTTTCTTTGTTTGATGTATCTTTTCTCCATATTTCTATTTCATTTTTACTCTCTTCTTTTGCCTGAATGATAAAAGCATTTATACTTAACATAAAACATCATTCATTATATTTTACTTCGTCAATAAGTTGCATAACTGGTTTTACTGCACTTCGAGCTTCTGAAAATGATTGAATAAAGATAGCTGAAAATCCCAAAACAGAAATTCCTTGAGCAAAAAAGATAATCATCTAGATGAAGATAGTGCTCATATATTCATTTTTTTGCTAATTCATCTCATAAATTACTTACAACAATAATAGTGCTCGAACTCAAGTCATTATGTTCTTCGTTACGCATTAAAAAAGAACCAAAGATGAAAGCAATTGCATAAATTAAGTAATTCATAAACCGATTGTAACCATTAAAAAGACCGAATATAGTACCTTTACGTATACTACTCCAAAGAGTTTCTTGCAACTCTCTTTCATATCTAAACACAAATAATTTCTCTTTTCATATTCTATAAAGAATCGTATAAAAAGGTCAAACGGAAAATATGTCGGCATGTAAAAAACCAAAACTAAAAGAGCAGGATATTAAATGCAGAATGATTAAAATATCGACTATTAGAAGATATTATAAATATACAAATCATTATTAATATGTATTTTATTAGTTTGTATCATCCTTTTATAATAATAGTGATGGTAGTTCGTCGCGTAAATCGAACAATAACATAAGAAAAAACATGACCATTAACCAAGAAAGGGATTGATAAAAATATTTTTTATTATTATTGATATATTAAGTGAGTTCCCTTTTTGATTCAGTATTAAGTAATTTAATGTCAAGTACCAGAGATAAACTATCATTTCTTATTTCAAACAAATATAAAGAGTTGTTACTTTTTAATAATATTGTTTATAAACAAAATAAAAAAAAATAAAGAATATGCTAAACAAATGGATGTTCTGCATATGTGCACATCAGTCTGCAAAATATTGTACTCAAATTTGCTGGTGATCGTAATTATTTACCTCATCGTGAAGTGCTACAGTCGAAACATTTCGTACAAAAATGAATCAATGCGCTATGAAAGAAACAATACCGATTATTAAGATCTATAAAGAAAAAGTTATATCATCTCAAATGCCGCCGTAAACTTTAGCAATTATGTATTTAGCATGTGAACTACATAAGAATAATGTTTTATTAACGCAATGATGGATGCATTAACAGTTCCATTTTAGATTCAGATTTAACATATGTTCGAAGAAAAATGATATTGACTTTATTTGATATATCCATGTTTGAAATATCCGAATTTCATAAAAAAAAACTTAATAATGAATCATCTTAGGTCGTGAGGTTATAATACATCGAAGAATATAAATGCTAATATTCTGTACCAAAACATAGTTCGAACTGTTGTTTCACATTCCAGCGATAATGTCGAATGGCACGTCCAATGCCACTCCATCAATCTATGAACCCAGATAGACAAGGCCTTTAAAAATACGCGTAAAAACACAGTTTTTACGGAATGTTAACCAGTTTTTATCTGTATAATCCATAACACCTTATTACGTCTTAATAAAAGACATCCGTTATTTCGCGTCATTTACAGCTATTTTACTCGTATTTACGAATTCAATTATGAAGGTGTTTTTTTACGTTAGAAGTCACTTTACTTTTTAATGGTATTAAAGGAAGTTTAATCTGTATTTACGAGTACAACTAGGAAGACGTTTTCTTACCTTATAAATTGCTTTGTGTTTCGATGTTATTGGAAGAGATTTCACTCGTATTTACGAGTTGAAAGTTACGCACGTTTTTTATGCTAAATTTTATTTCGTAATTTCATGATAATATTCAGAAAGAGTGTACATATATTAATGCGCTGAAAAGCTAACTTGTTCTTTTACAGTAAAATATGCGGCTTAAGCTGATGGTGTTTTATGTGATATCACGTATATTTACATTTTGTGAATACAAGACACTTTTCTACGATGATCTTTATTTCGTAATTTCTCAATATTCGATAAGACTTTGCGTTCATACATACGAAGCAACTTTAAAATATTTTTCTAAGTTCCAATTACCTTTAAATATTTGATGTTGTTTCATAAACTTACGAAATACACATACTTTTCAAACTAAATAGATTTTTCTGTTAACATGATTAATTATAGTCTTCTGCCTTTGTAGCTCTCTTGTCTTTGTACGCTTTCTCTTGAGTGTTCCGACAATATGGTCTTAAGGAGGGTGGGGCAAATCTCAATTTGTAACAAGTTTTCAATAAACTTCTGTCTCTGATTTCTGCTTTTTCACCAGAAATTTACTAAAGTGCTTCGTCCAATCCAATTCAGAAATTTACTCCAATATGCAATTCATAAAAAGAACCATGCAGCATGCTATTGAATTATTACAGTTGATTCAATTCTATAAAAAAAGATCTGAAAAACCGATATCGGAAACTGACTGTAAAATTTTTCAAATTGTCACAGATAAGAACATATGATACTTATTTTCCTCATCAAAATTTAAAAACTAAGCGAAATTAGAAATCATAAATTTACTTTTTCGAATATTTGTAATGATTCTCAGTAATTAATCTAATATGTATTCCTTTTGATGCATCTTTTAATGAGTAGTCGAAAAGTAAAAATCAGAAATTTATGTTTTAGAAAATTTCTGATAACTATCCAAGGGGAAAGCAGCAGACTTGAAGTCGAAAAGTACAATAAAATACAAAAGTAGTATAAAGTACTTCAAAGTGTTCCGTTTTGGGAAAAATTTCGCAAAAACAGAACACTTTTGTTCCATTTTTGAAATTTAAAGTAGTCGAAATAGCCCAACTACTTCAAGGGGCTGGAAGTAGCTTACAGTAGCACAAAGTAGTTCAAAGTACATGTGAAGTTGCCTAAAGTATTTCAAAGTAGGTCAAATTACCTTTGAAGTAACTCCAAATACGAGTAAAGTAGCTCAAAGTACTTCTAAATAGGATAGAGTACTTCAAGTTCAAAAGTCTTGCTGTTTCCCCCTCGGTGGTAACGAACAGATATTGAACATCAGTTATATATGCAGACACAATAGGCATCCTTGGCGGTTGATTACTCATGAAGCTGATCTCATATATATATTTGTTAAACAATGTTTAAGAACGTTTCGAAAATTTTTAAGAGATTGCAGCAATAGGCACTACTAATCATTAGTCACCTACTGTTTACCATTCACCAAGTAACGTACTACGTCAGTCATAGATTATTGTAACATTCTAATTCTATCTATACAGCAGAGCAATTCTCTAGAATCTTCTAGAACTAGTTATATTCGAAATCTTTTAGGTAATTATGAATGATTGAGAAATTCTAGAAAATCTAAGAATCTTTGACAGATTCTAGAAGCTTCTTGAACGTTCTAGAGAATTTTAACATTCAAAAGCTTCTAGAAGACCTCAGGTACTTCTTCAAGCACCACGATCATATTTTCTAGAATTTCTAAAAATTTCATAACGCTCTTGAAACGTCAATCGATTAGACTCTAGAAGATTGTTCAAAGCACTAAAAGCATCTTCACACATTCACTCATCCTGTTCTAGGATCGTTCATACATTCAATTTCCACAAAGTTTCACCGATCCGTGGCCATAGGATTTCAACGACTAATACAATATTCGATTTGATATTTTCGTAACTAACCCTACACAGACACACTCAAACACTGAATATTACACAGATAGATTCTCTACTCATCAACTTCACCGACAGTCTTTCATATTATGAATAACACACTCTCACTATTATATACCACCAATGACAAAACTAACCGTACACTTTGTTTTTGATCTAAAATAGAGTTTATAGTTAGAAGACATTTTCTTGGATATAAACGGATAGTACAAGTATAGATGTTTATAGCAGAAATAAAAATCTGGTTAATGGTCGGTTTGTTGTATATTTACTTTTGTATATTTTGTGTTTGCTCCCTATTTTTTTGATCGATGATTTCATCGAAAATGTATAAACTAATTCAAGAATAACGCTGGTATATCATCTTTGAATGGAAAAAAGGTTCTATAAATATCTTAAAAATAACACGTTTCTTCAAGTGTCGTCGTGCTGTAATATACGGTGTCACTGATTATTATCGTCGCCATAATGATGTAAATTATACAGATAGATATAATGTTGGTCATCCACCTGCACTCGATTTCGCACAAATTAAACAACTCGATCAACCTATATAACAAAACCGATCAGCTACTGCTGTGAATTATTATCACTCACGAACTTCAATACTACCGAACGCACGATACAACGTTATCATTTATCCCTTGGTTATCATCCTCGTAAGTCAGTTATTAAAGTTAAGACTAACAATACAAATGAACAAAATCGATATAAATTTGCTGCATTGCATCACTTGGCCAACATTAGGAAATATATTTTTGAAGATGAATCATATGTGGGATTGAGAAATACACAACAGATTGTTTGGTGTAAACGAAGGAAATCAACACCGAAGAAAGAAATATCATCTTTGCGAGCACACGTACATTTAATTGGTTTTATTTGGTGGAATGGTTATGTCTTTCGCCGATTTGATAATTGGTTAAATAACGACACATATTGTGATACAGTTAATGAAGCATTATCGGGAAATTTGCGAAAATTAAATGGATTTTTATTTATTTCTGATGGAGTAAAGTGGTACAGAAGTGCTCAATTCAAATAATGGTGTGACAAATATAATATTGAATTATGTGAATGGACAGGTTGCACTTCTGACTTTAATGCTATAGAACTGGTCTGGAACGTTATCACACAAAAGGTTAAAACCAAAAATTCAAAACCACAACGTGAACTAGAGAATACGATCGATGAAGCTCTAAATGGTTTATCATTAAATGTTATTTAAGCATGTATTAAAAAGACTCAGAAAATATATCAACAATTTGTATCTTCATATTAGATTTTTATTTGTATTATAAACATCTATACTTGTACTATCCATATATATCCAGGAAAATTTCTTCTAACTATAAACTCTATATTTCAGATCAAAAACCAAGTGTACGGTTGATTTTGTCGTTGGTGGATAACAATACTTCCTCTCAAGCAGACATGATATTTAAAAAAAAAGTAAAAGCACGTTCAAACATTGTAAATACGGCGTTTTAACGGTAAGCCTCCGTAAAAACACTGTATTTACGCTGTTTGAACGTATCTTTACACAATTTTTCAGAAAGCGTTCTACTGCGTTAAAATTTACCCCATAATTATTCGTTAAAACGCAGAATTTAACGTTATTTTACACGTTATTTTGTGCGTTTTAATGCGTTTCTTCGTGTTAAGTACACGATGTCGAGGTGTTAATCACAGTAGAGAAACTAACGGAGATAAAAATCGTAAAAATGTGCGCTTTACCGGATTTTATTTTCGTTAAAATTTCTACGCGTATTTCACCGTTTTCTTTTGAGTTTGTTCGCCTGGGTATTTACATTTAAGTGATCTATATTTCGTATGATCGCATTTTCGACATTTTCTTAGACGTAACTATCATTCGATTTTTTTCGACGTTTTTAATTTTGTCATTTTTTCTTTTGTTTTGTTTTTGTATATACCTTTATGAACGAATCACTGTTTTCAATATTTATTACTTACCGTTTTTGTTCAAATAACGCACCATTAAGTGAATGAACGGTTCGAAGTGAACTGAAAACTTCCTGTACAATCTGTTCTGCTTTTGAATATGAGTTTAATTCCTTGCTTGTCTCATTTGCAGTAAGCTGAGATAATTTAATATAAATTTAATCAATCAAAAAATAGTAATACATACTTTGACAAAACCGTATGAGCTACTAATGATGAGTGGTATAAAAATTAGCATTAACAAAGCCATTTTCCAATTAATGAAGAAGACTACGATCAAGCTAATGGTACCGAATAAAAATGTTCCCAATGACACTGCTAAGTAGAAACCGATACCAAGCTCGATTTTGTTAATGTTGCTACGAAAAAATTGGATGAGTTCGTTGTATTTAATATAAATTATAAAACTGACTTACTCAATCAATTTAGTATTGAATTCACTACTTGGATGTGTATCGAAATAGGAAATGTTCTAGAAAAATAAAGCAAATATATAATATGTTCTTCGAGTAATCGGTTTTACAACATCCCTAGACATTTTAGAACAAAAAGTATATTCCAGTATTTCCTCTACCTTGCTCTTGATTTTCTTTATTGCGAATGAAACAGGTACAGTTGTAAATGATCGTATATGAAGAAATATGACGGTGAGCATATCTTAGTATTAAAACCATTTATCTGTATATCGTATATATGGATGCAACAGTGACGATAGCCAATTCACTGATAAGAATAGGTTATTAGTAATGGATCTGGTCGAATATCAAATTAATGATAACTGCCACAATTCGGCAAGGATTTTATAAATAACCTGTATCAATTAATACTCATCAGTGTTTATTCATTTTCGGTTTTTGAAGTACTCTTCCTGGAGATTTTTGTTTCTTTTTGTGCCGTTTCGGCAGGATGATGTCTCTTTTGTCAGACTTTATTGGTGTTACGAAAATTAGAACGTTTTTTATACTTATATATATACACTTTTCTTTTATAGTGTTTTCTTTTCCTTTCTCATTCTTTCTTTCTTTTCTTCTATTGTTGATAGTGGATCAGAAGAAGATGACAACAAATAGTCACTTTAACCAGCTATCATCGCCTTGCCGATCCAGTATCAACAAGAGAAGAAAAGAAAAGAAAGAAAGAACGAGAAAGGAAAAGAAAACCCTAAAAAAGAAAAGTATATATATATGGGCGTACTCCGCCATAGGAGGTCCCAACTTCTTTTTTGCTCATATAGCTTCATTCCAATATTATGAAAAGGTTATTTGTTACCATTTACAATATATATGTTATGCTAAAAAGCTATCGTTGTTTGGGCTCTATATCGTATTGAAAACAAAGATTTACAAATACTTGCTCTATGGATCTTTCTTTGAAGTACTTTGCAGCTGATCTTTTAGTCTATATCATCTCTTATATAAAAAGTTAACCTTAGAGTACACCAGAACAGCTTTATTATCAGATATTTGATTAATAAACTAACTATTTTTTCATGTTCTCTATTTACGAATAGGATGTTTAATTAAGTTTAAATTACACAAAGCACAAACAACCTGTGAAATCTTGGTAATTTTATCAAAATCATCAACAGCTCCTCTATGAACACTACCGAGAACAGCATAAGTTTTGACACGTTGATTGATATTTTCAATAGCGGCTCTGGCACTATTGATGGAATAGTTGAAGTCCTTTTCTTCAGTTGTTAATTCACTTCTATGAGGCTTCTTCTTTGGAGTGATGACATATTCTTCTCCAATATAAGCTTTCTCACCAATAATCTGTACAGAGTCGCTTACATGCTCTAATAGACTCGACTCTCGTAGAGTTGTTATATCATGAATGCTTCCATGATAACATTCGGAAACGTGCACTATTTAATAAATAAAGTCACAAGCTATTTGTACTTTAAATGCATAATTCGTTGCACTTTTTGATTTAAGTAAGCTTTACGTTGTTTTGAATTATCAGGTTGAGGAACAACAATAGAAGTTGTGCCAATTATTAATTTATAATGTTGTTCAGGTCCATGAGCGGTATGTCTACTGTCCATATCGATTGGTAATGAAACCAGTTTTTCATATACACACGAATGTAAGATATCCACTACATCGGTTAAAATACGATGTATTATAGATGGACTTAAGTATACTTCAGTGGCAATATATCGTTCCAAGTGATAATGTTTCAAGTACCATAATGTCACCACAAGTAAATTCATAGGAGATAAAGATATTGTGTTGACATTGTTCGATTGCTGCTTGGTTCTGTGCAAACAATAATTTATAAGTGACTGCTCACACATCGAATATAATTGATGTATTTGTTCAATATCATGTCCTGTATGTTGTACACAGGATTGATTCGTTCGACTCCATTCAGACCACGGACGCTGCTCTACAAAATGCAAACAAATCAAAATGTAATAACAATCCTATTCTGTCCAACACTGCACGATAAAAAATATTCATAAAGAAAACTATAGTTAAATGCATTGCCTAAGTTTCATTCAACGTTATTCAAAATTTGAAGCTGTTGAATAGCAATATGCTTTTCTTCGACTCCTTGTGGTTCATCTTTAATTTCTGATATACAATGAATACAGTTATCACGATGTCGAAAAAAGTTTTTATATAATCCAGATCTTCCCGAACCAATGCATTTCCAAGTTAACACAGAATAACAATTAGCACAATATTTTTGATGATCATTAATGATTGATCGACATTGAGAACAACCCAATTCTACTTGCGAAGATGGCATAATGCAAAGTATTTGTGTTTGTAGTTGACTGAAAATTTGTTCGATAAAAGACAGAATGCACAAAAGAAAAAATATTCTTAGTTCGAACACGAGTAATATGATCAAGACACAGCATACAACCGACTGAATAGAATGTTATTATGCACAAAATATATACTAAGGAAAAGATAAATTTCAGAGAAGAAAGGAGAAAACAAAGAATATCATCTCCTCACACGTCCCCACAAAATGATAAATAGGTATAAGAGATGATATAGATTAAGAGGTTAGCTGCAAAGTACTTTAAAGAAAGATCCATAAAACAAGTATTTGTAAATCTCTGTTTTCAATAGGATATAGAGCCCAAACAACAATAGTTTTTTAGCATAACATATATATTGTAAATGGTAAAAAAATTACCGTTTTATAATATTGGAATGAAGCTATATGAGCAAAAAAGAAGTTGGGGCCGCCTATGGCGAAGTACACCCATATATAGATTATTAAACATGTCAATAATTTTTTGTGTTTGACATACTCGTTGAAGAAGTGACCGAAAGAGATAAAGACGCATACGATTTGCTTGACGCATAGCGGCAATTGTCCAAGCGAAATACTTCGTAGTACACAAAACGAATTGAATACCAGCAATAACTACATTCATTGAATAAAAAAAGAAGATTTTTTTTATAATACTCAGAATATTAAGTGTATTCTTCTTACTCATGAGATACAGAACTCTGCTCATCACCTCTGTCCTAAATATAGTATTTGTCGCAATTGATATTGGGAAATGTGAACTATTTTCAAAACGACAGAGTCTATAATAAACAGATAAACAGATAAACGAATCTTGAACAATGTTATCTTCTACATACTTATGCCATCGAGCGCTAGTATTTGACTCAAAAGCAATACCTAATGGGCATCCATGGTGCTCCACATTAGCGTATAACACATTTTTCTGTCGAAAGCAATTGTCAGAAGATGCTATTGAAGCAAAGATACCTGCTAGTTGACCAAAAATAAACATAGTTCCAGCGAAAGCCATATTGTGCACCGTGGCAGCGATTATACCTAATATTATCATGAGAATATCAATCCAATCAGCAAATCGAAACTATAATATACATGGCCAAATTTATCACACATACATTTATGACAGAATATTCTTACTAGCTGAAAATAACCCACATCTGTTTGTGGATTTTTATCATTTATAGTATCTCTCAGTCTTTCGTATTCTTTATTGGCTTTTCTAATATTAAAACATCGACGCCAATCAGCGAACCTATGGAAAAAGTGAATTGTTTCTTATATTTAATAGATGTATATAACAAACGTGTCTTTCCAAAGTTGGTTATTGCTTTGACTGTCATCCTTGACCGTATGGTTAGCTGGTGATGTCAACAATGGTTGACAATCAACCTTTTTCATGATGAAGGTAACGTATTATGAATGATACATAGCATATTTCGCGTGTTTATAAAATATGTATTGATACGCCTGATAAAACATACCTACATACCTACATACCTACATACCTTTCTCTCTCATTATTATAAATATGATAGAAGCAATAGCGATAACTAGAGAAAGGAAAAAAATCCATTGCATCGTGTCGATAGACACACTATTCTTACATGAAGTTACGTACAAATGATTGTTTTAAAATTTTGCTCGTTTTATTTGTAATACTCGGGAGCGCTCACGTGGGGTGTCGTAAGCGTTTACAACTTTTGGTTAACAAAACCATGAACATTTTAAGCATACAATTTAAGGCGCAGCAAATTAATGAGATTGCGCGTTTAGCTAAAATGAAATATAAAAAGAGTAAAAGAAAAGAGAACAAAAATGGAGAAAAGGAGAGGCAGAAAGGAAAAGAAAACTATTTTTATAGAGTTTTGATCGAATTTTTGAAGCAAAACGTTATTAACAAAATGACTCATTTTTGGTCATAAACTCTCTAATCGACCTCATCATAACTGATTCAGTTTTATAGTAAATTGATTGAAAAAGATAGTTGTAAAGCTATATATTTGATAACTTTTTGATAGGATTTTAATTGTATATATGAATCAACAATAGATTGTTTGATTCAGTGAGGCGAGACATTGATATACTGGTAGACCATAGAGATATATATCCTCCACTTACAAACAATTTTTATCTTTCATCAAATATTTTGTCGTAAAAATTGAAGGTATCAAAATTCTGATCTTGCTTTTTAAATAGGCCTTTTTGAAAGCTACAAAATTATATGTTTCCTAAAGTCTAAAAAATATGGTCTCTACGAGAATTCCTTATCAAATTGTGATAGAGAGTATGCTTTTATCATATTTTTGCCTATTTTTGACAAGTAATGGATCATTTTCTATCAATAAAGTCTTAGTCTAAAATCAAAACTAACACCAGATTCGAACTCAGCATCGAAAACTGACTCGATACACATAGGTTTCAAATATCCCCAACAACTTTCATTTTTCTCGAAAAATTGACCCCTACTCCCTCTCAAGATACCTCTAAAACATGAAGAAAATTGAAAATCCTCGGAATATTTGAGACCTATGTGAATCGATTCATTTTTCGATGCTGAGTTAGAATCTGGTGTTAGTTTTCATTTAGGCTAAGGCTTTATTGACAAAAAATGACGCATTAATCGTCAAAAACATGATAAAACCATACATTCTATCACAATTTGATACAGCATATTCACAGGGACCATATCTTTTAGACTTTAGGCAATATATAGTTTTGTAGCTTTCAAAAAGGCCTATTCAATAAGCAAGGTTAGAATTTTGATACCTTCAATCTTTACGACAAAATATTTGATGAAAGATAAAAATTGTTTGTAAGTGGAGGATATATATCTCTATGGTCTACCAGTATATCAATGTCTCGCCTCACTGAATCAAACAATCTATTGTTGATTCATATATACAATTAAAATCCTATCAAAAAGTTATCAAATATATAGCTTTACAACTATCTTTTTCAATCAATTTACTATAAAACTGAATCAGTTATGATGAGGTCGATTAGAGAGTTTATGACCAAAAATGAGTCATTTTGTTAATAACGTTTTGCTTCAAAAATTCGATCAAAACTCTATAAAAATAGTGTCAAAATGTCAAATTCAAGGTGCTCTTACAACTGGTATATGATTTGATGGAGGTAGACTAAGAAAAGTCCTATGGGTCGATTTGACTTCTTATATGCCTTCTTCCTTTGAAGGTAAAATTTTACATACACATAAGCATTCAAAATTTCACCGTCATTACACTGATACCTACGCTGAAATATGAAGTTAAAATTTTATCTACATTTTAACATTTGAACTTTTACCCTCATTAGTTTTTTTCGTTGTTTAGATGTTTTTTGGATGGTATTAGCATCGGATTCTTTGAATTACTGCTGATAATGGCTCTTGTCAACTGTTTCGCCCATAAGTCTCACAACTTCTGCAAAGGGGTGATCCATTTTTCTCTCAGAACGTTGGCAACAAGCTAAAGATTGGAGTGGACGAAACATTGTTAAAAGCTAATTGTATTCTTGAAGTTAGAAAATAAAAACAAAATTTACAAAAAAAACGTAAAATGTTTCTGGCCAACCCAATACAATATTTTGTAGTCAAAATATAGCCAAGATCACAGGCTATCAGAATATGTATAATAGTTAGCGTCTTATGTGTTTAACTCGGAAGATTTTTGTATGCAAGCACTTCTGACAAAATTCCCATTTTTATGATTATACACAAAAACTATAGGAAATGTAGTTGTCAATATGTCCATGTTTATTAAAAAAATTTTAAAAACTAGTATTGCGAATTTTAATGGTTCACTATGATCTATAAATTTTGAAAGTTTCACACTATTTGAAGATACTTGTGAGGGTGAGGATGAGATCTCAAGGAATATCCTTGTAACGACGATGAATTTATTAAAGCGCGTGTTTGATAGAACTATAGTAGATCACAGTTCAAAATTTGGAGGAACTGCCTGTACAGTTCTTTTGATAGGAACTGATCTGTTCAAAAAAAAGTTTTACTTTTATAAACGAGTCACAACTGTTCTATTATTAGAAAAAGTCTCTCAGTAATACAACAATTATACTGTCTTTTGGGAGTTTTTCTCAATAACAGTATAGTTTTACTGTGTTTATAAGGAAAAAATATGTTCAGTTCGTAAAGAAGAATTGTTGTAACAGATCAGCTCCTATCAAAGAACTGTTAAACAGTTCCCAGGATCGAAACTAATATGGAACTGTTATAGATCTAGTCTTTGATTTCAGTGTGCACGTATACCTTAAATATATACTACTATGTTTACTTGCAGAAAAAAAAGAGAACAAATCGCATTCATTAAGTGTTTACGACACGAGTAGTTAAAAGACAATGATGTTACTCTCGTTATTTGTATAAACATTTATGTATTTGAGCTGCTATACATTGAAACAGCATGCGCTACCTTCACGACTTCTGTTTATCAGCAACCCATATCCTTCTTATGTTCAAAGGCTTATTTCTATTGCACGTGCTTTGGCACTCAAGCATCATGTTACTTTCGCCGTAGTTGACGAGTATACACAAATGGTACACGACAAATTCGGATCTTATCGACTAATAACATTAGTATCTCTTGGTCCTGTGGTAATTTTACGAGAGACATTAGGGTTTCGTTATGAAGAGTTAGACATACAGTTTTTAAGTCGTGCTTTATTAACTCATCATCTCGATGATTACATGCCAACGCACAATTCACTACTCGCTCATCTTCAAAACCACTCATATGACATGATGGTAGTAGATTTTCTCGCATTGGATGCACAAGATCTTGCTATAGATTTTGGCATACCTATGGTTATACATTCGTGCATGTTTATAAAGGAGAATCTTGAGTTTTCGGCTTGGATACTAGAGGTTTTTTCGTCCCACACACAAAAACAATTACGTGACTCTTTCTCTCTATGCCTCTATAACAAGGTCGTGCTACAATCTGCTAGGATGTATTACTTTAGACCATTCTTACACACTTTCAACAGCCTAAGGCGTATATTGAATCGTACCATTCCTAAAACTGAGCACCGTGTTTACACTCCATATTGGGAAGATCATCCTGTTCTCATTTCAACTACAATTGCACTTGAATTTAGACACTCCTATAAACCAAATCATTTCTTTCATGGCTTTACGCTTTATGATAAAAAAAAATGTAAGTAAAGCTTTTGAAAAACTTAGCAAATCATCAATTCTTTTAGATTTTGTGATCAAGCTGACTTGTTTTTTTCTTATTATAAATCTCACAAAAAAAATGGATGTAGTTTATTACAGAGTTGTAGCCAGTCGACAATTTTGAAACCAGCCCAGACCAAAAAATTTTTGAAATCTGTAAAAACGCACTAGTTTCAAAACAAAAGTTTAGGAACAGTCTACCGAAGGCACACCAGTGTTACATGCCGTCATATGTGCATGGTGTCAACAATGCCCAATACTAATCTGATACAGGATCATTCGAAACAAAAAACGAATGACCTTGTGACTTTTTTGACCTAATTGACTTAAGAGACGATCCACGAATCCGTCAAATATGACCATATTTTTGAAAATTCTGATCCTATATTTTTCATTTCAAATGAAAGAGCATTATTGAAAACTTCTCAATCGAAAGTTTTAGCCAATTCTAACTTTTAAGAAGTTATATACTAAACACTGAAGAGAAGCCAAAAAGTCTTTCTTTTTTAAAAGTTCTTTGTCAAATTTTGATTGTTTGATTTGGTCTTTTTCTTTATAATAACTCAGCACAATCTATTCCAGTTATAACTCATTTAAAAGAACAAATTTCATTCTACAAAACTCTACATATGCTTTTCTTTTGAACCTTGATTATATGAATGTTTCAGGGTCAACATTAGATCACTCCTAGTGTTGTCTCGTATTTTTTTACGTTCTTTTCTACAATACAAGCTGCATTTCTCTATTAATTCTTACTGATTCAGAAAGTGCCTTATGGATTTGAATAGAGCAAAGAAAGCGCTATCTAATGATTATAGAGTAAATGATACTCAAGTAGCAACAAGTCTTCATATCAGCCACACAAGATATTCTATCACCATATGAAATATCATATTTTTTATTATTTTCCTAAAATTTTTATGCATATCTCACCGTTGTATTTTCTTCAAACTAGAAATTGAATATATATAGGTGAATCCATGGAGACCCATCCACTTTTTTGGAAAGGTCTTTGTTTCCAATTTTTTCTTTGTTGAAAAGGCTGATCTCGACTAGAAAACACTTTTGGTCAAAAAAATATTAAATACTCTCTATCGAAAATTACGAGTTTTCGAGCATTTTCTCGGAACACTTATGGTGTACTTTTATATATAGGGAAAATGGCATGAAATAGGTTGGAAATTTTTTAAAAACAATTTTTTCGGATTTTTTTGGTTTTCAAAAATATAAACAAAGTCTAGAAACATGTTTCTTGAAGTACATCAGATCAATCCTAATCGAGGTTTTCAATGCTTAGTCATTTTCTCTGAACATATCAATAGCTATATTTCGTCAACATAGCTTGTATTCAATTAAATTGAATAATTTTTATTTTCTTCGCCTCGTGGAATATAACAACTTTCATGATACTATCCTCACAAAATGAAATCGTATTGACAACTCCACCCTAATAACCAGAAGGATTTGCTAGTATACCGTCTTCAAAAAGTGAGACCATGGAATCGAAAGGGACACTACTCTTGAAATGGTAGATATTCCATTTCTCTTTAAGGACATCTTTATATATAGAGTCTTGTTCAAAAATGTTGTGATTTCACACGAATAAGATTACGAGATGAATTATTGGATATTAGAAAATATCGACTACCCATCAGTATCTCTTTATCTTTAAAAATTTATTCCAATGTTACGAGATAAAAATGTGAACATCCGATAAAGCATGAAAAATCTGGATGTGTATCAAAAGGAGTAAAGGCTGTGTCAACCGAACTATCGAAATTTTTGATCAGTCGGTATGATGTGCCTTACACCCGAATTTTCTGGTTATGTGCAAGGTGTCATACATTTGAATCGAAGAAAATGATGACTCATCAATTAGAGAAGCTCAACGACAAGGAAAGTTCAAGTAATGATGAATCAATAACACAAGGTTCTCCTGTCAATGATGACAGAAATGATGATGATTTTGTCAATGTTGAATTTAATGATCTGAATGAAGAAGAGAAAGAAAATTCACATATGGACAGTGGTATCACAGCTGAGTCAAACGACGATGATGAATCACCACGTGTTGATGAAACAACTGATCCTAAATCAATGGATGAAGATACATGCCATGCTTTTTATGAACTTGAGTATCAAAAAGAAAAAGCGATGGAGCAATTATCAAACGTATTTCAACTGTTGAACAAAGACCCGATCCATGACAGGTTAGATTTGTAAATTTAACTTAAATTTTCTGAAACGAAATTTGTATTTAGATCAGCAGTATTACCCATTCGAGCCAAAGCCGATGAGGTATATAGAAAACTTAATCGATTATGTGACGTATTAGATGAAAAATTTCAAGTTTCATATGATCCAAATCCTCATGGATTAAGGATATGTGAATCAAATGATTTTTTGGATGGATAAAAGAAGTTATATGCTGATAATAATGACAGCGAACAAGTTCGTTTGATGACGATTGCTCCCAAAGAATGAGGTCGACAAAAAATTGAAAAATGGTGCGTATTCTATCCTCATTTCGTCCGATATCTTCGCATTTTTCTAATCAAATGTTACTAAAAAATTCTTTCATTTATTAGGTTTAAATCAAAGCCAAATCAGGCTCGACGATCGCTTGTTTTTCGAAAAAATAATGGGATATTAGCCTATCCACAATGTCTACGAGGAAATATTCCTTTATCTGATTCAACAATGATGCTATAGGCAATTTCTGCCGTGAAGATGGTATTAGTCGAACCTCATCCAATTCCAAAGACACAATTAAAATTAAAGGACAACCAGTGGCAGTTCGGCTTTTAGAAATGAGTGTCTTGAATGCTTATCATATCTTCAATGAACGACATCCTGGAACTATTGCAAGATCAACTTTTAATGCTCTTCGTCCACGTGAAGTAAAAACTGTAACATCACATGAAACGTGCATGTGTATTATACATGAGAACATGGATCTGTTATTGAAGGTTTGTACCACCTGTATATTGATTAGAATGTAACGTAGTTTTATTACAGGGATGGAACAACTACTACCGAAAATGTGTCAATGCAGGTTCTTTGTCAACTGGTTGCAAGGTTAATATGAAAGATATGATTACTCAAATGGTTTGCACTATCTCGAATGAAAAGTGCTTTAATGGTGAACGTGATGAATGACCAATTGAAAGCATCGCAGATATTCTCACAGATAACAATACGATCGATTTGGATGACGAATGTTCATGGAATTTGTGGAAGAAAGTCAATAACAAGTTCGACCTTCAACAGATGTCTGACTCAACTGACTCTTTATTAACGGAAATTGAAGAAAGATGGTCTCCATTCTTGCTTCACACACACATTAATCGCGAACAACGTGAATATATCAAAGAGCTACGCTGTCAATCAACAGAAAAGACTTTCGTTGTTGCTCAAATAGATTTTTTCAATCAATTATACATTGGTACGTCAGCGTGAAGTTCAACAAGGGTTTTTTAGCCAGCACCAAGTTACCTTATTTACAATTCATCTGACCATTAGAAAAGAACAACGAAATTTAGCGATCATCAGTAATTATATGGAACACACAATGGTATTCGTACACTGTGTACAAAAAATTCTCACTCGATTTATCAAGAAAAATTTTCCGTGGGTAAAGAAGATCAACTATGTGAGGTAAGTTTTACAGTTTTTGAAGTTTATGTATAACGTCAATCCTTTCCTTTTCTTTAGCGATGGTGCGTGTGCACATTTCAAAAACAATGCCAGCATTTTTAACCTCATCCATTACAAGATCGATTTTGATTTGGATGCTTGTTGGACACTTACAGCTACAGGACATCGTAAGGGCGCTGGTAATGGAATTGGTGCGGTACTCAAGTTCACGGCTAGACGTGCTACACTTTCCAAGAACATTCTCATGTCAAATGCAAAAGACTTCTACGAATTCACCCAGAAACAATAACTTGAAACGGCAAGAAGATCTAACAAGGATATTCCTGGTGTTCATGTGTTCTTTCTTGAATCAGATGAAGTAGAAGAAGCGAAGAACAGTTATCTGCAAGCTAGAAGCGAAAAACTTCGAGCACCTGGTGAGAAAGTCTTTCTCTTCTATTCTTTAATGTCTGTATTTATTTAGGTACAGTACAAGGCATTCGAAGTATGCATGAATTTAAACCAATCAACAATTCAACTGTTCAATATAGTTTGACATCTCGATCAGCAAAGATCAGGACATTTACATTCAAATAAAAATCCTCTTTATATCTTTTTCAGTTAATCAAATTTTTTAAAATCAACCCTGATGATGATACTCAGTATTCAGATATAAAGGATAGCCCTCTTCATCTCATACTTATACTAGATTTCTGTAGTCTTATGTTCATGGTTAACAAGAAAATGACTGAGCATTCAAAACGTTCATTAGGATCAGGCCCCGCGCGAGGGTCTCAGGTTTGAGGGGGGCGGGGGGGGGGGGGGGGGCAAGACTTCTGAGGTAGTCTGATTGAAGAAAGCAAAATTTTTTTTTCGCATCAAACTTAGTATTAATCTTTATCGTACAATCTGAAATGCAATATTTTTCGCGGAGCGAAAACTTTTTGCAACTTCCCTAGAAATTCGACTGTATCTGACAAATTCTCAACAAAACAACCAGTATATGACGTAAGAAACTTCCTCAATACTTCTGTCGTCGAAGGCGCCCACTTTGGCAACGATTGTTCTCAACTAGGCTATTTCGAAGGAAACATGGACTAAAGTTAGAAGTTTTTATGGATTGGCTACGGTTAAGCAGATGTTATTTTTCGCGAAGCAAAAACTTTTCTTTTTCTTATTTTTCTCGAAAGTAAAAAGTGTTGCTATAACTCTTAATCATTTCGCCTCGGAAGGCGACCACACTAGCGACGACTGCACATAAATAAAGATGTTCAGAAGGTAGGATGCAGTAAAGTATACCATGAAAACAAGAAGATCAGAGTTATTTTCAATACGAGTATGCCCATGTGGCTACTTCTTCATGAAGGGAAAAATTCTAATATTTCAAAATTTTGTAGCAAAAAACATTCTTTATGCCAGAATTTTAAGTGAAAAAACAGTTGATTACTTCAACTTGCCGTAGAATTTCATGTTTTCGACCGATATCTCAACGATAATCGCCGATTATTATTATAAAAAGATCATTCCCTGACTCCCATTTCCACTCAGAACATCTCTGAAAGATGTTTTTAAAAATGCCCCTGTGAGATACTTTGCAGATTCAAAACAATATGATCCATTTTGGTGTCTAATAATAAATAATTTTTAATTTTTGGGGGAGGTGCACACCCCCTACATCCTCTCACTCTCGCGGGTGCTGATTAGGATTGATCTGATGTATCTCAGGAAACATGTTTCTAGACTTTGTTTTTTTTTTTGAAAACCAAAAAAATTCGAAAAAATTGTTTTTAAAAAATTTCTATCCTATTTCATGCCATTTTCCCTATATATAAAAGTACATCATAAGTGTTCCGAGAAAATGCTCGAAAACTCGTAATTTTCGATAGAGAGTATTTAATATTTTTTTGACCAAAAGTGTTTTCTAGTCGAGATCAGCCTTTTCAACAAAGAAAAAATTGGAAAAAAAGCGTGACACGACACTTGCGCGCATTATAATAATACGTCAACACATATGTGAAAAATAATTTAATTTTGTCTCTTTACGAAATTAATAGTTCTATTCAACTTTGTAAATAACTGATCTGCTCTCATGTTATTAGATTAATTAAACTCGTTAGCTTTAAACAGAAGAAACATGTTCGATTTCCATATAATCGGATCAATCTAGTGATCATTCAAGTTTATCAAAAACATCGTACGAAAAGAAAAAAATACAACTGTAGTATCAATTCAGATGCTTCTTAAAAAGACAAATAAAAACATTTTAGAGTTCATAAGTAATGAATCAAATATTAAAAAATAAAAAACTGACCTAGGAATTTTAAAATGATCTTTACGTTAAATAATGTTAAAATCTTTTACCATCTGTTTAATTCGATTTAACAATTTTTCCGTATTTTTTCGGTTAGTATGTGATACTATTCCAAGCAAACATCTGAATTGATATTACAGTTGTATTTTTTTCTTTTCGTACGATGTTTTTGATAAACTTGAATGATCACTAGATTGATCCGATTATATGGAAATCGACCATATTTCTTTTGTTTAAAGCTAACGAGTTTAATTAAGGGGGGCCCCCCCCTCAGAAAAATGTTTTTTTCGAAAATAACTCAATATTGAATTTTTAGTTTAGGAAGATGCGCCGAAATTTCCTCTTTCAGAATATGTATGGTTTTTCGAAAAATGGCTAGGTTTCAAAAGACTTATCAAAAAAAATTTCTACCCTACTACTCTGTTTTCCTAGAAATTTTTATGGTTCTCACGTTTTGAAAAACTGCTTGTTGTTCCATATAACCGCATTGCATATAACATTTTTTTATATCAAGTATGATAGATGGCGTTAGCTTATTCGCTTGTTACGCGCTTTCAAAAAGTCCATTGACATATATTGAAAATATACCATGTAAACATGCTTTTCGGGATTTGGCTGTAAAAATCCATTTCTAAAACTTCTTTTGCGTTTTTCTCAAAATCAATTTTTTCGACCATACCGTTTACGCGGGCAAGGATTTCTCAATAACGACTCAATAAAGAAAGGATAATTTTTTTTTGTTGAATAGAGGACAGTTAGGGCTAGATCCTCACGTTCTCCGATTTTTGAATTTCTCTTTTGCTGAAATAAAAAACTTAGATATATCATTTTGATGAGCGCTTTGAATTTGAACATTTTGCGACAAAGTGTTTTTAAAAATCAAACAAAGGGAAATTCGAAAATCAGAGATCGTGAGGATCTGGCCCTAAGGCCACTCTACAATTTAAAAACCACCCCGACATGATTAGCTAATATTTTTATATCGAAAACCTTGCCCGCGTGGAGGGTACTTTTGACCAATAAATTGACTGTAACTCATTCGTTTCTCAGAGATTTGAGGAGATATTTTAACCACAGTCTCCTCTAGCCAAGACTAACATTCTCTGAAATTTTCGTTGAAATCGGATGAGAAATAACAAAGTTCGGTGGTGAGGGGGGGGCCCCCCTTAATCTAATAACATGAGAGCAGATCAGTTATTTACAAAGTTGGATAGAACTATTAATTTCGTAAAGAGACAAAATTAAATTATTTTTCACATATATGTTGACGTATTATTATAATGCGCGGAAGTGTCGTGCGTGGATGATTACAGCGCGAAAATGACGTGCGCGCATACGTCGGCGCGGAAATGTCATGCGCGCAAGTGTCGGTGAATCAAAAAAAGACCTTTCCAAAAAGTGGATGGGTCTCCAGGGATTCACCCTTAGAAATAACTAAATTATTAGAAATAGTATAGTTGTTTAGTTGATTATTTATATGTAAACATGAAAATATTTTTCAAGTTATAATAAAATAACAGCTTTCATTCGGGTAATTAATGAGATTTATTTGGTGTTTTCACGTTTATATGACTAATAAAAACATGATAAAATTTTGTTTTTTAGAAACTATGTGGTAGGAAGTGATATGTAATTATGTTTTGTCATGGTCTATCTGTCTCATTGGTGCATTTATAAAACCTTGGTTTTACCTGAGACATACGATAGGAAGTAATATGTGCGTATGTTTTGTCATGATTTATTTACCTTATTAATATATATAAATAAATGAATCCTTCGTTGTTGATTATCGTATATTTGAAAGGAAGAAAATCGGATTAATAAATAAAGTATGTTACTATATTTAATATATTAAGAAAGGAAGTGTCATTTATACTTTCACGCAAAATTTGTCTTCTTTTGATTCATTTTTTATTGAGTTCATTGTGAGGATATAGAAACACGAATTCATTCGGTGGACTTTATTAGTATTAGCGAATAAATTAATATTTTATAGAAAGATCACTTCCATAGGAGAATGATACAAAATAGAATGAATTTAGAAGTTTTTCTTATATGAAAGTTTGAGTTCGTGTAAAATGGATATGATATTTAGAATTAGCATGAAAGACTACACTAGAAACGCTAGTTTTTATTGTAAAATTTTTTTTCATGAAAATTTGACCCGTACAAGATCAAGGAAATAAAATTGAAGGGCGAAAAGCTGACGAGAAATGTGGATCACATATTCATGCGGAAAAAGATTTTACATTAAAAAATAGCTTTTAGTGTAGTTTTTTTTATCCTGATTCCAAATATCATATCCATTTTATACAAAAACCGACTTTTAACAAGAGACACCTGAGAATCCATCCTATTTTCTAGAATTTTCCTATATAAATAATCCTCCTACAAAATATCAAGTTTTTCGCTAATACTGTAAAAGTCCATAAAATAATAATATAAGATATTGATCAACAGTGATACTAATCCATTCATATATTATAGAAATTTTAACCAAATGAACTCGAGATCAGAGATGTCTATCGCGATGCTACCGCTGCCACGATAGTGGTAGATTGTTTCTCAGAACATTAAAAAACTGTATGAGTTCGATAGATTAATAGCAAGATTTATTATCTAATACAGCCGGACATAGTCAAATTCAAATTGGTGTTTTGATAATTATCGCGGCACGACAGTTTTTTTTTAAAGTTTGCAGCAGATTTTCAGATGCGATAAACATCTCTAGCATAGATATTTATTACAATTAAAATAGTATTGATAAATGAAAAAAGTTAATTTTTCAATTTTAATAATAACGCTATCTTCAATGATAGAAGAAAATTAATAATCATAAATGACTTTTGTGTTGAGAAAAAGAAAAAATAAGAGTCAGAAATAGAGACCTGCGCGCTCATGTTTTTTTGGGCTTAATTTCAGCAATATCTGGTACCCTCCGTGTATATAAACAGATGAAGGTATAAGATTCTGGACGTTTGTTGGGTCACTCTAAAAGAACAGTCAGTACATAATCATTTTTTTTGATTTTCTTAATACTAAAATTATCTATATCTGTAGATCATTACAAACCGAGTCTCAACTGAAATTTAGAAATAGACCCGAGCCAGGGTCTGGACAGGCCTGCAGGTCTCTAGCTAGAAGATATATTTTTATGCTTATTCTATTTAATATCGAATATATGTTTTTGTATAGTTATAAATGTTGATTGATTAGAATCAATCTAGTATATTTTCTTTTTATTTTAATACAGATGAATAAAGAGCAAAAATAATATTATTATTAATAAATGAATATGTTATCTCAAGAATATTTTATATTCTATCTAATAATAAATGTTGTTATTGTTAAAAGTCAAACTATAACAACTCCTGGAGTGCCTATAATAAATAATTTTATTCAATTTGGCATTAAATATGGTGATCAAACTATGGAACGTCGACTTGATGCTGTTACTGATCCAATTGAGATAAAAGAACGTTTTCCATTTTTTAATAAAGTATATGAAGAAATTCGTGTTTGGAGTCATGGTTTTATTCTATTTGGTAATTTAACGTATATTTTACCTCATGCTCCACCAGGACCATTTCCATTAGAAGATTTTATCGGTGCTGCACCTTATTGGGCAGATACAGATATTCAACAAGATGAACAAAGTAATGTTTTTTATAGAGAAATTGATGATAGAAATACATTAACTCGAATAACAAATATGGTTCGAGATGGTTTTCCTCAATTGTCAAATCAAAATATGTTATGGGCATTTGTAGCAACATGGTATCGTGTACCAGGACATTTTGGAGAACCAGGAAGAAATACATATCAGGTATTTCACTCATTTTTAATCAATAGAAAATAGAATCAATAAGTAATGTTTATTGAGAATCGATTAACTTGATAATGTAAATTAATCAACATATAATTCTTTGTTTGAATTCAAACTGCATTATTTATAAGAATTTTTCTGTATGTACATTAATATATGAGTACCTAATAGTGAAAAACATGATACGCAAATATGAAAATCGTTTGCACCAGGTATCGTGAACTGTTACGTATATGACTATTTGTCTATTCCTCTTTCAAGTAAAGTCCTTTCATATTAAGTCATGAATTATAATGATATTCTAAAGAATAAAACGAATTTTGATAATTAGGACAATCCAAAAGTATTGAGAGTGACACTTTAATATTTGTATATTAAGTTTTAGTAAATTTTCTTTCTAAATAGTATTCAAGAGAAAAGAATGCAAAAATTCTTCTATGCTATTTGATTATACTTGAACTAATATAATAATAACAAGATTTTGATAAGATCAGTTTTGTTAGTATCTGCCATCCACTTGCGCCGCTGCCGCGATGATTTAAAAAAAAGTTTCAAATGTTGACTAGTGCAACTTTATTAGACTAGAGATATTACTAGTGGTCTATCAAATTCATTCAATCTCAGCTTGTTTTATTTGTAAACATTGAAATTCTATTAAATTTATGCACTTTTTCAATCGACTCGAAAAACGAATGTTGCCGGTATGGACATCTCTGTATTTCTTTCAACTATAGCTACCAGATAATCATTTTCACAATAGTTGTTAAATAGTCATTTGTACCAGAGTTGCTATGAACATTTAGATCATCACTGTTATTTGATTTGATCAATATTTGTATTACAGTTCCTATCGACATTTTGACTGTATTAGTTAAATGATCATTTATACCATAGTGACCAAGGCCATTTTGATCGTGTTATCGACAGATAGACACAAGAGAGTTTCGGTTTTTCAGACCAGAGCCCGAAACGAGGCGAGGCGGAAAACGCTGCCTCAACGTATATACTACTGTTGCATACAAATGAACATGCACCATTTTTTAATTGATCCTTTGTTTTCTTTTAACAAGAAAAATAAAATATTGATTGCTTGATATTTTACTATCTTTCGTCTGCATTTTACAATCTTCATTGTTGGTTAAATCATAAAAACACTACAATTTTCGTTTTTGTCTGCTCTCCGAATCTTAGTACATCTTCTCTCAAGTTATTCAATACATTCTACAGTCCAGTAAAAATAACATAATTAGATATTGATTTGTCTAAATTAAAATTCCCTACTCTTTGCCTCTGCGTTGCATCACTTAGTTGTTGCTTATATATTTGATCAAGTTGAAAGAGCCAAAAAAAGTTTCGATTTGTGCCTTAAGTTACAAGACACTTATGAAACATCTGATTAACAATCTTGATGATTTCTTGTACTCCATAACAATGTTAACTGTCCCGTCTTTCAAATCTGTCTGCTTTTATTGAAGTTTATAAAATCAGAGTTCGTATACCTCGAAAATGCAACAAAGCGACGTGTATATCAGTTCTTCAATATCCTCACTTTATTTTTATTTTAGCAAATGATTATCACATGTACTTGTAGTTAGCGTGATAAAAAGAATATGAAACTTCTTCTTTATAGTTGACATTGACTATTACATAATAAATAGCAAAAGAAAACAATTTTTTCATCTTATTTTTTTCTCTTGCTAATTGAGTTAATAATAACCTCGGTTGGTAGTACTAGGACTAATTATATAATACAGTTATACCAAATCGATGAATTAATTTTTCATGCAATTTCACATATCAGAAATAGAAAAATGCGTACACATTTTTTAGTTATTACAGATTTTTCGAAGCGAGATGATTTATGAATGGTCAGAGGCGAGGCATTGAAATCTTGTCTCGTTTCGAACTCTGTTCCACAATCTATCCTTCAAGTCTAAGGATTAATTAATCTGCGATAAATTACGTTGTAACTTAATATATTTTATCACATTAAATAAGTTTTTCATTCTGCGCTTTGATGATGATGAGTACATGAAGCTAATAAAAAAAAGAACCAAACCTTAATAAATATAAGGATGAATTTTAACTGAAAACTAATGTGTAATAACTAATACATTAGAATTGAAAATGAATATAGATTACATATGATTATAAAAAGAGTAAAAATTTTGATTTAAAATAAAATAAAAATATAATGATTGATATTAATATATAGGCTATATTAACAACAAATGGACTTTATTCATTTGTATTATTTACTTATCATGAAATACAATGGTCATCAGGTTTATGGGGTGGATATCCTCAAATGGGTTTTAATGCTGGTGATCAAGTTAATTATTTAACATTAAAACAATCATTTACACTTGATGCAATAACTGTTGTAAATGATTCTAATATTGGTTTTCCTGGTCGTTTTATATTTCACACAACGGGCAATGTAACAAATGTTCAATGTGAATCTGTTCAAGGTCTTCAAGCATCACCATTTCGAGGTTCAATCTATGGTGGTTATGAATTGAAATTATTTGGTATTTGCTTTAATCAATCAAATTATACAATTGAAATAAATGAAAATAAAATTGAAAATTGTTCATTATATGGAATTTATATTATTTGCACAATGCCAATGATAGATGAAGGACGATTGAAAATTCGACTTTTTGATCAAACTCGTTTTATTGGTGAAACTGATTTTCTTGCTTTTATCCCAGAAAGTAATGCATATTCAATATTAACTAATAGTATTGAACTTGAAAATACAATTTTAACAAATAATAACAATGATATAATACTTTATTTTCAATCGAATACATTGACAAAAAATAATTTATTTCGATTGATTATTTATGATTATTCTGCACAATATTTTCTTAATAATGATACAGTTTATAATAAAAATAAACGACGTATTGATCTTGGTTTTGGAGCCATGAATCTTTCAAATTTAAACAATCTTACAATTCCTTATAATACAATCTTTTCGAATACTAGTGATAATCAAGATCGTTTTCATTCTCTAACTATCACATTTGAACTTGTTTCTGCTCAAAAAAGATCTCGACGTTTAACCCGTGGAGAGGTGGAAGTGTTTCTACATATATTAGCTACTGCTGTCATAAATCCAGCCTATTGTGCAGGTTGGCTTGCTCTACAGTCTGATTCTAATACACAAAATTTAATCGATGAGATTCCTCCATGTCCTTCTCGTGTGAGAACCAGTTGGGATGAAGAGCAGCTGGGTTATAAAGTTGATGAAGCATGTGATCCAAATAAATCAAATGAGCTTAATTGTCTTTTTCATCAAGGAGCAAAAGGATGTTACCGACGGCAATCATCAATAAGCAATGCTGGTGCTCAATGTTGCTATGATAATCAAGGTGTATGGATAGATGATTGGAGAAAAGGAGCTGGAACACTCGATGCATATTCTCCAGACAACTTTCAGACGAAAACACAACATTTTTTTTCCGATTTTCTATCCTATTTATCTTGTTGCTATGGTCCTGGTGTCTTAGTAAATGCATGTGAACAGTATATGAAATATCGACCATCTGGGAGATCTGAAAATTTACTTCCAACACCTATTGGTGGTAGAGGTGATCCACATTTCTCAACTCTAAATGGAAGTTCATATACTTTCAATGGACATGGCGAATATGTACTAATAAAACAATTGTTAATTCCATTGGAAATTCAAGTTCGTCTAGCGCCTATATCCAATGATGTTTCATTAGGAATCGTTGATAATGCAACAGGTATTATTGCTTTCGTCATTCAAAATGGAAATCAATCACGTGTTCAACTTGAATTATTTTCTAAGTCTCGAACCGTAGAAATTCGAATTAATGAACGTTTATTAGAATCAGTATTATTGTCTGATTTTGATAAAAATTTAACATCATCATTAATCCTTTATTCAGATGAATATCAATTGACTATTCGACAAACAGATTCATTAAAACTTACTATTTCATTTGGTATAAATTCTGTTCAAATTGATGTTGATATTCGACCTCAATTTGATTTCCTTAATTTACTTACTACAATACCTAGATCGATGTTAGAAAATGCAAATTGTCAAGGTTTACTTGGAGATCTGAATGGTTTAGTTTTTCCTAACAGTACAAGAATTTCAACATTGGACAATGACGATAGAAAGCTATTTGACTATGGTGAATCATGGCGCACTACTAATATTTCATCATTATTCTACTATGACCTTTTGGATAGTCATAATCAACATCAAAATTTTAATTATCGACCAATATTTCGTAATGATCTTTTTAACAAGTATATTAATACCACTCGATACCAAATGGCAGAGGAAGCATGTCAAAATCTAACGGATTCTCAACAATGTATATATGATATATTGATAACGAATGATAAAAGTGTTAGTCTACTACACCAACAATATCAAGAAAATCAGTTACAGTGGAAGACATATGCACAACTGGTCATAAATGGTCAAATAGACATTTCTACAGGAGCATCGAATCCAACTCAATCGACATCTATTACCATTTCCGACCCATTGAGTACGTCGATGAAAACTTCTGATAGTATCAATACCGGAAGAACATTGGATAGTACTCATATCAGAGAGATATTGAGCAGTACCCATATTAGAGAGACTTCAGATAGTACCAATAACAGAGAAGTATCAGTTAGTACCACTAGCAGAGGGTTATCAGTTAGCACTAATACAAGAGCGGTATCATCGGATAGTACCACTAGTAGAGAGGCATCGGTTGGCACTAATACAAGAGCGGTATCATCGGATAGTACCACTAGTAGAGAGG
This sequence comes from Macrotrachela quadricornifera, assembly GCA_022393335.1. Lineage (NCBI taxonomy): Eukaryota > Metazoa > Rotifera > Eurotatoria > Philodinida > Philodinidae > Macrotrachela > Macrotrachela quadricornifera. The sequence continues at coordinate 200,787 of JAJEKB010021317.1, forward strand.
TATCGGTTAGCACTAACATACAAGAGATATCGGATAGTATTACGAGTAGAGGGATATCGGATAGTACCACTAGTAGAGGGGTATTCAGTTCAACTTCATCGACGTCCGCTACTACTTTAAATGCATCGAGTACATCGAATAATATTGTAAATACATCGGCTTCTAGTTCAACTTCAACTGTAGCAAGCTCATCAATCGAACTGATACCTATCAGTGATTATTGTTCACAATGATAATATAGACAAATATTATTATATAATCCAAATTGTATTAATTCTTACATTAGAACTAATATTAATTTTTTTTATACAATATTTATATTGACCAATTTTTTTCTTTAATTAAAAAAAATAAATTTTTTGATTATTAACTGATTGTTACTAAACAATACATTCATTATAACAAATTATAGTTCTAATTGAAATTGAAGCTCGTGGTCTAACCCATGTCACAAATATATGTTAAAAATGGTGAGTATAGTGAGAAAAATCTTTATAATAGTTATTAACTAAACATTTATGTTAGACTTAAGAACTAACTAGTTAGTGGATAGTTTACATTTTTATAGTTACTCTTTCTGTCAGTATATTTAGTATATATTTTAATTAAAATTAATTATTAGTTATATCGTACATTTTTATGAATTAAATGTTTATAATATTATGTAGGAGATTTTAATTTACATTATATATTTATGGTATTTGTTGTATTTATATCACTCAGTTATTTATATTATTATTTTAAATTCAACTAAAATTATTTGTTTATGTTATTATAAGAATTTAACGTTCATATATAAAATTAAATTCGGTTTTCTAATTTGCAAAATATATTCAAATTGTTAAATAGAATCAAAAATTCTGGAAATGCCTATATGAATTCACTTTTGATTTTTTAATTAGAGAATCAAATTTATTAGTCTTAATGTTTTGAATATCTTATTTTCAAAGAATTAAACATTTATTAATAAATTCATATAGACATTCCTAAAATATCCTGCATTAAACTCTACAACTTATTTTCTAGTTTAAAGTATAACACTAACAAGACAATTAGACTGACAGGTGCAGTAAAAATATTTTAGAATAATAGAATTCCTAAAATTATAAAATTAACAAATTACAAATGCACACTTTTTGAAGCTTCTGATCCTTGATATTATTTTTCTGAATTGTCGTATAAGACATTTGGACATATCGTTGTCCTTTTCATACATGTATTAATAATCTTTATTGATGATAAAGAACAACATGCTATATAAAAATACATCAATATTTCCTTTAAAGTGTTGATAAGATTCTGTATATGCGAGCATTTTATTTTTTTATTATTATTAATATTATTTTCATCTTCTTCCATATCAAGAATAACATTTTCGTTACATTCTGATTTATATTTATTCCATAAAATAATAATATAGATATTACTACGAAATATTTCAAATATTTAACTTAGCGCCTTTTTAACACAAATAAATTAATATTATATTATTTAAATAATACGATATTAACGAATGAAAATCGTATTATCGCAAATATTCTGTATCCATCAATAAGTATATACGATTCAAATACTATTATTTATTTATCATTTTTTTATGTAACCAGCTTCAAAATAATCAGATGCATGAAAATTATATGTTTCGTTTACTATAGTTATCTACTGATTGTTGCCGTACTTTCATTATCATTTTTTAATAGCACAGTTACGTGGTTATTTATGCCTTGTTACCGACAAAAGCGATATGCGCAGTAAGATGAATTCCCATTTCTAGACCCTATACTTACAGTCCAGAGAACATCATTTATTTAGTTCGAAATGTCCTATACCCGCTAATTGTAATAAACGAAAGAGAACTGTTTCTCAACAATTCATACTATACCTTTTAATAATTGATGAGAAACAGTAACTATGCATTATTACAACTGGTCTTTTTTAAGAAACAAATCGATTTGAACTCAACATAATGCTTTATTAAATAAATTCTGATAATTACACTAGTCGACGATCTTGCCTCTCGTCTTGCCAGATTCTTGATTTTCTTGTTTGTCAGTCAAGATTCTTTTGCCATTCCTTCTATACAAGATTCTTGCCTGAAAAAACAGATCTTGACTTTCTTGTGGTATTCTTGTAGACAGAATCTTGGCTGGCGAGGCAAGAAATGTCTCGTCAGGCAAGATTCTTGTATTCTTGAATTCTTGCCTGAATCTTTATTTTCTTGCAATTCTTGTCTGATTCTTTTTTTCTTGCAATTCTTGCCTGAATCTTTTTCTTGAAGTTCTTGAATGATTCGTGCGATATAACTAGTGATGTAGGCTTAATATTAGCATTGAATTAATTTAATACTTACAATAATACTTTTGTATAATGATCCTAAGGCAAAAATATTGCAGTTGGTATTAATTAATGTAGTACTAAAGCGAAGCTCACATCTCTGACTGATTTCAATACTTTTGTATTACAGTTTTGATGTGGAAGCATTGTAGCAAGCATCAAATTAATGCAAACTATATTAATTTCATACTAACTACAATGTTTCTACATCAAAACTGTAATACAAAAGTATTGAAATCAGTCAGAGATGTGAGCTTCACTTTAGCCCTACATTAATTAATACCAACTGTAATACTTTTGCCTTAGAATCATTATACAAAAGCACTGATGTTAACATAAAATTAATGCAATGCTAATATTAAGTCGATGTCTCTAGATGCC